>JABFEB020000061.1:1882259-1899988 GCA_019775895.2 Stomatorhinus ivindoensis | reverse complement strand
GGATTTCCGGCTCCGTTTCCCTGATTACCCGACGCCGCTTACGTCCAGGCACGCTGCGCTAACCCGCGTCGTGACACGGCCAACCAGGAAAAAAAAAAAATAATAATAGTAAATATACTTACAACAAATAACTACACGTTAGTAATAGCAAAGTCACATTTTCAAATAAAATAATATAATTTCATTGAACATGTTCAAATAGCATTTTCATCTGACCACTAGGGGGTGCAATTCCTCGGCATTCCCTGTAAAAATTCACCGCACAGCTGATCCCCGGCCTCATGCCAAGTGGCCTCACCTGCATGTTCTTGAGCACCTTGAGGAACGTGAAGGCCATGCCCCCTCCGATGATCATCTCGTCTACCTTGTCCAGCAGGTTGTTGATCAGCTGGATCTTGTCTTTGACCTTAGCCCTGCGAGGTGCGGAGAGCCAATGTCAATGCAACACACCTCCATAGCTCTGCATTTGGAGAATGACTGTGAAACACTGATGACACAGAGTTGTAAACGGAAGATCACTGGTTCTAATCCCAAGACGAATCCTGCTATAACTATCAAGGTGGGGAAGATGGTGGCGCAGGAGGTAGCACTATCGTTCAGCAACTGTAGGGTTGCAGGTTCGAGCCCTGGTTCCTCCTGACCCCATCAAAGTGTCCTTGAGCAAGACACTGAACCCCCAATTGCTCCCGGTATGCAGGTTGGCACCTTGCATGGCAGCCTCCGCTACTGGTGTGTGAATGGGTGTATGAACGAGAGGCATAATGTAAAGCACTTTATTCCAAAGCGCTATATAAACGCAGTCCATTTACCAAGGTACTTAACCTATATTACCCAATTGTCTGATTCATTCAAGATGAGTCTTGTCTAGACTACTTCATGGAGACTAATTTGCTTTGAAAGTCACCAATCTGATAGACAGGCTAGGCTGAATTGGACCCTCACAGTACCACCCTGATCCCTGGGAAGGCAACTCTACGTTTCAGCAGAAATCCACACACACGTAGCTGAACCCTGCTTCCTGCATCTCTGTTGCCAGCTGGTCTTCCGTTCTGCAGACAATTCAGACGAGAGGGCTGGAAGGGGGTCATTGTCTCACATTAATAATAATCAATGACAAACCACGTTTTACACACATGGAGAGACTAAGTAAACTCGGCAGTGAGGCAACACCGTGCCCTTTGGACTCTGTGGACCACGGGTTCTTATGATCCAGCCAACGCTTCCGTTCATTTGTGCAGGTTGACAGAGAAGCATTTACACCTCTGTGGTTGTGGCCTCGATCTCCACCCTAACTCAGAGGGTAGGATGTTTACGTGTTCTCCGCACGTTCGTGTGCATTTCCTTAAGGTACTGAGATTTCCCCCCCACCTCACAGTCCAACAGGTGCAGTTAAAGCAGATTAACGTTTTTAAAACGGCCCAGAGCATGTTCTTGTGCGAGTATCCTTGTGTGGTTTGTGATGGATGGGCTTCAATTTCAGGCAGTACCGTGTCCCCTGCACCATGCTGTAACAGGTTCCAGATCCTACACTGAAATGTGTTTATGAATAATGGATGCATAGACCAATACGGGTGTTCCTCAGTTCATAGTGGGGGTGGTATTCCGACAAACCCATCCCAAGAGGAAAATATCACGAGTTGAGTATGAATTTGTTTTGATAAGATACACTTGGGCATTTACCCGACTTGATTGCCTTGGGAATATTTGGTTAAATGGGGAAGAACACACTATACGATACGTCATTAAATATGGTATAAGATCCGCTATCGCACCACCGTAACATCAAAGTATTGTAAGTCAAAGTGCTTCCATATTAATAACTTGATATAACTAATTTGATTTATGATAGGGAGGCCTGGACTTCAGCTTTATGGGTTCTACATGATGTTCAATCTCAATCTAAGCCAGTTGCAGCTTTAACCAGGATATAAACCCAACCATCTGGGAAGGTGAGCGGTACGGTCCGTGCGAGCTCTTCTTCTCACCCGCCAAGGATGGCCAGGAAGGGTCTCTGCGGGTTCTCTAGGGCCATGGCGAAGTAGTCCAGCTCCTTCTTCATCAGGAAGCCCGCGGCCTTCTGCGGCAGGTCCACGCCGACCATGGAGCTGTGGGGAGAAGCGG
Organism: Stomatorhinus ivindoensis; assembly: GCA_019775895.2. Lineage (NCBI taxonomy): Eukaryota > Metazoa > Chordata > Actinopteri > Osteoglossiformes > Mormyridae > Stomatorhinus > Stomatorhinus ivindoensis. The sequence continues at coordinate 1,897,867 of JABFEB020000061.1, read as the reverse complement.
AACAGCCCCTTAAACTATGGTATGGGCTCAGGAAGCCTTCAGGTGTAGGTCAGGGCACCGACTGGTCAGATGTTGGCTGAACTTTAACTAGGACATACAGAAAGGAGATGTGGCACCTGGAGATGCTCACCTGTGGGCTCTGTGGGCGGTCCCAAAAGCGTCATTGACGTAGATGTCACCCAGCTTGGACAGGGAGCTTCTGAAGGAGTTGATCTGCTCCTGAGAAGCTGAGATCTACAGAGAAAGAATCTTACTGGGTCAAGATTACACTACAATTGTGCATACCAAGTCAGCTTAACCCTGTGGAAGCAAACTACCTAAGAGTGTTTTTCCACTGCACCAGGTATCCTACCTTTGGTACTTAATAAAAAAAAAAACTCTGTATTCAGTGTTGGTTTCCCACTGCTGTAAAAACCTGCACTGAATGACATCATCATAACACAAGGCAGGATATTTTGTAGGCTACTGGATTTGACAAATGGCTATAGTATTGTGTACAGGGCTGGCAATGTGTGATTTACTACCAACAACATTTAGTGTATAACCGCCCCAAAGCATGGATATATTGAAAAAGTATCCCAGCTGGTGTGGTACTTTTTGTAATGTTATCTGACCGTAAACCAGTGGAAAAGTAGAGTTTTTAGTACAAAAACTACAGCACCTGGTGCAGTGGAAAAGCATCCTTAGAGTCACTCAAAGTTCACACTGCTGTCCCCATGGCCTGTTGGCAAACGGCAGCCATATTCCCTCTCAACCCACATACCAGCCGGGGCATGGAGGACAAGAAAAGTGACAACTGGGCACGCATGTGACCTTTGCAGAAATGTCAAGGGGTTACGGCTCTGCAACCTGAATATCCAGCCTGCCCTCAGGTCCTACAGACCGAGAGCCCGAGGCCCTCGGACCAACACCCAGCCCCCCCTTCATGCTCCGGGCGGCCGACTGCATGACCCTTCTGTCGACAGGGTTGCAAAACGCCACTGCCGCAAATCCCATCTTAAGGAGCAGCGGCGTCCGCGTTTCCGCAGCCCTCAGCGGCGCTCACCTTCTTTCCAGAGGCGTCTTTGCCCTTTCCTTCCTCGGCCACGTGGAAGCGCAGGTTCTCCAGCAGGATGACGGAGCCGGCCGCGGGTTCGCCGCAAGCGGCCTCCACCTCTGCACCCACGCAGTCCTTCAGGAACAGGACGTCCCTGCACACACACCACTAATTTCATACGTTCATAAAAGCTACAAGATAGCAAAGATCCAGGCCAATCCAGCTCGGGGGACATCTCCTCCTTTCATTTTGCAAATAAAACATTTTAGTTTTTAAATTCACTAATGTATTCACTCATTATTTAACCATCTTGATTCTTGGGTAATTAGATATTTTAAATATCTTCATAAAGTGCAAACTAGATTTTTTTTTGTATTTCCCTGGAAATTGAAGTCCAGAGAGTGTACTGCTTGTCTAGAATGAGCAGAGGGGAGAGTGTAGAAGAAATAGAGATTTCCAGAATATGGAAGGTGCACATACATCACGGATCCAGAAGGGGGCATGCTGGAGCAGGGAAGTCCACTTACTTGCCGAGCAGGGCCTTGAGCTCAATGGCCACAGCCTCCAAGGAATACTTCCCTGGCATCGGTGTCCCGTCGGGCCGGCCCAGGTGGCTCATCAGAACCACGGATTTGGCACCGTTGTCCAAGCAGTACTGAATGGAGGGTAATGCAGCCTTGACCCTGATTAATAAAAATGGGACACGCATCATGCTTCAGCCATGTTTAAAGGTAAGCAAAAAAAGTTGCCTGATATACCTCCCAATGTTTCAGAGAGCAAATAAATGTAAAATAAGAGTCTAACGTGACATTTAGACAAAGTAACATCAGAACCCCACAGATCTGTGCATGTCATTCAGAAAAAGGATTTCCAACAAGGTCCAGTACATAACACTTTAAATAACGCAAAGTGAATTGTTTTAATGCTGACTGCATTGCTGTCGTACCTCTGGTTGTTTGTGATTTTCTTGTCCTTCATGGGCACGTTAAAGTCGACCCTGGAAGAAATGACAATGGTTAATTAGGTAAACTCACATCAGGCCATGAGCAAAACACTGTATTACCAACCAAAAATATTAATTAAGTTGTCCATTCATCCATCCATCTCATGATGACTCAAACAAACCTACAATTGGCTCATTGTCCCTCTACCCAAAGCCAATGGAGCTTCATGTCTGGAAGCCCCGCCCACCCTCATCCATTAATGACGTAAAGGCTGGAAGATGGATCAAGAGCAGTCAACTCTATTCATGCCCAATAATCATGACAGGCAGAAATGATCAGTGCAATGTGGCATGTACAGCCTCCAAACGACCTAGCCTGCTAGCAAGAGACAATCAGAGCACATCCTATTGATATTCAGTGTAAACGCACTGTCACAGCCTATCAGATGCGTTTGTCTAAGGGCTGTTACGAAGTCAGTGGCATTGAGTACACAAGAGGGGAAAAAGCTGTGTCAGTAAGGGTAGCGGAGATTATATAACGTGCTCCAGTATAGGCACGTTCTGCTGGGGAAACCCCAAAACAGGATACTCTTAGTCAGAAAATACGTTTCCCCATAAAGTCATTCCGCTACATGTATAGTGAGTATAGTGAGCGATCCAGCTACGCCCGCACGTAGCCATCGCAGTGATTAAATGAAGGTGAGAAATTTCAGCTCGTTACCATTTTAGCTCTGGTGTTCATGACGGACACAAGCCTCCTATTTAACCACCATGTCACAACAGAAAAAAAAACATTCTTACAAACATTACCAAACAGCCTTAGCAACTACTTTTCATTCCAATCTATTCTCCTTGGTTGGGAGAAAAGCACACTTGCCTGCTTAGTTAAACATGCAAAATGCGAATTTCCAAACTCTAAAAACATTTTTGTCGATTTATTGTCGGGGTCATTAAAACGGAGGAAACTGAGCCTATGAAATACGTAAAACATTTAAGGCTATCTGATCCATCTAAATAGACCCATCAGCGTGACAAATGAATGGAACTTGAATCGACTGGCCGTATAATGCAAGCCTGCAAAAATGTCTAGTTCAAGCCGGGGAAATAATTATAGAAAAACGACTGTCCATCGTGACATACACCTCACTACAGTGTCAGCCCATGTTTTACAATAAACACTTCCACAGCAACTTATAAATAGCAAATAAGATAATTATCCAGAATGCAAATACAATACAAACTGCGCATCTTGAATTAGTTATGTACAAGCTTATGTAGAGCTAGCTGATGAGTGATGGTATTTTTTCTTTTAACAGGGACATGATTAAATGATATATACTGCTGCATCCATGCCCCGTCCTGTTCTGTAATCTTTAGCTATAATGGATGAATAAAAAAAAACGGCCCGACCTACGTAAGACCGTAACTGGCTACATGATTCACTTCCTGTCTACAAGCATGAATACATTCTACAAAATGTGCTGATAAATGCCATGTATGGCTTGACCGGTAATCTATTATAACTGCATTAAGAGATATGGAGCATGATGAAGTTTCTACACAGTTAACTAACCGAACAAGTGACACATTTAACTCAGAATGGCAAAGGAGATGCAAAATGAGATTCTCTAATTGTCACGTTTCAGACGGAGTGCAAAATTATGAAAAGCGCTTTACCGCATGATGACACGCTTCCCTTTCACGTCCACCTTGTCCAGAGTAAGTTTGTTTGACAGAGACATTTTGACAGTAGGTTTGCTCTCGCTGAGTCCTGATCTCCAACCTTGGCTGCAGGGTCGATCCCAAATAGAGTGACCTTAAACACGTCTGTGAGGCAGACCTTGTCGGCCGTTCGGGACACGCCCAGCTCGCTGCTTATTGGTCAGTCCAGTTTTCTATCCTTTCTATTGGTTCACGGTGCTGTCTGTAACGCGGCCTCGCGTTCCCATCTACAGCAGCCGGGGTAATGCTGCGTCGTTGGTGAGTGACGTAGGTTAGCGGATATATAATCACGTTCCACACGAGTACCAGCAGCATGTCCTTTAAATTAAATCGATCTTGTACATTGTATTGTTCAAAAACCGTCTCTACTGAAAAAACCCTCTAATTTAGTCATTAATTTGTTCTGGAAATGCAGCAGGTGTAATATTACTAAAGTACCAATTCATACATTGTAATAGTCTGTTTAAAGCGCTTATATTTTGTTTATATTCAGTAATCAAATAATCAGTAACGTAAATTTACTCGGAGAATTGACTTTAAAACAGGTTTCTGCATGAGTGTAAGATTTTTTGCACAATATTGTGGAATTTTTAATATGCTTTGAATGCTATGTAACTTGTTGGCTATGTAGGAATGTTATAATGTAATCCAGTGTCATCCGCATGAATATTCCCGTTACATTTGTTTGTTTAGTTATTCATTTAAAGTGAGAGTTGTAGTACACCAGCATCTGACGTACAGAGAAAAAAAGAAGCGCCCAAGCTGCACCGATTCGGCACGTTCCTCATGGTGAGACAGACGAGCTCACGGAAACGTGCAACCGATCTTGTGTACATGCCAGCAAACTACGCTCAAATTTCCAAAGTATCTCTTACTGCCCAAATAACTACGAACGACATAAATACATCAAAATGTTTGTTTTTTCCTAAACTAGGCCAAAAAAGACTACGTTCAGTGGAAAAAGCCGTAAGGTCTGCACGTCTATGCAGTTCTTTCTTTTTAAAGGGTTGTCGGGGCTCACTCTGCTAACAACAGCTACATAGTCGTGGTAATAGCAGACAGAGCAAGCAGGACACTAAATGGCTATCAAGTTACCCAAATATTTCAATAATGATAAGTGGGGGGGGAAATATATAGCTTTGGCAAGGAACACATCTTCTTTCAGTGTGAAAAATACAAGCTTTCTTGCAACCCAATACATTTCTATCGCATTTTATCTTTTTCTCAGACCAGCAGCTATTGCATGAGGTCTATACACATCAAAACTGCACCTGTTCCTTTTAATAATTGACAGTAAAACTAATACCACCACAGGCATATTCTTAAAGGATTTCACAACTTGAAGAAATGGTTATTTCACAAGAGCGTCACAGGAAAACGCGATGCTTTCATCCACCCACCCATCTACCTTTGTGTAACAAACGCAATCCAAAGCTGTCCTGCATATATTGCAACTGATCTGTTTTAAGATTATGGTTATGCTTAATGCTGTGAAAAATACCGGGAGAGGTGAATATATACAAAGACGGTATAGAAGCTAGATTATTTCATTTATTACACGTTATGCCAATATGACAAGAAAACCAGGTAAGGAACAAATTCAAGCAGAACAGTTCTGTATTCCTTTCCGCAGGAAGTTGAAGCCGCTTCGCCATTACTCCCTCCACGGTTTGGGGGTAACTTTGCCGACAGGGGACAGGTTCCAGGTAATGCCAGTCTGTGTCAACACCTGAAAGACATTCGTAAGCATGTCGTCACCACAGACATTTTCATGTTCTTAAAAAGGACATCTACAGAAATACTGTGTCATGGTTTTACATCTATATATTTACCCGATGCTTTTGTCCAAAGTGACACAGAAGAGGCACAATTAGCACATTTCAAAAATTGATGCAGTCACAGAGTCAGTCGGGCATATGTACAGGCGTAAGTGTAAGCATAAGCAGGTTTTGCAGCAGGAGCTACACAAACAGCAGTACAATTACACATAACTATTAAAGTAAGATCCTAACACGACTATGCCCGAGCCAGTAACTGCAACACAAGAGCATTCAAAGTACAATCAAGTTAGAGAAACTCCTGGAACAGGTGGGTCTGGAGACATTTCTCAAAGGTGGAGAGGAAGACTGATGACCGGATGTGGTTTGGCAGCTCATTCCACGGTCGGGGAATTGCACAAGAACCACTTGGAGTGAACACTTCTTACGTGGTGAAGGCAATTTAAGTGGCACAAGACACTCACGTATCCCCAGACTCCAGCACAGAAGAGAGCTCCAGAGATGAGGAGGGCATTGCCATACTGCCTGTGGAAGTTGGGGCCGTTGGTGTGATGGTTCTCTCGCACTGCGACCTGGCGGGTCCCACGGGCTTGCAAGGCAGGAACAGAAAATCCAGTCAAACTAAAAATTAAGATAGATCATGGCCTGTTCTCTGTACGATTACCGTCATCCTGAGCCCAGACCACCCCAAGGTCTACAGGAGATGAAGGACACGGGTCATCTGAAGCATGTCAGAGTTAGAAGGACCAATTCAGCTAAAAAAGCAGGGTCATTATTTTTAAAAGGAATAGTATGACTTCCGGCAAAATAGGTAATTCAGAAAAAAGTTTGTTTTGTATTATCTAAATAAGCTGACGCACAGAATTATTATCCCATAAAACCAGAACAGTGGAATGGCGATGTGTGAATTGTATGCCTCATCTGAAGGCTCTTTTAGGACAAACTGACCTAACCCATGTGGGTTTGCTATTCCAGCCTGTCTGACCATTATGATCCCTTATGCACGTACTTATCGAGAATATAGTAGTGCGCTCCTGGTTATTTCGGTGAATCCGGTTCGCGGCCTGCACTAAGGCCTAGACAAGGTCTACGACGCAAACGCGTACATTGAGCGTGCAGCACTGCAAAAAATTTAGAATGCGCTTTTGAGCAAATAATAAAACTGAAATATTATCTGAGAAAGGTGCTTAGAGGCGAACATGATCACATACGGACACGCTGCTCAATGTCACCGCTTCACCACTCGCGCTTCTCAACCACTACAGACCGGCAGAGGGCGCTAGCCGCCCAACGCACAAACAACGCTACTAAACTCCGGTTAAACAATACAACCCCTATTATAGCTAAAATGCACGATATTTTCCCGTGAAATTTCTATCACCTTATAAAGCAGCCGATTCAACGTCCATAAATACCGCGAGTTGGGCTAGCTACCAAGGAGGCGACCTGAACTCTGAAGGTAAGTCCTTAGTGAACAAAGCACAGCGGGAACACTCATCCATTTCAGCTCTTAACAATTAATAAACATATTACTAAAAATAATAACCTTTCTGACACATTAATTAAAGTCTTACCGGCGACGTTGGCTGCTGCTTTAGCAAAACGAAACATTGTTAACACTACGTCCCTCTTCCGATGCCTGTAACCGCTGTACTACTGACAGTACCCTTGAAGACGGGAAAACAAAATGGCGGCCAAACCGGAAACTAACGATTTCTTAATTTAAAATAAAGTTTTTACATACACAATTTATTAGAGTACTCTGCATTTTGTGAAACAATTAAAAACACTTAAATATATTTGAATAACTATATGACTAACTAATATATTATATATTTGTGAACGACGAACGGGTTTGTGGGTGGTGGAGTTCTTTATGACTTCGCTTGTGAGAAATCGAAACAACGCATGGAATTATACAAAGCCTTCTAAATAATCAGGGCTAGATATATAACTGAGGTCAATAAATGACATTATTCATGTGTGAAATGCAAAAATTAAGGATGAATCTTAAATTTGAAAGACCTTGTATTTGGAGTAAAAGGAACATGGATTATAGAAACCTTACTATCGTAGTGTCAGGATGGCCGAGTGGTCTAAGGCGCCAGACTCAAGGATAATCACCTTCACTTGCAAAGCGAGTGTTCTGGTCTCCGAATGGAGGCGTGGGTTCGAATCCCACTTCTGACACGAACATTTTTTCGCTCTTTTAAAAAAGGGGAGTAACATTCACAATACAAACATCAACAACTGTTAGGTGTTATCGGGGTACTAATTATTTTAAACTAATTGACAAGAATTACACGTCCTTAAATCGTTCCCATGCGTTACCTGTTCCGAAAACCGATGGTGTACATTACGGCGCTTATAATAGCGTTGTTCAGTAGTGATGCGAACAGCGTTTGTTTGCATGTTGTTGGTTTTAATTTTTTTATAAAATAAAATATTTTTTCTTTGTAAAGGTAAGATTTGGTATTCCAATTTTTTTTCTAAAAATCTCTTTTCTTTTTGTCTTATAATCGGGGTTGTCTTATATTCGGGCCAATATAATAACTGAACAAAGTGCAACAGCATGCAACTCCCCGCACCGATACTTCGGATCGAACCTTCGGTTATTTAAACGAACAGTTTTAATCGATGTGTACATTGAATCTAACTTCCCATCATTATTGTGCAGATTACCTATCCATCAGGTTCGTTTATGGTTGCTCTGTCAGCACTCCATTGTTTTCTTAAGGTTAAAAATCACTTTTTTTCCTATGTAGTACACGGTCAGATCCACAAGTAATGAAAAGATCTTGGATTGGCATGTACCATTTTCTGGCTTTTCAGGATGGAGAAAATAATAAACCCATTTTATTATTTAAATATGTTTATTTTATTTTTAAAATTTAGATACTAGAGGAATGACTCCATGAAATCTTTGTCAATTTAGCACTGACATTCAGAATTCAGCAAAAAACAACAGAAGAAATGACCAGATATTTTTTATAATTCGGTTCATGATTTAGTTGTTGCATAATTTTCAATTAAAATGTAGTTATATTAACTTTTGGTTTTCTAAATCAATTAACATTCATATTCAAATGTGATTCTACAAATTTTGTAGCCATATACTGCATAACTAATGACTAATATTTATAAAAACTATAATTACATCTTCATTCACAATTGTAAAGTATTGTGACATTTTCCCCCTAAAACTCTGTATGAATCACGTGTCAAGGATGAACAAAATTTGAGCAAAGACAACAAACCAAATGGCCCATTTAGTTTCTTAATGTTTTTATTAGACAGGATACCAATGGAATTCTAAATTAAAGCAGTCCAATGGTGAGTATATATGGAAAAATGTCATCACCCGCAACAATGGATTCTTTGAGTCTCGATAACATACAACTCTGTAGAACAGAAAGGTCGTACTTCCCTGTACTCTTTACACATATTCGGTAAATATTCCCTTGAACAAGATGCCACCCAGGTTCAAAAAATACAAGCTTTTCTGTATACTAAGAGTAGAAGAGTAGAACAATTGTTTATAATAAAGAAGCTTGTTCCTATATGAAATTCATAAAAATAGCACTTTTCAGCCAGTGGGTTTAGACCAAATTCATTAGAATATGCAGACAGACTGCAAATATGGTCCAAAGCATGTGACTATGACCTGTTTTTAACTCCCATACCACAAGTCTGATGTTTTCCTGGGGTTCCCGACATGACTGGAGCATTATCTTTTTTTATTCTCTCGAAAGAGGAAAATGTAAAATTTTGCACACAGAAACTCCAGCACTTTAATAGGAAGCTCTTACTTATTGCAGCTAGACAGAATATTACTGCTTGGATGTCGAATGTTTTGTGTGGTTTCAAAAAAAAAATGAAATCCTGATTTGAATGGAATGGAATGAAATTATATTCTCTCTTTATTAACAACACTTAAAAAAACCCAGATTGGTATTACCCTGCATCAAGACAAAAAAAATCTTGGTCAAAAATACAAGACTGGTCTCCTTAATATAAATGCATAAACAATGGAATCATAAAGCATACCATGAATAATGTACCCATATAAATCATGGAACACGTCATACCATCGCATAATCCTGGCACGAGCTGGGATCCTGCAGCAAAGCCCAAATGCTGGACCACACAATTCAAGTGATGCAGACTAATTTCAAAAAGATCAAAGGCAATTCATAAGGATCAAAAACAAGCACGATAAACAACAGTGACAATTAGTATTTTGTGCAATACCAGTAATGCAAGGTGATGCAATTTCTTCTATCTGCAGGGAATTAAGGCATGTAGATTCTGGATGTCCTCTCTAAATGCGCCTGTCCTTTCAGTCCTTTTTGTCCTTGACGTCCTCGTCATCTGTGTACTCTGTGGGTTCCTCTCCTGGCTTCAGCAGCTTGCCCACGTAGTCGTACTTCTCTGCGAGAGATTGGGACAGGACGACAGACATCAACGACTCGCTCAAAGATAGACTGTCACCCTGGGATGCCCATCAGAGACAGACGCCTTGACAAGACTGTAAAGATTATTCTTGAATGCAGATTCTTAAACCTTAACACCTGGAGTTACACATTTACTTTTTTTTTTTTTTAAGCAATATGGAACAGACAGTTGTACAACAAACCACAAACATATAGACATTTTTTGGGCAGGTAACCTGCAGGTGCCTTCTTCAGACAGAACAAGCAAAGAGGTGCATTTACGGGTAAACTGAGTCTCCCATTCGCCCAGACTCTCCTGTTGCATGGCGTTGAGGTCCGACAGGTCATCATGGGTGTCCTTTAAGGCTTCCTTATCCAGGCAGAACGTGGCAAGCCCCCGCGAGGCGTCCCGACCAGCAAACACCCCGTATGGACCCTCTGAAAAGACACTTCGCAAGTTACGTAAGAATATTTTTACGGGACATTATTGCCAGACTGTTTTTCAAACATATCAAAATAACGAGAAATGAAAGTCTCATATTTCTGATGTTCGTCTAAAGCCTTGTACTAAGATACACAAAAGCAAATGTTTACAAGGTCTGATAACGGCCAAGGATACCCAAAGCAACAAGATAAAGCGAGAGGGCTGATTGGACAGTTTTATCCTAAGGTATGCACTGAATTATAAGGCACGGAGCTGGCTTGCGGCGATGCATGTTTTGGGATCTACGTCATAACAGTGATCGAGTTTGATATGAGGGGGAGTTAATAATTACAATGTAACGCTCTATTTCTTGGATGGACGAATGAAGCCAAATTAAATATTGGGGGTTATAAGTCCCCTCTTTCCTGTGCTCCAGTTACTAAATCAATTCGAACCTGTATAAAATATTATATCTGTGCGTTAAAAAATGACTAACAGTTATGAAACAACAACTTAATTTCAGAATCCGTTTCAGAAACACCACGAACAGTAGCTGCCGAACATGACAAAAATCTAGTCTAGGCAAATAAACGACCCAGCCCGATCTCCCACCACGTCGGACCAGTTTGGTGCACAGGGCCATATGACAGCTGTTGTGTAACAGTTATAAGCTGAATAGGTGAGAGGTAACACGGTCTGGTAACAATGCAGATAAACGCCTCACTGAACTCTGACCACCAGTACACAGCGTGATGGGGGGGAAGTGGCGATGGGTAAAATACCAAAATGCCCAAATTCCACAAACTCAGAGATTACATTTTGGTGAGTTGTCCAGAAAAAAAGACTCAAAAACTTGAAACCACACCCTTTAAAAAAACGTGCGTTAAGTTATGCAAGACTGGAACTTTCCGAATAACTAGTCTATATATGTTGGTAAAAGTGCACCGTGGGAAAACTGAAGACACCTTTACAACAAAAGATGAGAAAATTAAATCAATCATACGAAACTTCACCTGGACCGTAGAATTTCTTCCCTCTAGTCACATCAAAAACTTTGCCATTGACTGCCATAAGAATCCTGGGATTCGTCGCTCCGTCGTACTCCTGTAGTTCAGAAAGCGTAAAATCCCTCTTCTTTAGTTTTGGCAAAAGCGCTTCTACCTGCCCCATTTCTGCAGGCTTGTCGCCGCGAAATATTTTATACAGCAGGAATATGCAAAGGAAAAGCAGGCTCAAATTCAGCGGCGACGTGTAGATCTCCTGCAAAATCCCGGTGGTTTGCATTGACTCCTCGTCAGCCATTTTGTGTCTAATAATGCAACCCAGAGAGGCCTGTGTGAGGTATCCACCGCCACCGACTGACGCCAACATCAACTTCTTCTTCGCTGGCTTTCCGTAAAAGGCGAAACAGGCCCCAAAGCCCAGTACCGCCGCCCAATGCACGGGAGTACTGAGCGCTACCGACGGCACTCAGCTTGCTGTATTTGCCAAATATGCAATTTCTTGCCATCAGTAAAATGCAAAAAATGGAACAGTTATAGGCCTAGGTACAAATATTAATACCTAACTTTAATATATTTTAATATATAACTTAAAACTTACCATCCTCTGATGTCTGTTAAATTCACGTTGATTTGGGAAACTCATACGTATTTCATAGAGCATGTTTAAAACTGAAAAGCATTTGAAGCTTATAACGTGATTATGTACAGAAAATCCAGTGACGCGCAATAAAATTACTAGTTTTTATTTTCTTTTTAGTCTTAGGTCATGGGACGGGATATAAATAGTAACTTTACGCGGAAATATGTAGGTATAAATTGTGTAGTGGATTGATCTCAAGTAGGTAAATATTTAGTAGGACGTCTAAGGTGTGAGGTTTAACTGAACATTGTCGTGATGATATTTTCAGTTGTATAGCTGTGTTTATATAGAGTGTCAATTTCCCAAATCTTTATTGAATTTAAACGTTAACATAATTTAAACCCTATATGAATAACTAATAATAAGGTTTTTTTAACCCCATGGTAAGCTTCCCATGCCAGTGTTACCTTCTCTATAGTTTTATTCCGTTTATACCAAAGACATCCTTTATGTGTCATTGCTCGTACTGTATAGCGGATCGTTGGGGGGTCTGCATGTTTTGTCCTTGTCCGGCTATTCTGTTTTTCATATTAAGATTGGCCAATCTGCTTTCCTTACCACGGGTCAGTCTCCTTTTATTTTTAAGACCACCCGTAAGAGCGCAGTTTAACACTGGCCCGGCTCCAGCAGACGAGTCGAGGCAGACCAGCGCACTTGCCAAAGGGAATACATGTGAAGACACGGTAACGCTGGAGGGCTCCGTCACCCAGACCGCCGGATTTCGGGGCTGCGATTCGGGTGCTGGCAGTTCTGGGCTTTTCCACCGGCGGACGTGGCTATGGATCGGCACGCCGGCGTTATTTTGCACAGGACCCCGGTGCTGGTAGCTTACACACGCATGCAGCACGGTGTGAGTGTCAGCTACTTTACTCTCCGCTGAAATCGCTTTTTAAAACCTTCGGACGCCAAAGAGCACTTCTACACCTGGATATTTTTCTTTTGCAATTCAGTTTCGACGCAGGGTAAGTAATCGTGTCGGTAATTTCGGTTTATTTCCCGGTGGTATGTCCCTGGCTAGCTCGCTAGCTGCAGTAAACCATCTACAGTAGGTGCATGGGAGCAATATCGACCCGCCCGTGCTGATACAATAGCGCGTGTGAAACATGCGTATTAAATCAAGCGATCGGCTTCTCCTTAAGCCGCCTAACCCAGTCATGTTCACATTAGGACACATTAATACGGCGTCCCTCGGTTTGGGCCTCGGTGGTGCCAAAATATGGGTCGCCACCCAACTGCAGATGTGCATTTTTTTGGGCACAACGAACCTGATAGTACACAGACTGAATTGGTGGGGCAGTATTTCTGCAAAGTGTTTTACTGCAACAAATGCAATATTCCGTAGGGTGGAATATGTGCCTTGCAAAGACCGCGATCATTGCGTTCGTTATCGCGTCTAATGGTGTTTCCACAGCCCAGCGTAAATAATCCTATCACTGATATCTGTAATGTTGCCAATACTTTCTCTTTTACTTTATATCAACTTAAATAATTGTACAGATGAATGCTTGGGTGTAGCGTATCCTAAAATTGACCAACAAGACAGCTGAACTTTTCTGTGCCGTCGTTGGTTTAAAAGTGCTGTTATCCCTTCTAATCTGGCATTTTCATGGCAGTGGTACAACTGCATAACTTCTGGTTTGCTGGCCTTGGCGCACAATGAGCGCAAAGCGGGTGGACGCCAAGGTGGTGATGCTGGGGAAGGAGAGCGTCGGCAAGACCAGCTTGGTGGAGAGATACGTGCACCAGCGCTTCCTGGTGGGACCATATCAGAACGTGAGTTCTGTCGCCTATGTCATGTACAGGTTCGCCAGTTCTCCTACATCTGGTGTGACACTCATGCTTTCGGACTCTCTTGCATGAAATCTCCCAGCAAATCTACATTATTCCTTTATAACCCCAAAGTTAGCTACATCGAAAGTGTTGGGGCAGTTTGTAGACCCTATAGACTATTTACAAGGCAATAAAACTCTTACACACATAAAAATTGTCTCGAATTGAAAATCTCACTGCAGCTACTGACCAAAGTTCACAATGCTGCCTCTAGACAAGCCAGAGCTTAATTTAACTGAGGAATACCAGGATTAAAGATGGATTACAGCTATACAGTTATTATTCTCCCGGTTGACGTCTGAATTGACTCCGCCTTTACAACAGACTATCGGAGCGGCGTTTGTGGCCAAATCAGTCCAAGTGAGCGACCAAGTAGTGACCCTTGGGATTTGGGTAAGTGCGCTGGTGGACATGGGTCACAGTTTATCACATGGTAAATATTATTCATACGAAGCAGACGTATGAATGATATTCGCTTTTTCCGACCCACTGAGCTGTTTTTCCTGAATTATAATAGTGAAGTTGAGTTTTTTTTTCCCAGAACTTTTCCATGTGAGATTTTTGATGCTCGTATTTGAATGTTTATTTTATTTTTATTGTCTTCCCTCCCTTCCTGCGTGTAGGATACTGCTGGATCAGAGCGCTATGAGGCCATGAGCAGAATATATTACAGAGGGGCCAGAGCGGCAGTTGTCTGTTACGGTAAACGTTCCCTTCTCGTTATCTTCTCAGCCTGGGTTTGTCTGGTGACATGTCATAGCAGTTAGACCTGTGCTCAAAAATTCTAGGCATTTGTGTTACATAGTCTGATAGAATCAAAAACATCAGTATGTTGAAGTGTGCCCCCGCATGCACTGAGTCACTATGTTCTCGCTGCTGTAAATGGACCAGGCTGTTTATTCTTTATTAAGACATTTTGTCACTGGCTGGCTCCTCCATGACCTTGAGTCATCCGTCACGACCTATAGGATGTGCTGTTACATACGCGAGCTCTTTCTGTTAACAAAATGCTAATGGGTGATGCCATACTTAATGGCTGACTTGAGTGAAAAGTGTGAATTTGCCTTCCCGCATATAAATCGGTATGTTCTTTTTTAGATTTGACCGATTCTTCCAGTTTCCTGCGTGCCAAATTCTGGGTAAAGGAGATTCAGAACTGTGAAGAAGTAAGCCCGTCAGACGAAAATTTGTGCATTAGTAATTTTCAACCGCAATTTCATTTTGAAGTTTAGTTTAATTATAAGGCAATGAGTTTTTTTCTTTGATGTGAGTGGTGGTTTGCTGGGATATTTATAATGTCCACAAGTTCCTGTTACGCTTCCTGGGTGAAAGTTGCCATTGCCAGCTGTTGGTATGCGTCACATGACCTTTCATCGTGTGACCTTCCACCCATTTCCTCACATTTTCCTTGTGTTGTGATGTGAGATCTTGGGTGTTTATCAATATGCGTATGGACACTGTTGTCATAAACATCACTGCTGTCATAATGTGTCATTCGGTTTTTGGAACTGAGTGACACATTATGACAATAGTCATAAACAACAATAACGTGTCATTAATGTGCATGACTCGTGTCATGTCAATCTTATGACGGTTACATTGTCACCCTTATGTAGACTACTTCAAGTCGTGTTGCCGTATGATCTTTGTGTTATTGGTATTGATAAACATCGATTCCGATATCTGGGCTTTTGTGTCGTCATGGCAACATCGGTGATGGAGGCGCAGGAGGTAGCACTATCGTTCGGCAACTGTAGGGTTGCAGGTTCGAGCCCTGGTTCCTTCTGACCCCATCAAA
>JABFEB020000061.1:1859401-1870148 GCA_019775895.2 Stomatorhinus ivindoensis | reverse complement strand
GTCCAACGTCAGCATGTAGAAGTTGCCGATGTCGTTGTCCTGCGCGTGTTTGATCCGGGTTCGACACTCCTCCTCGTCGATCACCTCCCCCACGTACTCGCTCACAAACTGCCCCTGAGTCAGAAAAACAACAGCTCTGTGACAAGCACATTCATCTACCGTGATCCTACACAACCAGCAAAGCCTATCATTACAGCTAATGATTCATAACAGGGTCTTCTGACTTTGGTATGCATGTAAAGTATTGTTTTATTTGTAAATTAAAGCTACAAACATTGTACTACACATTATATAACCAATCTTCCAACAGTATAAAATTTATAAAATGACCTCTGATACCCTCCAAATCCATGGATCTACACAAGCATAACATTTTTCTATGGACTTCAATTACCTGTCCTTCAGGTTCTCCTATCAAACACACTAGTAAGTCATTAACCAGTTCTGGCAATTGATAATCGCCTCCATAAACATATAAGCATCTAAACTTTGCTAACCCACTCCTGAGGCTGAATTAACAATCCTACTTATGTACAGTGGAACCCACTTATAGTGATCACGTCTGTCTGGTTGAAATTGATCCTTATAAGCCGATGTTCATTATAACCATTTTTTCCCCCTTTTTCTTTGTGTCTCAAGCAGATTACCAGCACAGCCAAATGACATTTTTATATTTATCACATGAATATAATTTAATAAAACGGACAGTGTCGCTATGTCCTGAATTTTATCAACTTGTTCAAAATACAGTACAGCTGTATCAAATGCTTTTCAAATTACAGTACTGTACAAAGTAAATTACTGAACTGTGTGTAATTCAAATATGCTATAATGCAGTACATATAAAACAGGTCATTGTAGTTTTGCTACTGTATCTTGTGCGATTTTTCTAATGCATATCACAGTTGAAAGAAAAATGTACTTGAAAATACTTATTATAAAATCATATTTTGCATAACAGTTAAGGTTAAAGTTAGGGTTAGACTTTAAACCTACATGCTGCCTGTGCCAACTAACCATAGGAGGTGCAATCTGAGTCATAATACACCGCATGTAAGAAGGGTTAAGGTTAGGGCTAGACCTCAACGCTGTGTGTCATCCCCGCCAACCAACTGCATCATGTGCTCTGTGTAGGAAGAGATTCTCTTTCATTCAAGATTCTTGGCAGCTGGTGTCCGTCCCAGGACCTGAAGAACGCACCTTTTTTATGTCGTAGCAGCTACGCAGACCCCAGCCACGCGCCAGCGTGCGGAAGATGTCCACTGGGGTGTACTGGCGCTTGGTGAAGCACTGGTTCTGGCAGCCCTCGCCCGCCGGGCACACCTGCGGGTGGCACTCGTACAGCAGCATGCGGTTGATGCACTCCGAGTCCATTCCGCACGGGTTCTCGTCGGCCGCCTTGCAGTTGCAGCGCGGGATCTCCGACAGGTCGGCCGTGATGATCAGCACCTTGCCGATGGGCCGGTTGACCTGATTAGACGCCAAGGGGAGAGCCGGTTCACCGTGGTCCTTCTGGGTTGATGACACGCATACCCGGAGACCACGGGGGGGGGGGGGGTACCTTTATGTGCTTGTATGGTGGGGGCCTCTTGTCATTTCGCCTGTCCTCTTGTAGCTGCCGCAGCTCCTGCTCGGCCTGCAGCTCTTTAAACCTCCTGGCGGCTTCCTGGAGAGCTGAACGGGATGAAGCATACGGAGCACATAAAACGGGACGATCATGAGGAAACGTGTCAGGTTGACGGGAGGCACAGAATCTTACCCCAAACCACTACTACCGGTCATGGAAAAAACGTGTTGGTGTACATTTGTGTCCCAGCCTTTACTTTCATAGCTTTGTATTCTTCGATAATATGGTGGCCATGTGCGCTGGCTGCAGGATTTCACATTTTGGGACCCTATGAACTTTCAACTGCCTCCACGTGTAGGAAATACTGAAATCCTTAAAACCCTGGAACAATTTTTACCGAACCCCACATATCTTTCTCTACAGGATATATTCTCTGTCCTTCCTAATTTCCTCATATTGTTACATTCAAATAATTTTATCCAATTATACAAACCGACAGCCCTTAAACAGGACTGTGTGGCACCACATTCTTTTGTAAAACCTTAGTAAATGCCTTGTGGATGTTCGAATATCATCAGCTTTTATACTCCCAGCGACCCTGAGTGCACGTGCAAAACAAATACGACAAGTATGGTCAGATGTCTCCTAAACCCATGATTACCTTCAATTATACGACTGTTTAACAAGCGATCTGATAATCTGTTATGCATGTACGTTTGTAGCAGGTCTGATAAGAGAAGCATGTGCACCTTTTTTGTAGATGGAGTCCACACCCTTTCCCATTTTGTCTTTGCTGTTTGTATCACCCTCCATGTAGGGGAAGACCCGCGCCTGGTAGGTCCAGAGATAGTCGTTGGAGCCGAAAAAGTGGACAGGAAACTCGCCGACGTCATGCTTCATGCGCTGGATGTTGGCGGGAATGTTCTTGGGGTGACTGACCTCGGCGGGCCACCACCTGGGAGAGGATCAGAATGCAGGGTCAGGACCGAGCTACGAGTCCGGCAGAGCCGTGAAATAAGACGCACGTGGTTCTCTACTGTACTGAGCGCCATCACCCTAAGGAAAAAGAATGAGAGAAGCACTGTGGGACCTGTATCGGCCAACTTTGACCCAAACGATTTCTTTGTAGTGTGGCTTTTTGCCAGCGCGGCAGTCGTTGCAAAACCAGCTGCCCTCGGGCATGTCGATGTTGAGACACTCGCGGTGGAAAGCAGCTGGACATGATTCGCAGCACAGGAGACTGCCCCCTGCAGGGGCACAGTGGGAGTGCAATTCAGACAACAACAGCAAGTCAACCAGGGAGAATTCTAAAATTTATGTAGGCGTGTTTACAAAAACAGGACGTTCAGCGAAAACAATTTTTGTGGCTCTATTCACTGACTGATTTTTACTACAAAACAAAGCTGATTAGCTAGCTTAGCAGTTACTCTAGGCTCATCAGCCCATGGGTGGTCAATCTCCGAGCTTCCCAGAATCCACACCACGTGACCTGCTAACGTCCGGCTCAGGGCGCACCTTCGGAGCAGACGAAGCACCAGCTAACGTTGACGTGCTCGTGGTTGCGGCAGCCCTTGCGTGGAGTGAAGTGATTAGGGCACAGGAAGCTGTTGTTGGCCAGGATGATGCTTCCGGCGGCCATGCAGTAGTCGTTGGCGTGGTACGCGACAGGGCAGCGCACACAGCGTGTCAGGCGACCTTGGCACCAGAGACAGAAACATTAGCCATTACCGAACTCAGAAACAGCTTCACTCCAACAGTAATAAGAACGTTATAAACACACTGATAACTCACAGTATCCTGATCACCGCTGTTATTTATCAATTGCTGCCCCTTTAAATCCCACACCTTGTTGTCCTTCTTGAATTTGTATATTGCTTGTATTTTGTACATATATAGTATGTTATGGTTCACTATTCTGTTATTTAATGTTCTGTACTCTACTGTTCATCATTATACATCTACGCTCGCAAGCGTTTCATATGTGCAAATGACAATAAAGCTTTTCAATTGGTGAACAATGAAGCCACACAATGATTTATAACCGTGGTTAATGCCCAAACTTCACGTGACCATCGACTCTATTTGGAAAAACGAGTCAAAATAAAAACATTCCTTGGGGTTCCCTGTTAAAATGGAGGCTGCGTTCAGGCTGGGACTCACCTTTGGATGCGGAGGGGTTGGCGGGGTTGGTGATGTAGCAGGACAGGCAGACGTGCAACGCGCAGCGGAAGCTGCGACCCTGCGGCACAGTGGGCGCATACGTGGCAATACACTCGCCGTGGTAGAACTTTCCACACACAGGGATCATGCAGCGCCGCACGTCTGTGCCTGTCTTCTTACACACGAAACACGTGTGCGCGCCTACAACGCA
This sequence comes from Stomatorhinus ivindoensis, assembly GCA_019775895.2. NCBI lineage: Eukaryota > Metazoa > Chordata > Actinopteri > Osteoglossiformes > Mormyridae > Stomatorhinus > Stomatorhinus ivindoensis. The sequence continues at coordinate 1,866,210 of JABFEB020000061.1, read as the reverse complement.
AGAGTGTTGGGCTGTCAGCGAACGTCACCGGCACCCACCCGCAGCACGAAAATCCCTCTGTATCAGGTTAGGGTCTTATGTATGGCCGAAAGTGAAGGGCAAGAGATATCTATATGCTGGTCTTAGTTTTAGAAGTAGCAGAGTCCTTTGGATCAGAATAATGTTTTGGTATTAGCTACTGAACACTCTGGCTGCAGCCAAGAACGCTGCAGAAGCAAGCCGCTAAGTCTTCGTTCAAGGGTATGGATAGGGGTGGGGGGGCTGGTTTGGGAGGTGGGGGCCGCTGCAGAAAGCCTGCAAGCTGCTGAGCTCTCAAGGCTAGCACCTCCACACCGGGGCGGAAACGAGAGCCAGTGGGAATTCTGTGAGTCGCTACCCCTGCCCGTCTGTACAGGAGGGGTTGCCCTGGACATCTATAAATATCTAACTAAACATCTAAAAGAAAAAGCAGGAGAAGGAGTTATTTAAACGAGTCGAGCATAAAAAAGTACACCTCTAGACAACAGGCAGAAGGACCCACCGGTGGTGCATTCCTGACAGACGAACTTGCCCTGGGGCATGTCGGTGAGGCCGATGCACTGCAAGTGGAAGGCGGCGCAGCACTGGCCTTCGCACAGCAGCAGCTCGCCGGTCTTCTCACACACCTACATGGGAGGACCGAAGGTCAAAGGTCTTGACGGGCCAGCGAACCTGGGGCTCCGTGTGGGAGACTCCACGTCCCCCCCCAGCCCACCTGGCAGACGTTTTCCTTCAGCGATGCCGCACCCCCCTTATCCCCCAGCGGCCTCTTGCTTGAGGACGACCCATCTTCCTTCATGGACGAGATGACGTCGTCGTAACTCGACACAAAACCCTGAGGAAGCGTGGGAAGGGGGGGATCCGGAAGGAGGGGTCAGTATCGGAGAGGACAGGATACCATCTTGTGCGACCAAACCGATTAGATTCACCGCTCAGCTCACAGCACTCATCCGGGCCCCTTACGCCTTTACGTTACAGCCCCTGGGCTCACCTCTGAGTCCTGCAAGGACTTTCCATCCAGCTGGAGGTCGTCCTCCAGAAGTCCCAATGTGACAGAGTCACAGCGTCCCTCTTCATGCAGGCACTCCAGGGGATCTGGCTGGTCCTTCTGCGATGCTGGTGCTAGCACGGCTGGACCCATCTTCGATTTAGCGGAGCCTGAGTTCGAAGCAAAGTAAGGTGGTCAGCTTCTGGCAGCTACTCGGAATGAGTATGTGCAAGACCGCACACCATGTCTAACTCTGACTAGCATGTCGACAATATGCTAATCAACCCTGCTGCCATCACCTCAGCCGCATTCATTTCAAATTTCCTCTCCTGCTACTGACCTGAATTAGAAGCATGACTGGACGAACTTGATACAGGCACTTCTTTCTTAGTAGACTTGGCCTGCAAAATGAAACATTCCTAAGTACAGCTAGCTATGCGGGCAAATACGACGGTAAGGCATTCACGGGTCAGCTGGAGGGAGTACAAACTGTCATGCAGCGTCCTGCCTGATTTGCACACCTGCCCTCACCTCATGCACCCCTTCCTGATTGTCCTGGGATTCTGCCTCCTCCTCTGCCCCTCTACCTTGCTCCCTACACTTCTGATCCCGGACGAGAGAGGGGAAAAGGGGAGGGGGTGAACAAGGCACGACGCCCGAGAACATGTTCGACATATATCAAAACTATAAACCCCCCCCCCACCCCACCCCCGTCAAAAGATATGGAAGGAGTCCTCAGTCACGACCACCTGCAGTCATAAGGGCCCGCAACGAGAAGGTGCAACTTTAAAAGGTATTAAAACACAGGTTAATTTTAATAGTGAGTAAAAATATCAAGAGCATATGAACCACAAAAGTCAGGTTTAAACTGAGTACAGAACCACACCTTCCTCTTTGGGATTATGATGGGTTCTGCCTCGATGGAACATTCCAGGATTTTTTTTGTCGGTTTCCTCTGTCTCTTCCCATCCTGGCAGGCTAGAAAGAGGAAGGCAGGGGACAAGCTGAAGTAATAGTGTAGGAAACTACAGTACGTTTCGCAGCACATCCATTTGTACTGCAATAATATATATTTAATCGAAGCAGTGGAATTAACTGAAATGCTTTCTCACCAGGTTCGGCAGATGTTTCAACCTTTGTTTTAGCCAACTCCCCAACACCTCCTGTTCCAGAGGGGGAGTATACAGATTCTGGGGGTGGGGTAAGTGTGTCTATGGGTGGGGCATGGGCATTTTGAGGTGGGAGCTGTGCTGTGACGGGCCGGTCATGAGCCTCAGACTGTTTCTCAAGGTGTGGGGTCTGCATCTCTGTAGGTGCGTTCAAAACGTCCTGCATGATCTTCGCAGATGATCGCTGCTCCGTGCTAGACTCGGACACCTGCGGTTAATGTAGATGGCACTGAGTGATAAAGGTTTTTAAATAGAGATCAAAGCTGTTTTTAACAAAAGAAGGATCCATCTACAATTCCAATAGTAATAGTAGTAGCAGTATTAAAATTAAGAAGGATGATGATGACAATAATAAGAATAAAAAGACCTAGAACCTTTTTCGAAAGCTCTGGGGTTTTCTTCAGCTTCTTCTTGGTAGCAAATATCTGATCATATTCTTCTGTCCATTCGATCAGTCTTTTGCTTGGCTTTCTCTGTCGTTTATGTTGTAGGTGTGCTGTGAAGGATGAATTAAAAAGATCTATCTTCTGCCGACATCCTGCTAAAATAAATTGGGTAAAGACCAAGTAATTCATTTGCCATTACCAACCTAAAACTTACCTGAAGAAACCTCTTTTCCTTCACTGACAGGGGGGATTGAACTTGTAATGTCATTGCCAACCTGGCTCTGGAGCTTGTTCTTTGGATGAAGGTGGCTGGACAGGTGTGGTACAAGTGCCAGACTTTCACCTTTAGCATCACAAGGCTCAGGGGGTGCTTTCAATGGGTGCTGATCACCCATTGGCTCGAAGGTCTGCCAGCGCTTCTTCGGGGCCACACTGGTGATGGTGCTTTGACCAGGGGATTGGACTACAGACCCAGGAAGGTATGACGAAGACTTCCCTGAAAACTGAGGAATACCTAGTCCCAGTGACTTACCATATGTAGGCTCCACCAACCCAAAAGCCACCCCTACCACACCTTTCTTGGCAACAGGCAGCCGACTCCTCTTCGGTCGCTTTTTCGAACCTTGATTCGTGCTTCGGGTCTGCCCGCCTTTCACAAAACTGGCATCTCCCCGTTCACATCTCCCAAATTCCTTTTTCTGGGAGGGCCTGGACCTTACTTGTTTAGGTTTGGGATGTGCAAATTTCAGGGCTGATACCTTGCCCTTTCCAGTAGACCACAACTGCTCATTTGGACCAGCCTCTTCTGGTGGCATCAGAGATGGCTCTTCTTTCATAAGAGCACTAGTAGGTCCTCGCTCCAGGACAAGAGGAGTGCCGTCTCTCTCTCGGATATCATGCCTGTCTTTTAGCAGCATTAAAAAAGTACTAAACTTCAAGTTTGCATTAGGCTGAAAGGTGGCGAGCTGACTCGACTTGCCATCTTTGCCGACTAATGACTTAAATATTATCTCTTTAACATCTGGGTGGGCATCCAAAAACAAAAGTGAAGATGCCGGTGAGGAACATGATGACCTATCAGACGCATAATTGTCTTTTTTGACCAGGGTAGCACCAAGGGCAACAGCACGCACAGATTCTGCAGAAATCGAGCTGCCTTGCTCTTCTGATTTTATCAACGGCCTACTGCAGTTGGCTTCTTCAGTGCTTAGTAATTTTGGAGAAGTGCTAGAGTAACTAGACAAAGTTGGAGTGCAGCTCAATTTATCACAGCTGGATGCCTCGACTGGTACATTTTTGGTACTTTCATCTGATTCTGATACAGATTTCTCAGCAAGCTTTTTTGTTGAAGTGGAGTCCTCACCATTTGACAAAACAGACTCTGAGCTTTGGGTCAACTTTAAACCATCTTTAATATTTGCCTCTTCCATGGCTTTTAGCGCTCCCGTCATCAAGCAGTTACTGGCAGGAAAACGTGCAAATTGCTCATCTGGGGGTTTCCTGGGAGATTCACTTAGATCACCAACTCCTGAAGAGTCCTTGCGTTTTAGGTCAGCAAGACATGCAGTTATCTTACTGAATGGTGATTCACCACCAAAACTGTTCTCCGAATCTGAGCCTGCACCATTGGTATCTCCAGTAGATCCCTTCCGTGACTTTTTAAGACCTTTGACATGCTTCCGTGCTGGTTTTTTCCTCAGCTCTTTCCCGGGACACGAGGAAGAGAAGCCGTGGTTGAGTTTTGAGGCTTGATCGGGAGCGTTTGGGTACAGAATCCTTGGTATCAACTCAACGTTGGAATAAAGAGACTCCTTCTCAACCTCGTTTCCATTACCCTCAAATTTTTGTTTGGGTGACTCTCCCTTTTTAGCGCTGGGTGTTTTTAACGAGCCGCCTGGCTTCTTTTTAATCCGAGAGCTAGCTGCGTGACTCTCAGGTACTTTCGGCGGTTTCCTGGGTGCCGTTCCCTCCCCGTTGAGAAGGTGATCTGATGCTGGGGTTTCCGTGGGTTCTGAGGTGCAAGAGGATTTGGCCCCTTTCCTAGGTACACCCCCATCAGTGTGACTGTAATTCTGGGAGGAGGAAGTGGAAAGGGCCTTTGAGAGAACCACCTCAGCTTCTTCTATGCTGGTCCTCCACGATTCAAGAAAACGCTTGGGTATCTGAACAAAAAAGCGCCACTAATTAGACACAACAAAATCGGCTTTCAAATTAATTGACATGGTACAACATATTCCAAGAAGTCTAATCAGCGTGCGTTTGTAATTCTTCACCGTGTATTTGTAGTTCTTGTCCTTCTGCCTTCCTCTCCTCCGAAGCACGGGGAGGCTGTCAAACTGATACCCGCCCTCAAAGGGTTGAGTTGCCTTTTTAGGGACCCAAGCTTGGTCGATGATTTCCCCCAGCGTCTTAACAAAATACTGACGACAGGGGCGCTCACTGGAATCTGAAACGATACTCACATGGTAATATACTGTCAAGACATAAAAAGCACATGCAATATGTAATATTAGGATAAAGGTTACTTAATATTCATCATATAGATATAAACATGAGGTCTTCAAATCCAGTGAGAACAAATAATGAAAGACTTTCAACCCACTGCAAGATTACCATGTTGTCAACCACTGGATTCACCCAACAGGAACCAATAAATTAACAAGTAGGTTACACCTATCAGTAACTGTCCACCATGCAGTGCAGAGTCTTAGTCATCCATTACCAAGTTTACCAGCAACAAATACATTTTACAATGATGCAGACATAGACTACATCAATACAATATAACAACAACACTGAAATCCACCTTTTACTCTAAAGCAGGTCCCTTCCAGAGGCTCCTGGACCACCTGACATGGCCACCATGGTCTGCGGTTGAATTTGGCCCAAACCACGTCTCCCTCTTTGAACCTCACTGGTGGAAGTGGCTTGTTTTTTGAGACAGTAGTCTGCAAAGGCACAATTGTCATGTTACTATAAGGAACATTCACTACCGACACATACATGACACTGAAGGATGCGTCCCATCTCAATGCTTCTGCCATGCGAGACCTAGTGCCCTCCCCTCAGCAACTGTTGCCTCAGGCCTGCAGAACTGGGGCTGAATCCAGCCACTTCTCTGTGTGTGAGGAGTTTGGAGTCCCTGTACAGCCAAAACTCATATAACTTAATTTTTAAAAGGCCTGACGAGTAACAGGGAAAGGTGGAAATTTCAGGATTCGATGCAGCATTCTTGCACCACCTGCCTCCATCCGACTGCTCCAGCAGTCTACGAAGACCACCCTGCCCCTCTCGATCTTCTGTTTCCCAGTGTCATGCTCCTTCAGGGTTTCATCTCTCGTGAGCCTGAACTTAAGCACGAACTTGCACTCAGGTGTGTCTCATTAGAGGCCTCTGTCCGCTCGCAGCCTGCCACTGCGGGCAGGAGCTACTACCATGAATGCAGGGCTGCATCATTATATTTATCCAAACACAAAGTTGCTCTGTTTCTGGTGTCTAACAATAAGCCTGGAAGTTCTTAACCAAAGTCAGCTGTTGCATGATCCATCAGAACTTAATCAGTTCACGATTCTCATAAATATGTTTGGGAATAAATGGGTGTTTACTTTGGAAATTAACTCAATGAAGGTGGACAGCTGGGAAAAGCTCTTTACACTGCTTTGTAACACTAAGCAGTCTATGGGCGTCGCGTTTTAAGATAAACACCTGTTACAATCACAATGGGAGTTTCATTTTGGTAACATACTCATTTCTGCCTGTGTGAGGGTAAATTACAATAATTCCTTAATTAAAGTGATTGTATGCCCAAAAATAACTAAATTCTGCAAATATACCAGTAATTGGAGGGTCCAACATATAAAGGGCTACAAAATACATATTCATTTCAGGTCAAGGTATTTTGTTTTCGGCAAAAAAATGTGAACACGAAGTTCTCTTCACAGAAAGTAAATACAGTGATCCCCCACTATATCGCGGTTCAGCTATCGTGCCCCCGCTAAATCGCGGATTTTCCCCCAATGCATCACAGTTCTCTGCGTTGTGTGTATGTATGTATATGCACACACACATATTACATATTATTATTATTATGTTACTCATATCCTTAGCCTGACATCCAAAATCCAAATATGTGTTTGGAAAGTGTTTTAATACGTTTACATGTGTTTAAAGCATGTGGGAGGGGTATTTTAAGGCTTAAACTACTAAAAAAAATATTATTATATGGATTTTCACCTATCGCTGATGGTT
>JABFEB020000061.1:1801067-1811568 GCA_019775895.2 Stomatorhinus ivindoensis | reverse complement strand
CCCCCCCCCCCCCCCCCCCCCGGCATGATAACATTATAGAGTGGGCTTGCTTGCTAAAAGCAAGGTGACGGCAGTAATTAAGCCAAGCAAATGTCCATCAATGGGTTGATTCTCTATGTCACCCTTTTGTCCCCACAAGATGCTTACCGACATGATTATGAATGAGCCGTTTCGGTAATTTACGTAACACTGGGTACATTTCTGTTTGGTGAGAGGTAATGAGTAAAAAAATACAATCAATTTAATTAATTGATTGATTGATTGATTGATCAAATAATAATAATCACACATTGAGATTTACAGAGCCAAAGTATGAAAATTAGCCAAATAATCATTAAAGAGTTTTCCGCGTGCACTAAACTGGTAGAAATCCCAGTTTATTCCACTCCCATTGTACTAGAGAACATCATAAACTGCTGACATTAGTCTGAGTGACAGGTGCAAAATGTTTATCAGCCACTCAGCAGGAAATTTAAAGCACGTTTTATACGGCAAAAGATGCTAGGGGGCAGCATTTGGCTCGGTGGAAGGTTGCCAGTTCGAGCCCCGGCCCCGACACATCTGCGGGTCCTTGAGCAAGGCCCTTAACCCCCAACTCCCTGGTGCCGCTATGGGGGGGGCTGCCCTACGTGATCAGATTGTTCTCACCTACAGAGAGCAAGTTGGGAAGAGGTGAAAAGAGGATTTGCCCACAGGGATCAATAAAGTATCTCTTATTAAAAATGGCAGCAAACAGTCACAGCTGCTAGAACCTGCCGTCCATGTCAGTTTCTTTACCCCATTCTCCCCCCTCCAGTCTGTGAGACCAAACCCTAAACCAGATCGTTAGCGCCTCGAGGCCCAGGGCCTGTGCACAGGTACTTACTGGTTTTTGTGTTTAGACCCGCTGATGTGAGCTTGATATTGTTCCACGGAGTTCAGTTCTATGTTGCAGACTGTACAGGGGTAACCTTTCACCGTCGACACTACAGGCAAGGGGCAAAAATATCATTAGCGTGCCGGCAACATATCTGAGAGGCTGCTCATGCAAGACGACGGAACATAAACATCACCGTCACGCTAGAACACACAGCGCAATAGCCTCCGACCAGCAAAACCCGAACCGGCACTCTTCTACTCTTCTTATGCCTCGTTCTTACAAACATTACAGAAACCGTACCATTTGTATACATGCATTTGAAACGTTTTCACATTAGCACTCGCTTTTATCCAGAGTTGGCGGTCAGCAATGTTCAGCCCGGGTTATTCCGTGCCTTCAGCGATGTTCAGCCCGGGTTATTCCGTGCCTTCTACCTGTAGGTTCCGTGACAGACTCCTGATCCTTGTGACCCTGAACAGAACGACTGCCTATGATGGATTTTATCCAAAGTGAGACATTTTTCAGAAAACAGGGTCAGACCATTCCTGGAGTTAAGGGCCTCGCGCAAAGGCCAAACTTTGCTGACCCTGGGATTTGAACCAGCTACCTACTAGGCACAAGCGTCCCAAACCAGAGCCACACATCACCCCCACCTTGTTAAACTATTACTGAAGACACCAACTTCCAGCACACATTTAACGACCCTGGCCCCTCACCGGGGGCTGCGCTGGGCCCGTAAGCCTCCAGCAGCTTCATCTTCGTCAGCTGTTTCTTGTGTTTCTTCCCCACGTAGTGCTGCTTGGCCATCAGAGGGTTGTTGAAGGAGGCGTGGCAAATGGCGCAGAATCGGTCGGGGTCTCCCTCGGCCGGGCTCAGGGGCGCTAAGCCCTGCCCCTCTGACTTCTTCTTAGCCTGGGGTTTCCCAGGGGGCACCGCTGAAGTGGAGAGGATGAGGTCAGGGAGAATGAAAGCTGTCAGGAGACCTCTGTATGTTTTATAACAAGGGAAACACATTTCATGGCCTTTTATGTTAATAACGGCTTCACCTATACTTCACTCTGTTGTAATGCAGGGCAGTTGTAAGCCAACTGTTGCAGTACAAATTCATGGTGCAAGAATCACACTGCTGTTTTTTTTTTTAATCAGTAACCACCCATCCTCACAAAAACACACACCTTACCTGGAGACTGGAATCCATGCATCTTTAGCTTCAGATTCTTGGCGTGCACCTTGCCTTGGTAATGCGACTCGGCCACGACTGGTGCCGGGAACGTCATGTTGCAGACAGAACAAGCTTTGTTACGATCTACCTCACCGTTGTTACTGGCCTACGAAAATGGAGAGAATACACATAAACGTAAATATGCAATCGTGTTTAATCGGTACACGCACATGTATTTCGTTAAAAGTGAATAATCACAATCAATTCGTAGTTTAAAAAATGAATGTATTGAAACAGTCAAAGAATCGCGTGTCTTTTGTATTCGATCCTGTCGATTTAAAGTCACGATTTTAGCTTCAGACACGTTGCGAATGTTTTACACTGACATTGTCATCTGAGGAAGACTTGAATCTCTTCACTGAAGGCTCTTCGTTCTTGTGAATGCTCATATATCTCCGTACTTTATTCGCGTGTTTCTTGCTCTGAAACGGTTAATAGCATCCACGAAAACATTTCAAGTATTTCTGTTCGCTAATGATTCATATTATCAAACAATATATTCATACTAGTCAAACACTTAAAATCGCAATATACAGCCGATATGCTACAAGAACTAACTTATTTCCCCATTTAATATAAAAATAGATCCCACTTAGCGCCCCTTGATGAATGTGGTAGACATTGTTATTGCCTGAAGGAGAATTATACTATAATTAACAGCAACGACTGACCTGATAATGGGCCAGTTTTTGCGACTCCGAAATTAGGACAGCATTACACACTTTGCACTGAGAGTCAGAAAACAGGTGGCCGTTTTCCTTAATCATCTTGTTCACTGGAAAAGAGACACCGTTAACCCTAGATGATGACAAATGAGTGACATGGACGAGTAAATGTTAACACAATGTTTCTCATCTTAATTTAAAATTTCATGCACAATTATATAACGTGCCTATCCATCAGTCCCGTGTCACGAACGCTATATGGACATCAGCGCTTAAAACACGTTTAATTCATATTTATCTGAATAAATTCTGCTGGTCGTAATGACTACGGACCACGTTAAGTCTAACTTCAATTTCGGGACGATGTAACAGGAACGTCCTGGTTTATTGCTACAGACTATACTACTCCGCATAACTTAAGGGGGATCGGGTTGCCTTAACTTTCCTCTGCCAAATACATAAATTAATAAATAGACAGCAGAGAATAGAGACAAGTGCATCCCATCCGCGATCGCACCCATTTGCCAGCGACAGACACTTCTGCAACTTTGTCAATGCAGCCGGTGATGTCCAGCGTCTTCGACCTTGGATGGTCTAAGCGGCGTGCTGCAGCGTCCAGCTGTTGGTCCGACTCAAGCAGGCTACCTGTCTGACCACCGAGCGTCCCCGACACCGGCGTTTAAAAACAAACCAAAAAAAACCCCAAAACGAAAAACCCCAGTGCCGATGCACACCGGCACGCGGGTGCAAAATGTACCGGCATCGGAGCGCAGCGTGTTCGGCTCTCCGCTTCCCCCCGCACATCGACGCCCGACCGGGCTTACCCTCCGCCGCCCCCGACGGTAAATACAGACACTCTCCATTCAGGCCTCCGTCCGCCATACTTCCAAGCAGGACAAAATGGGCAGCAGCCAGGCGCAGACGCGAGACTTACGTAGGCTGAGAGAGGTAGGAAAAAGACACACCTCACCAGCGCCGCGTCTGGCCAGAATTAATTGCAGACGCGGTGCGATCGGTTCGTGCACGCATCAGTGGGCACTGTACGACTAGCATAAAATGACAGCACAGCAGTGTTACTGGAGGCTGCACGGTCTTAGTCTGTAGGCGGTGGGCAAAATGTTGCATGCGATTCCCTTTTCTACTAAAAGAAAAACTTTGTCTTGCAACGAAATCACTGTTATTTGTTCGATGTTAATTGGGGGGGGGCAAAGGAAACGTAGGATGCATGTGACAGCTTCAGCAGTATTTCGCTAATGTGCAGAAGAATCAATATGGTGTTTTCCCGGCGGCCTTTGCGCATCACGTGACCAGGGCAAACATGGCCGCTTCCGGTCCCCCGGAAACGCGACTGGCTTCCGTGCTCCGGAGCGCAGCCTGGATGGGCGTAGCGCGGTGCCAGCCCGGTAACTGTCAGGTAAATTGGGGGTTATCTTTGAGCCGTTGACGGTTTTAATCAAAATTGCCTCAGACGCGTAACGCAATAAATGTAGTTTGATCTTTTCCCTCTCGGGCGTTGGGTGCACTGTGGCCAGTATATGCGAAAAGTTTTTGTTGTTTGTTTTTGCATTTAGTGACGAGTTAAATGACAGTTTAGTAGTGCAGCGACTCCATGTAGCTAGACAGGATAAGTAACATGCCGCGGAAGAAGCGATGTCGTCCGAGGGACAGCGGGGATGATGCTGGTTCAGTGTCCCGCAAGCGGAGACACACGGAAAGTCAAGGAGAAATTGTGTCAGTTCCTGAAAGCGAGAATGAGGTAGGGCTTCTAACGGCTGGAGCCCGTTTTTCTGTCTCTGATTCGAGGAGAATGCATTTATCTCAGTGTCTGGTGTCGCCCACACCGAGTTACCGGATTGACATCGGTGTATTTTTACTTGCCTTGTCACAGGAAGAAGTGTTCAAGCCATCGGCGAGGGAAACCCGCTTACGGGGGAGAGAAGACAAATCCCAGACAAAAGGTGCATAAGATCCGGCAAGGTTTTACACCTTATCAGTAAACCTCAAGTACACTGTTGGGGCGGAGTGACAAAAGAGGCTTGTGAGCACAATGTACCCAGTGTAGCCCAAGGGGAATCTGAGGGCGTTTCTGTTCCAGATAAAAATTAAAAAACGCGATATTTTATGGCCCAACTGAAAAGTCTACTTATGCAGGATTGACGGAGGATGAGATGCTTAACTTGGCATTGAAACTCAGTGCGGAGGAGGCTACTACAGCTGAGCTGAGGCAGAAACGGGAAGAGGAAAAGGAAGAGAAAGCCATAAAGAGAGCCATTGAAAAGAGTCTGCACGTAAGCCTGGCCCATTCTTCTGGTGGCATGCTAGACCTACGCTGTTCTCTTGCCTTATCAAGATTATGTTCAGATTGGGACTTTTTTATTTTCCATTTTTTCCCCTCTCTTCCAAATCATGGGCCTAGAGGTTCCCTGTTTTTATTTTTTTTTGCAGGCAAATGAGACTCAAATCATCAGTAGTAATTCTGAATCGCTATTCCTGACGGGTCAGGCTTCCCCCCAAGTACCAGCGAGCCCCGTCTTCCCTGCTAGAGATAAACCCTCGATTCAGAGCAGCAGCAAGATTGGCCCACATGGTTCTGACTGTAATGATGCTGTTATTGATACGGATGAGGAAAAAAAGCGTCAGCCTAGATCAGATGGTTCCTCAAAGCATTTACCAGCCTTGGAGAAGGTAAGTGCTAATGTTAGTACTGTGATATTGCTTTGTGGGATCTTTAGATCCCTTCATATCTACTCAATTTGACAACATATATCCTGTTATTATAAAAAAAAAAACACATGCCTTCTAACAGTATTAATTTTGATGACATCATTCATTTTCGCATACCTTGACGCCTTAAATTTAAAGCATCCAGGTTAAGCCTCCATCTGCGATGGTGATTTGTGGCGTGTGGCTCAGCACGTTAGGCTGCTGTGCCTGTAATCAGAAGGTTGCTGGTTCAAATCCTAGGCTTTGCTAAATAAATTAAGATTCAACTGGTTTTTTTTTTCTAGGACAAATACAGTGAGGCAGTATCCAATAGCCAAGAAATTCAGGGCCCTTCCAGATGTCAGTGGCACAGGGGAAAAAGTTCTGGTGACATAGGGAAGGGAAGTCCTTGTCACAGCCCTGTCCTTTGTATTGAAAGGTTGAGTCAGGAGCTGGTGGATGACTGCCAGGCCTCAGGGTTTGTGTTGTGTTCCCAGGAACTTCCTGTCCACCTGACACCTTCGGGGAGGTCGGAGTCTTCGCTGCCAGCGAGTCCTACACTCCCTGAAAGTCCCGTGTTTGCCAGGGTGGACTTGGGAGGCATGGAGAAGGCTGTTCCTGGGGGGGGCACCTGGAGTGCCACAAAAGAAGCCACCGTCACAGATGCGACGCAGTCTGAGGATCAGGGAAATTCCCAAGACTTCCCTGAGAGTCAAGGCCTGGATCTGGACAGCAGTGACTCCTCCCAATCTCTCCTGTGCCCCAGGAGGACGTCAGCAAAAAGTCGGAAGCATGTCCCCAAAAAACGTGCTACCACAGGAAGGAGTTTCCGCGGTCGGGCGTCACAGGTATGATGACGCTGGTCCCGTTTAACAGCCTAACAGGGTTCTAGATGGCGAATAAAACGGTCACCAATGTGACTTGATTTTTAATTTTGCGAGTAATTTTTCCATTCTGATCGCCATTGGCAAATGCCTCTCAAAATCTAAGAAAAAATAAATAAAGCAGGAAAAGTGGCAGCTTTTAATTATGCGGAGCCTTAACCCGTGTTTGCCGTTCCCGCTACACTATCACATGATTAAAAGCGTGGATCGATCCAGAGCAGTGTTCACTGATTGGGCTATTTTTGGTTGCATTAGAATTGCATGTAAAAAAAGTTGTTAGTGGGCGGGTTTTGTCAAATCGTCGCATTTGAAACTCTTCATGTTATTTGTCAACCTGTTTTGGAGAGTGTGGAACTCTGGGAAGGGCATGGAGGGGAAAGAAATTGATGGTTGGAAAAGAAATGGACTCTCACAAAGGTGGGATGGTCTTTTGGCGAGATGCCCCAATACTTTTCCGTTACATTAATAGCTGCACTGTGTCAATTTAAAGTACAAAACATAGAATTTATTTATAAACTAATAAGTATAAACTTAAACAATACAAACATATCCATTAAACTGTGGGGGACCATTCACACCATGTAACTTTCATGTTATGTGTTTTTATACATATTTATCAACAATTGCACTGTGTCCATTCACTGCCAATGACTTCAAGCAAGACAGCTGAACTGGAAAACTGCATATAAAGCTAACTTATCACAGTGTTGGAGTTTAACCCGCTTTCTGGAATATTTCAGTATAGATCCGCATATCTCCACATACCAGAATCCCAGGGAGGTATACCCGGAAACGGGTTCGGGTTTAAACCCTAACTATGACACCGCAGTAAAGTTAGCTGTATATCCAGTTTTCCAGCTGTAATATCATTCGACAAAAGCAGGCAACGCCCCTTGGTTTTCCAGACTTCTTAACAGGCAAATTTTAATTAATATTTCAATATTTGTGTGTGCAGTTCACATTCAATAGCCTAGCTGTCTTGCTTACATTTTGCACATAACATAATAATAAAACACAGAAATATGTAATGTATCAGAATGCAAAAGGCAACAGTACACAGATCAGATAGCTCAGAAAGAAATGGTAGACCAAAGGCAAAATGTGTCATGCAAGTATTTTTTATTTATTTCACATTTGGCATGTGATGGAGATTATAGCTCCAAAATAGAGCATTTGGCTTTTTTCGCTTGGAGCCCTGCGTAATAGCAGGCCCTTGGAATGTTTCAGAGGGACCAATGAGATATGATTAGGATTTAGATTGACCAATCGATTGCTAGGAGGAAATTGTGGTGCAAACCGCAGCAGAAACATGCAGAGACAAACAGGCATATAAAGTGCTAAGAGAGTAAACATTGTGCAAACAAACGCATGTGGTGCAAACAATTTAAAGTACACAGCACATAAATGGAATATCCCGAAAACAGAATATTGTAATATTACATAAATAAATATGAATAATAATAGTAATAAATTAGTGACAGTAATACAGATAGCACTGGATTTGTATTATTACAAAGTTAACAGCCCCCATGAGGAGGGTGGTGCATTGGAAGGAGGGGCAAATAAAATCAGCTAGGAACGTCCCTAGTAGCATTTTTCAGTACACCGCAGTGGAAAAGAGCCATTGGCTAAATGTGCTCTAGGAGAGCGCCCCCTGGAGGGGATTAATGGGAATAGATTGTAGAGCAGGACATTCTTTTTTAAATTTGTCTTCCTTCAACAGGGCAATGTGAGTCAATCGAGTGAAGAGGAACCCTGCAAGAAAGGTACGGAACAAACCGCAGCAGACCGGAGCATAACTGCATCAAGTGGAACAGATGACCCCACCAACCAGACAGGACGGGCTTGGTCTGAGGAAGAGGAGGACGAAGATCCCAGGGAGGTATGAGGGTCGGTACCGGTGTGCTGAGGATAAGCAGCTGTACTGAAGCAAGCGTATGATTTGGGAATCGCCATTATTCTTAACGGGCGACCTGGTCAAAGGTCACAGGTAGTCCTCGGGTCTGCCGGGTGCATCAGAATGATTCCCATTGACTGTCACACATCTGCATGTTTCTCAGCAAGGTCAGTCTGCTGTAATACAAGCTCTCCGCATATCACCCAAAGCGTGTGAAATTACTCCCCATCAGCCGCAGCCCCAGCCCACTCTGTTCCCCGTCCCTTTAACGCCCACCCCGAATCCACTGTGCCATCTCTTCCGTCTTTTGCGGCTAAAGTTCTGAGTCACCGGCATTTATTGTTAAATATGTAGGAGTACATGCAGTATAAGTCACTTTATATCAGTGGTTATGGTCCTTGGGAACCCACAGCCAGCGCATGTTTTTGCTCCCTCTCAGACAGTCCACATTTTTGCTCCCAGTAGGGGAGTCCCTGTGTGAGTCCCTGAAGATCAGATTGGAAAATACTGCCTTACAGGCTATCTGCTTTCTGCATTTACTCACTCCCTTCATTCCAAGAAATAGATTTTTTTTTTGTTAGTTTGTTTTTATTTCCTGTTTGCACCGCAGAAAAACCACATGCCAGGTGATGCTGATATTCTCAGGCTTGGGAGGGCTGGGGATGCAGACCAAGCGGCCAGCCCCGTCTTCCCCAGAGAGGGGCCGCTTCACAAGATGTGTGCCTCGGGCTCCACCTCTTCTCTGGGCACACCCCGGTGCCTCATGGGGAGCCCTTGGCGTAAGGAGACTCAGCAAGGAAGCAAAATCCGACGGAGGATCACCTTTGGGAATGGGAATGTCACTAAATCCCCGAGCCGGACGGAAGACTCTGTCGTTCACGTCCCCACAGAGGAGCAGGGTGGTCCCAAGGAGCCCCCGGTGGTTAGGGCTGTGCATTACTACTGGGGAGTTCCTTTCTGCCCCCGGGGGCAGAATCCCGACGATTACACTCAGGTCATCCTCTCTCAGCTGGAGGTGTATGAGAAGAGCCTGAAGGAGGCGAGAAGGACCCTGCTCCGCAAAGCCGAGTGGGGCGACCCCTTGCTCCCCGCCTCACCTGAGAGGCGCCTCCGCAGGAGGTGTCGACCCAAACGTTCCAGGGCCCTGCGGCTGCTCGACGACGAGGAGGAACAAGAGGAGGAGGAGGTGGTGGTGGCGGACCAGGAGGAGGAGGAGGAGGACACAGAGGCGACACTCGTCGAGGAGGGCGAGGGGACCAGAAGCGCTGGTTCTCCAAAGGGGTCCAAGGCACGTGAGGAGAGACAGGAACAGAACAAGGAGCGACTGGCTGCCCAGCAGCAGGTGCAAGAGGCCTGATTCTACACTAGGGGGCACTGTTGTGCGACACTAGCAGTATATCCTACACAAACTGATCCCTCTCCGTAACTGAAGTTTCCACCAAACTCTGCTATTGCAGTAATCTTGTGTAGTACCATTTCCGCATCAGATTTTCAGATGAGTCTATTTCCATATACAGTATGTATCAGAAATATGCTCAGTGTTGGTTGAAACATTCTCTCTTCCCCCATTCAGAAGACCCCTGTGCTCTGTGCTCCAGAAGAAATCGCAGAGAGACAGAAATCTCTGAGGTATGGAAACACGATCCATCTGCTCATCCATCTTCCAACATCTGTTCTTTGATGGGCTTTATTTTGACACATTTGATTTAAGGTAAAGAACAGATGTTCCTGTTTGAGTCGATATTTATTGCTTCATTAACTGACTGGTGATCCTTGAGAGATTTATGGGGCACTGTAATACACAGGAGACGCGGACATGGAGAGAGCAGGTCGGCCAAAGGGGGGGGGGCACATTCCCAGGGCCGGGAAGACGAGGAGACCCAGCTGTGTGCAGGTATCTTCGCTGTGAATCGTGGTGCTAAATTAACCACAGTGACACCTGCTGCCTGGGAGGCTCATTGCTGATATGACCCTTTTTTTTTTTTTTTTTTGGACATCAGAGAGCCAGCTTAGTGAGGAACCGCTGGCAGAGCTGAAGCGGGAGAGCTCAGCAGACACAGAGGTAAACAGGGGTGGGGGGTCAACAGCAGCTTCTCTGAATGGACGTGCGGGCAGACCAGAGCAATTCTATTCATCTTGTAGCAATAAAACTACAATGTCAATACCACTGCTACTACTACTACTACAGTAATAATAATAATAATAATAATAATAATAATAATAATTAGGCTTGTGCCTAATTTTTCTCTGTTACGCTGTAGTCCCCCCCAC
>JABFEB020000061.1:1789015-1800864 GCA_019775895.2 Stomatorhinus ivindoensis | reverse complement strand
AAGGTTCACTCCAGGGACTCGGAGTGTGAGGTGATGGTGCTGGACCAGGAGGGGAGCGCTGTAGCTCAGGTGGAGGACATGGAGACAGAGGGGGGATTTGATTCGCAGGCCCGCAGGGAGGGGGTACAGTGCCCTATCTGCATGCATTGCTTCCCGCCGGCGCGGATCGAAATGCACGCGGCGTACTGCGATGGCACACCAGAGGACCAGCCCCCGGAGGAGCCCCTGTCTCACGGCCAAGCTCTCCACCTGGGTGGGACATCAGCGTTCATTGTACTGGAACCAGATCTGTCACTTTCACTTTCAGTTTTGAATCTAGGCCACAGTCCTATAGCTGAGCATTTACTGTAGCTGGTGGTTAATGGGGGGGGGGGGTGAATTTGTTCGCTTGGCGCTAAAATCAGCAGGAATTATTTCCAGCTAATTACTCACAGAAAGTCACCCACATCACCATAAAGGGATCCAGTTAAATCCCGGGAAATCAGAGACCCCTCTCCGTTTTCAGTGGCAGGTCGAAAGAGACGCAACAGGAACGACGTCGCTGGGGAGAACCAGCCGAGCTCCTCGTTCAATGGCAGGTCAGTTAGTGTGGGGGGGGGGGGGGGGGTCTCAGCTGCCCAGGCCTGTGATGTCACGTGCTGTCATGCATCAAACATCAGCTGTATAACAAACCCCCTCCCCACGCCCGTAGATCCCAGCTGAGGGAGAAATGCTACTTGTGTCATGGAATGATCCGGCTGAAGGATTACCACAGGCACGTGGAGAACTGCATCCAGCAGAGGTCCAAACACGAGGTACCACAACTTGACACGGCACCCCGGTGTCCAGTTTCTTCTGGACGTACATGTGTCCTTCCAAGGCTTGATGCCTCTTTAGGGAATTCTGCTCATTTCACAGGGCTCCAAAAACCTGCTGGTGGCCTTGGAGCAGACAGAGCAGAACATGGACTGCGGTATGGAGGGGTTCTAGATGAAGCGTGTCTGCGCCGATTTCCCCACCTATGACAGTGCACAGTTCCACACCCTTACGTGTTTGTTACTGGAACTGCGGTAGAGCTGCTTTTGCACCTGTAACTCAGCAAGTAGAGCATCGTGCTAACAACCCAAAAGGTTGTGGGTTCAAATCCCAGGGAACACACATAAATAGCAACTTCTGCTTATACTGTAAGTCACTTTGGAAAAATCAGTTCTCAAATTGGGTTGCTTTTTACCTGTTCATAAAGTTACAGGCCAAGACTAGTCAAGCCCAATTATAGAATCATTTGAAATATTGAACTACTTCATGATTCTAAACACCCATTTCTCATGTCATGTCATCAGTGAAACAGGAGACGTTTAGTAATTTGCTAAATAGTCCTCTGTTCGGTAATATTTCTGCTTTTTAGTTTTCTGTATATGATCCCAGGTGTATGCAGTGCTTAATCAAGAATATATATATATATATATTGGTCTTGAATTAGCAGAAGCTGGATCATCGGACTCAAGAAAAAAAAGTTACAGGTAAACTGGCTTAATGCTTTTACAGAACATTGTTGAAGTCCAAAGAGACTAAGATCTAAAATTGATGAGTAGGTTTTTCTTCTGACATTCGTTTTTACTTGTGTTTTTGGCTTGTGTGATGTTGATGGATTTTAGTTGTATTTCCAGAATTTGAACCCAATCCATAATCCTTAATGCAGTGACTGTCAGTCTCACTAGTGGGTCGGTCTTTGTGGAGAGGGCCGGTTTAACAGGTGCTTGTCGCTGTCGAATCCTGCAGCTCCGCCAGACCACAGGATGACGACGAGCTGGGGTATCCGTCAGACCCCGGATTCCCGGTCAGCACCTCCCCTATCCGATCGTTCACCCCCATTTCAGAAGCCACAGACTGCCTTGTCGACTTCAAGCGCCAGTACTCACACGGTTCGGGCCAAAGAGGACGGAGGAAGAAGTTTAAGTAACAGCCTTTCTCATAATGTCACTTGTTCCCCAAAAATATACTAATTTTTATATATCACCATGTTTGTTGAAGTGTTTATAAATCCTGTTGAAGCATTGGTTTTGTCTGCTGTTGTTATTTTATGAAGACATGGTGTTAAAGCATCAGACTAAAACCATACCTGTCCTTACAGACCTCAAACCTGTTTAGCATAAGCATGTTCCCTACATACACACCTCAACGATAATGAGCCACTAATTGCTATAATATTGTTTGCTGTTGATCATCGTTTGGTATAATCCATTGAGTAACTAAAGCAGACTATGAAGTTATAAAATACTTAGTGGGAAGTAAGTTAACCTAGGCAGTCATTGACAGCACTATAATATCAGAGTGCGTTTGAAATTCTCTTTCCTTTTCACGTAAAACAAATTTACATTAACACAACACCCCCATCTAGTGGCAATATTGAAAGGACCACAATGACCGCAGGCATCCCTTAGACTTGATCAGATATTTTTTGTCGTTGTGCTAGTGAATGACACTAGTACAATGAAATGTAGTAGAAGCCTCCGTAATAACATAAAATACATGCACAATAATCAACCTGGCATTAAATAAACAGTATACAACAATAAGACCCAACTGTGTACTGTATATTTGTAGAATCAATTCGTTCGTGCTCACCAAAAGTTAAATATAGATGCATGCGTGCGTGCGTCTATGCGAGACAGATTTTTCTAAATCACTTTATGGTTATAATCATGCGTTTTTCATTTCGTACATTTTCCGGAAAACTTCCAACTTGATGTAGTTTTAAAGGGCACAAGGGAAAAACGAACCTGATAATCCAGGTCAGCTGACTCTCCTGCGACCACTGGCGGCCTTCGGTTCATAACCTTGTATAATCAGCTCTTTGTGTTGCTACGTATGTATGATCACCATGGGGATTAAATTGTCACCAATGTGTCACATTGCTGACAGAGAAGACACTGGTCTGGTCCCAGGAGATGGTGCGAGGGCCAGGGTATTAATCTTCAGCACGTCTTTTATTTTATATATTAAGGATAGATGACAGAAATACAACAGCAGTGCCTAACAGCCCGCACAACATCGTACAGTCAGCAATACCCACATCAATATTTTCCATTTACAACCTGGTGTAGAAATGTTTTGGGAACAAATTATCAAGCAGACCGTAATGCCACGTCGAAGTAAAACCATTATAATTTATGACGGTTTTTCGCCAGCACAGCGGGGCGAAACTCTAAGTATTCCGCAAAACGACGCCTTACTGCTAAATAGCCTACTGTTTACGAACGACTCTTTTTAAATTAAAAGGATTGAACAACAGCGCCACTGTGTGGCGTAAAACGTGCATTATTATTATAACTCTAATATCCAACGTCAGCGGTATTTGCTCGGCGACTGACTGTCTTACCAAACGGAGAACAAAATTATGCTTAATTATGAGTTGAAATGAAAAGTGGAATCAGTTAACTTCGACTGAGATTTAATGCCACAAATTAACTGCAAACCTCACTGTCCCCAAAACTTGAAACGAGTCTTCACATGCAGAAACAGCAATTCCTGCTTTATTAGCTGTGGCTTATCTTTTAAGCAAATATTTTTGCCCAAAATTACTTGCATAGCTTTCAGACTTCCCGTTTACGGAGCTGTATCTATGCTACAGTCTAGCTCCCAAATACTGCACGGTGATTTCTTAATTCCTTCTCTAGTGTCGTTTTTTTCTCTTTCGTACGAAGACTAAACAGTAAAAAGCTTATTTTACACGCATTGGCACCGAGCTGTGAACCGTCACTGCTGGATGAGCAATAAATTGAAATCGCAACACAATTCCATCTAAAATCAGACAACAGGACACCTCGCGAAACCAGATTCTTGAGGTGGTTTGTTTTTTAAGCAATCATATTTTCCGGGTTCCTCCCAAAAGCACAGCTTCCTCATCTAACTGTAACTCTGACCAGTCTGTCTTTAATTGTGTGTGTAGTTTTTTCCCCTAGTTTTTCCACGTATCTTAGTCGGGAAACGCAGCCTTTATACCAGGTTCCCGAACTTCCCCGGTCATGATTTTGCTGTGAACACAGCCATTCGGCGACTGTGCTAATCCAGTCATTCCGTATTCATTTCTCAGTTCTTCTCCTAAATGGAAATTTCTGGAAGTTTGTACCAGAGTAATGAAGGAGCAGACACGGTTTACATTATATGAATAGATATTTGTCAAATTATAGTGATATGCCAAGTGTAAACCTGTAAACACATTAAGTTACGCTGACGTCAACAGAGTAAACATTTTCGGCTTGTGTCTGGTGCAGTTTCACCGAGACCCTTTTCAGAAAGCAGGATTCCTTAGTTAGCCAGGTAACTTGTCCAAGTACCCCTAGTTTAAATTCACTTCATGTTTGTTCGCTGACATTTGTTGTTATAATTATTATTACTACTACTGCTGCTGCTGCTGTGTAATCAATTGCATGCTCCCTTCATGGATAGAAACTTCTAGAAGTTTTTTCAGGAATAACGGAGTAGTCACAGACTATATTTTAACAGTAGACATACATTTGCCCAATTATATGTTGTGTGCGTGTGTATGTATAAACACCTTAAAATATATTTATGTTGTCAACTGAGCAGGGCAGTCAGAAATGCACTTTGAGCTTAATAGTCTGATGTAGTTTTAGATGCTTTTCATAATTAATTATTACTATTTTTATTATTATTAATCACTAAGCTGCAACACAGATGTGTTTTTGGAGAACCCAGGCAAAACCATTCATAGTCACATGAATCACAACCAGAGGAAGGAGACACTTCCCTTCATAAGTAAACTGAGTGTGGATGAGCGGTTTTGGGTAACTGTCTGTATTCTGAACCCCAGCTTGTAGGTTGGATCTGACTGGAGAACTTTAGAAAAATGATGCAGCAATACTGTAGTACTGATATTTTATTTATCCCCATGGGGAAATCCCCCCCCCCCCATAATGCACTCCACAAGCAAGACAGGTGAGAGAGCAAGTTTGGGGAATCACAGCACATGCTCAGTCAGCCCACAGTGCCCCTGGAACTGGAGGTTAAGGGTCTTACTCGAGGGCCTACAGATGTACAACTAACCTGCTGATGTCGGGGCTTGAACCAGTAGCCATCTGATGTGAGGCACAGAGGCCGATCAGAGGCTGATCAGGGAACTAGATTATGCCTGTGGTCAGAAGGTCAGCAGTTCATATCCCATAATCAACACAGCGATTTTGTCCTTGGACCCCTGAGCGAGACCGTATCCCCAGGGACTGGCTGACCTTGTTTTCTCAACTGTACATTGCTTTGGATAAAACAGTATGATAAATATAATGTAATGTTCCCAAAAGCTATTAGAGTAATGAAATGCTGAAGAGCGATTAGCACTAAACGTTAATTTGGTGTTAGCCAGAAATTCCATCTTATGGCTTTGGGATTACAGTTGTCTCCATACAGATAAGGCATCACAGAGCCCCATGTTATACACACTACTGTGCTACAGAGGACAGGATCATTTATGATTGACTGACGATGTAATGCTCTTGATTCATCCTTGTGTAATCACTGCAAAACAACAGTAGAAATAAATGCTTCAATATTAGACAGAAACCCTATCTGTTTGGTTATTTGGATTTAAAAAAAATACTCCAAGCATTATCAAATATTATCTGGAATGAACCCAAAATCTATTACCTCAACTATGCTAACTGAAAAGCACCATCCTTTGCAACAGGGAAACTATTTCTGTGATCATGTCTCAATTGATCACCAGTTCACTTTCATTCGAGGTCACACAATCAGTACAATAGCAAAACAGATGTAAGGCCTCCTCTATTCCCGTCGATGTTTAGTATATATACACTAGCACTCAAAAGCTCGCACACCACAGGAATTTACCACTTTTCCATTTATTACATAAACTGCAGATTTTTTATTCTTGTTAAGCACTGGAAAGTTCAGTGAACAGCTATAAATGAAAATATCAACAAATAAAACAAGTTTCCTTTATAACATGGAAAGAGTATGTAACGGTGCATGTCTGACATCTTATTAACTGGTTCTGTGATGATGGCGTAGTCAAAATCTGGGCTGTCCTTTAATTTTAAATGCACTAGTTAACCATTTCATTCCATGATACTGAGCAGTGTTTAATGTCACTTTGCAGAAAAAAACCTTTGAATTTTTTGTGCTGTTACACCTGTTACCTTGATCAAACGAAGATACGACATTTTCTTGCTAACAAAGGTGCTCAAATGGAGGACATACTGTAAATTTATTTGTTAGCAATGAATACTGAGTATGCTTCAGTAAATGTTAATGCGTGTGCAAATACTTTTGAATGGCAATGTATATTCCTCTGTAATATAGGAAACAACCTTTTGATTTAAGGATTGACTCGCTATAAGCTTAGGGACTCGGTACCCAAGTAGGCTCTATCTGGCAGATTCCTCAGGAGGGGGCCGCCCCGTCCTCAGTGTCTTACGGCCCGTTTTGGTGGGTGGGAGAGTAGCGAGGAAGAGGGCCAAGGCCATCTATAGCAGGACACGCGTGATGACTCAATGCAGCGCTCCCAATTTAGCATTTTAATGTTAATATGTTGTTCTCTTCTACACCCAGATGTGCTCTGATGTACAGGTTCACCCGGACTAAAGCCCAGGGGCCCCTGCTCATAAGGTGGCCTATTGTCCCTTTTAATCAAATTCTCTTGGCCTCTGATCATGTTAATTTGGCTCAGACTAAGTTTTTGGTAAACTGATTTTTTTTTTGGATTCCTCATTCTGCTGCTTTAATCTAGCAAATGTAAAAACTGAATTCTCATTTGTTTTCTTAAGTTTTGTACCATCACTGCAAATCTTGAGATAACTCTTAACCTGCGTTTAAATCCGGACTGCGCCGGCTCATTCTGGTTAAGCTGGATTGAATCTACAGTATTGCCAGATCTCAAAAGATATATTTGAATTCAGTAGCAGCACTGTGAAGTAGGTGAAAGTCTCACCATATTGACAAACGAAGGAGTATTGTTTTTAGTATTAGACAAGTCAGTGAGAACTCATCGACAAGGCAGATAGAATCAGTGACAACCAGCCAAGCACTGCAACAGGCGTTTCATTACGGTTTGCACTGAAGATTAGCATCCATGTTTCCTCACCTGGCATCAGCGCTTGCAGTTTTCATGGTGTCCCATCCAACCTCGCTGAGCTGTTTGTCACTTAATGCCAGTGTCACCATCAAGCACAGGGGACCCCTCGGATAGCACTTCATGACTGCCACCATGGCTAACGGCTAATGCTATCTGACAAGGCGTGAGGCTTGAATCCCATTTCCAGGCTGAATGACAGCACTTCTAGTCAATATTTTAGCTTCTATGTATATAAAAAAATTGATTAAAAGTATAAAAAAGAACCTTAAGACACCAGAAGATGCAAAACTATACATGGTATAAGAAATTCTGTGTCATTGAATGATATTTTGGTCATTTCTCTGTTCCAAAAAATAAAAAAAATACTGTCACAATCCAACGGCTTAAACCCTGAATGTCGGTTTCACAATCCTTGGTTTTTCCTGACCACTGACACGATTTCTGTAGAAATCTCACTTAGAAATTCAATCTCCTATAGTATAGCTTGCATCTAGTTTGTGAGCATTCATTCAAACAAACCATATCAGGCTTTTTAAAGGATATTTATGAGAATCCAGTATTAAAACTGCATTTTATGGCGTCAGAAAAGTTTTAAACAAGTATAAAATCTAATCAGTCCATACCGTATAGCTTATAAAATGTGCCTGAGTCTTTTTCTTTACGAAAACAATAACACGAGAGAAAATTGCTTGATGCATAGAGCTGGAGGCCGCAGAGACAGCAGCCCGTCCCGTGTGATCCTTGCAGCCACCTGTTGACAGCATTAGTCACCCTGACCGGAGGGCTGATTTCCTGCTACCGTTTCACCGTTGCTTCGCCGTCCGGACCGCGCCGGTACTCTTAGCTGCACGGGATTTCGCCCATGATGCATTAAAAACATCCACCCGTTTGGAATCATTCCCATAACTTAAGTACTCAATACAAAAAATATATATATGTGGCATTACTAAAACAGTACCAGAGGCTTAGACGTGAAACATGCACTCAACAAAAATGGATAAATTGCCATCCTATCTGTACAGGAATAGTTCAGAATATGTCTGTCAGTCCATACTTGCACCATAAGCCCGCACCGGCAACGGATCAGTATCTTTGCATGTAGTCCTTGGGCGGGGGGGACGATCAAAACGTCTCAGCATTGCAGATACATCAAATACACCCTCCATGTAACAGTAAGCTTTACAATATTAATAAGGCAAACGCACAAAAGGCTGATACGGACGATTATACTTTTGTTTTTCTTTTACACATGGCACATTCTACTGCTGAGTTAATGGAGAATTAGAGGATAAAGTCTTAATGGAGCACCGTCACCACGTACTCACAAGGAAGCTTGCTTCTTTTGTGATGAGCGGCAGAGGGGGGGAGTCGCGGCCGATCTGCGGAATAAAAACTTGTGACTCGCCATGCAGCCGCCTCGCGCATGCTCAGTGCGCTTACAGCCGCAATATTCGGCACAGCGCTCTAATACAAGCCTTTTAAGAAAATAAGACGCGCAACTTGCTCGCGTTGCATAGCAGCTTATTAAACGGGTGCAAACCGTCCTTAAAATGTCACTGGCGATTTAAGGGCGCTGCGGGGGTTAACGTGTTTTTTATATACATAAATAAAATAATAGCAGCCTTCTCGTTATCAATAAGCTGTACTTTTGCAAACTGAATTTGGCCACACCTAGATCCTGTCCTATTTTTTTTCCAAAAAAAAAGAGAGCGAGAGAGAGAGAGAGAGACAGTGGGGGAGAAAGAGAAGGCTTTTCTTCTGCTGCATTTGTTTGCGTGCCGGTGAGTACCCGGCTGTGTAACTTGATAGGAGCCCCTGGATTGGGGTAAGGGAATGTCGGACTGCAATGGAGCAGAATGCAATCCAGGTAAAGCAAAAGCTGACTTTATGCCTCTTTTTGGGTTTAACACGGCCGCGCTCGCTTTGACTCCCTGTCAAAGGTTTACCAGAAACTTCACGTCGCCGTCATTATTATTATAATAATTTTTTTTAATGTTCGGTAACTTCTACAAAAATTATTTACCCAATAATGAAGAAAAGTTATTTAAGTAACATATGTCGAATTTGTAATTCAATCTATAAGCCGACTACTTAGTGAAACTGTAAATTGTACACGCTGAGTTCAATTTTTATTTTTTTGGGGGGGGGGAACGTAATATCATTTTTTCTCTGAACCGGCTTGTACGGAATGACACTAATAAAAATAACGAAGTACCCGGTACTTTTTAGTCCGATACCGATATTTCAATACATATATTTCTGTTAATGATTAATTTCTTTGTGTGTCGTGTCGACAACTTAGGTCCTCATTCTACCCCCACCCCCACATATCACATAATACTAAATACATTTTTAGTGCGACTTGAACTTTTGCGTATTCCTATTGCTGTTTTTCCAACTAGACGTACCATTTTAGATGATTTGATAATGTGATAAACGTCGCTACATGGCGATGCAGTTTATAATTCCATATTTTAAAAAATTCAATACGGTTGGTAGGTGGAGTAATTGACTAAGTATACTACCAATGCTCGTTTTTTCCCCTGAGGTTTTGTAAAAAAAAAAAAATCTCTGTCCTTTGTATATTTGAAGTCAAAAGGAATGCCGAGGTGGGAAACACTGTACTTTGCACTTGAATTTACAATTACAGGACTGACAGATTCCTTTAAACACTGTTTTCAGTTTCACGTTTAGATTTCCCTTTTCTGATAATTTGTTAAAGAGAATTGATTACGTGATAAAGAACAATTAAAAAAGTATATCAAATCAAATATGATTATTAAGCTGTATCGTAGTGTTTTTTTTAAGCCAAATATCTTCTGGATAGTAGAGTACGATTTCAAACATTCTTTGTGCATTTTTACATTATATAACGATATTTAGAATGAAATACAATATCAAATGTAAATGTTAAGCATTAATTTATGATCACATTAGTTTTTGTATTTAATGTATGCCACGACCACCAAAGCACAGTGAAGGTAACTTAAGTTGTTAAAAACGCCCATGTTTACGAATATTACAAAACGAATATTTAGCAGTTTTATTAAACACTGGCTTTGACTCGCCTCGCCGCTAGTGGGCCCTACTCTTCTACATAGATGTGAAGGTTTCTCTGCCATATTTTGTGGAAGATTTTATAAATGAAAAGAAAAAGTGAAGCTCGCTTATATGTGAACACATCGCGGATTGACAAACAGCTTTAATAAAACTAGGGCTATGCGTAAATTATATATTAATATTGAAACTGAATACATATTTAATTTTAAAAATATACTTTAAAAACTACTTCTAAAATATTATTACTCATCTTACTGTTAGTCTTATGTGGCAAAAATAGATTTTCGCTGTCTTAAGCAATTTAATACATTGGAATGGGTTTCTGTAACGTGGAAATTCTGCAAGGGCGCGACGTTTCTTTTCTGTTCATTTTCTGCCGTTTCAATGCAGATGAAATGCATGCAATGGCTGAATTGGGGAAAATGCATGGATGGCAGGGAGGGGAGATATTTGCATAGTGTGGAGCGATCTAAAGATGGCCGCATGTTCCTGTCATTGTTGACAAACTGTGACGAATACGGGATATTTCAGAAACGTATGGTTTAAATCGCCGTTTGTGAGTATGAATGTAAAAACTTGCGTCATGGGAAGTGTGTGGAGAGGTCTGTGAATGTGCGACCTGAAAGTTGTCTCCCTGCTGGCTCAATCAAATTCTGCTTTTGCCAATTTATACTTCGTTCACCATACTATATTCCCGGAACAAAAACGTGTTTTGTTTAGATAAGCAGGGCTCGACCGATGATTAAATTAAAAAGAAATGTCCCGATTATTTTCACCTAGTTTCCCCTCGTTCTTTATTTAGTTTGAAAAAGCTTGGGAACAGTGTGCTCCGTATATATCTGTAATAAATGGAAAGATGGCGACAGAACAAATGACTGTTTAGCAACTTAAGTAGCGTTTAGGTATGCAACAGTGGTTAAAATGAAATGTATGGAACGCTTCTCTAAAAAGTTGCGTAAAATGATACCCCATCGGAGTTTAATTATACTTTAATATTTACTTTAATTGGATTTAAAGGACATTTCTTTTAGGAATTTTATAAATTTTTATTAATAGTAATAACCATGCATTATCGTTATAATTACAGTTTAGTGTCATATCCTAGTGTCATACGAGGTTTTTTGGCATTTGGATCGCCCGTAACTTAGCATTATGTTTCTCGCCGCCCAGTGGTCGGGCGCCCCCTGCTGCCTGCGCGGCTCCTTCGCTTTCTACAAGTCCTTCACCTGCAGTGCCCAGGATGGCCGCCGAGCGGCGGTGTGGAGGCTCGGGGAGTTCTACTTCGTACGCTGTGCGCCCCAGGAACCCGCGTGCATTGCTGAGCTCACTTTGCTTTGGGAGGACCGGGAGCAGCGCCACCAGCTGGCCAGTTCAAGGCTCTACTTTCTACCCGAAGACACACCAAAAGGGCGCATAGCAGAGCATGGGGAGGTCAGCAGGCCTTCTTCTTCTTCTTTATTTATTTGTTTGCTAACAAACACAGTCTGTTCATCATTTAAGTACCTTTATTAGCAAGAAAATGTCATTTTCATCCAAGTAACGTCCTCTAACAGCAGGGCAAATTTGCGATGTTCTTACTACTAGGGAAATGAATACATACTCTTTCTGTGCTGTAATGGAAGCTTGGCTTATATTTTCATTTAAAATGGTGTGCAAATTAGTAGGGTGTGTGTGTGTGTGTGTGTGTATATGTGTGTATTTA
>JABFEB020000061.1:1741032-1751436 GCA_019775895.2 Stomatorhinus ivindoensis | reverse complement strand
CCCCCTCGGCACGGCTCCGCCCCTCATCCCAAGTTACCTACTGGCTTATGAAACACACCTGTGTGGCGCCCAGATGGTTGTGTTTATTGATACACGATACGTGAACTGATGACTCTCTGAATCATGCTCTCCTGTAAAGCATGGTGGCTATGGCCCAGAATAAAGTCAGGAGTAATTAAAAATAAGGTGATCCACACCCCCACCCCCCCACCCCCCACAGCGGCCCGGCGGTCAAAGCGAGATGCATGTTACAGGGCGGACCCCAAGGGGTGGAAAATTAATTCCGAGGCACCGCAAGGGTTTAGTCCCACTGCTACTGGATTAATTGGTTTCTGTTTTCGTCTCGTTTGCATGTACGCACAGTGCCACCCCCCCACCTCCCACACTGCCACTCCCATTCTTATTGATTATCCATCCTCCTTCATTAATATCTGATGACTGGATTTCTGTCCTGTTAATCTATGCTTGCACCGCTCTGTGGCAGAGATGTCCAGAGCAAGGACACTGATGTGGGTTCTGTCGGGCGTGCGAGGTGGCCAGGCTCGTCGTCATCTGACAGGTCGCTCTACAGTGCCACCGAGTGTCAGGTGCACGGTAATAGTAAGCAAAGCTCTCCTCTGTGGGATGCTACTTCCTGCACAGTGATGTCACTTTCCAAGTTCTGAGAACCTTTTTTGTCCCTTAACGACGAAACACCAGCCTCTCATTTAATTTCAGTTCCTCTCCATTTTTAATACTGAAAAAGTCAACTTCATGGGTGGATTTCAGTCTTGCTGTGGCTCTAAAAAAGCTTGTGGTTTTCCACCCGTAGCCATCGGCTTAGCCAACGTTCGTTAAGATAGATCGCTCAGTAAGACCTAGGACAGTGATTCGCTGTTCTCTGCTAATTCAGCAGGGTACATGAGCCCAATTTAAATACTTGCTCGGGCTGTCGCCGGCTGCCTGCTTCTGGATGGGCGGGGTAGGCAGAGTCACCCTGAGCTTGCAAACATGCCTCATGCAGAGGAAACAGCCAATGAAACTCTGAAGCAGCCTGGAAATGCTGCTGTCATTGATATCTATAAGTGCCTTTCTGCACTGATGCTGAGATGCAGAGTGAAGAATCTGGGAGGAGTCCAGGACACAGCCTCCTTCGCAGACTAAACTAATGTTTTTTTCTGCAGAGTATGTCCAGATTCATCTCTCTTTTACTGCACAGCTAATGCCTCTGTGTTTGGTTTTTGCTACGGGATCTTTTAAGGGGACACTGGTTAAATGTATTGATTGCTGTGGTCTCTGGGGTGGGGGGGGTGTGGGATGGGTAGGGGGGATGGTTAAAAGTTTTCTGGAAATGTCTTGGAGCCAAGACCAGTACCGTGACATTAATGCGTTTTGCGTTGGGTCCTGGTGCATCTTTAATGATTAGCCCATTGCTGCCAGCTTGATTGTTTTATGTTTGTCTTCTGCATGCTCCCCCCCACCACCTTGGTCCCTGCCCCCACTACTGCCCCCACTACTATTCATATCGATTATGTTTTCCTCCCCCTTTCCATTGAAAACATGAAGAAAGGTCATTGGGTCCGATCGTCCTACACAGTGTCCAATTTCCCTCCCGTGGGCCCGCCCACTTACGTCATTTGTTTATCTGCTGCACTGCTGTTGGTCAGACTGCTCCTCATCTCAACCTCACACTTGATTGTTGGGGGGGGGGGGGTGGGCAATCAGTGCTGTGATTAAGATGCTTTTTGCCCTATTGTTTCTGTTGTCTATGACACCAGAGGGGTCTCTACTCTCAATTCTTGGTGCCCCCCCCCCTCCAAGTTGTATAGGACGTTTGTAGGTCACAGGAGCCTTTATGAATAATGAAACAAGCAGCTTGAAAAAGAAATTATTTATAGTGCACGGGGAAGTGAGTGAGGTGCACTCTTTCTCTGTCACTCTTGTTTTTCTCTTTCACCCTCTCTCAGTTGCTGTTTTCCATGTAGCAGGACAGTGAGGTTGGGGACCCGGGTTGGGTAGTGGGATGGGTCATTGTTGGGAATTGAGTGAGGCCTTCACTCGGGGAGGGGCATGCCTGGCCATTGAGTCACCATCATTGGGCGGGGTTAGCTACTCTGGCACTCGGGGTTAGGGGCAGTGGCCTGTTGTCAGGAACAGAAGCAATTGAGTAGAGAGAAGTTCTCTGTGTGGGAGGCTGGCAGAAAGAAGCAGGGACGGACACTTACCGGGCCTCAGTGTTCAGCAGGCTTAACCCTGCTGTGGGTTTTTCGGGGTGCCCGCTCACTCGTCCAGCGTGTGTTTGGGTCTGGAGGGGATCGAACTCATCGATGCGGATGTTATTTCTGAGGCTGGCCCGCGACTGGCTGCCCAGAGGAAGTAACACAAAGAAACATGTGAAGGGTTAAGGCTTGAAAGGAAACTCGAGAGAAATCAAAGGTCAAGAAACAAGAAAACCACATTTAGCCAGCTGAGCTCGCCAGCAGCAAAGGGCACGGTATCCCATATTTACCCAGAATGCTTCACGGGCATACAGCCACTACATGAGGGACAGGAAGCTGGCACAGCTGAAGAGCACATTTGTGGAGGTTAAATAATTTATCAAGAAAAAGCACGGTGATCAGTCTACAGCAAGATCTCAAAGTAAGGGAGGTTGCTGTGCTGCCCAAGGCAATTGGGCCAGTCTTGTTAGTGTCCATCTGTTTAAGGATGTTTCAGTATGCTGACGCTACTCATTAGCGGTGCTAACAAGCTCGGAGTGGCTCCCCTCTCCTCTCCCATCCTCTCAACACCTCTCACACCCCTCCCAAAAATATACTGACTATTCTTGTTTTTTTTCCCCTGATTTCTTTGCAAGCACCCGTTACAGTTCAACATGACGACCCTCCATGGAATGTTAGCATTAGCATGCACTTGCTTGACAGTTTACGGGTTTGCGAAAGCACCATGGGAGAACTCCGCGAGGAAACCTGTTGCGGGGGCCCTGACAGCATGGTGAAGCCCTCCTTTGACCTGGTCCATTCCTCTGGTGAAGCAGAACTCTGGTGAAGCAGAACTCATCTCTTTCCCGTTATTAGCCTGTCATCTGTAAGCAACAGCCGTTCTAAAAAAAAACCTGCTGTCCTTGTCCTCTTGGCCCCTAGACCATCACGGGCTCAGCTCGACTCTTTTAGTGTGGTGCTTCAGACCTAATGGCTGATTTAATATTGCCCCCTCCAGCCTTCCTCATCGAAATTGCGCCTTTATTCCTGTCCGATAATAATTATGACGGAAGGCAGTGGTGACTCTGCATCCTTTATGTACCTCATTACTACCCCCCCCCCAAGCCCCCCTCCCCAACTCTCTCACATCGCGTCCTCCTCCACCTCCGCAAGGACACCAGCAGAATAGACCCGAGTCTCCGGGACGACGGCGTTCCCATTGGCCTGACCAGTTGCTTTATGGTTGTCTTTTACCATGTGTTTTTATCGGCTGTCCCAATGTTTAATTAAACATGTACCGCCATTGGCCGGCTCATGGATCAGATGGAGGGAACCTTTTTGCTCTGACATTGCCGGATGGCGTCGCTGGCAAGTGGGGCCCTCTGCATTTTTGGCACTCTAGGTTTCACCCGCTGTGTTTGCATGCAACAAAAGCTGCAAGGACCCTCTGTTGGTTCTGGAAACAAATGGGTTGTCTTGGTGCTCCCGCGGTATACGTAAGAAGTTAAACGTGGAGGTTAAAGGTCGCCCCTTTCTTTGCTTGAGGGTACAATGGTGCAGATTGTCTTGCCAGAGGTTCC
The DNA here is from genome assembly GCA_019775895.2 of Stomatorhinus ivindoensis. NCBI lineage: Eukaryota > Metazoa > Chordata > Actinopteri > Osteoglossiformes > Mormyridae > Stomatorhinus > Stomatorhinus ivindoensis. The sequence continues at coordinate 1,747,679 of JABFEB020000061.1, read as the reverse complement.
CGGGTCCTCAGAATATGATGATGTCATTCTAGTACGGACGACCTTGGGGGTCCCTGGCTCTCTGCTGGTGATGTCATTTTCTGCCTGCATTCCACCAGAAGGTCCTGGTTGACTGGTAACATGATCTCAGTTGGTACCGTCTTTCGGTCTCCTTCTTAGTCGCTCTGTGAGATGCACAATGTACCCAGGCCTGACTTATCTTTGAAGGAAGCTTCAGACCCGCATTAGAAAATCATACCCAGTTTGCCTGGTGCTGGGAAGTTGTCAAAGCCAATGCAGCAGGTGCTCTTGCTTGTTGTACATAAATAAACTGCACTTCCCCTCCTCAGTACTAATGACCTTCTGCAGAACGTCGCTTATGACTGTGCTCAGGTTAAGGTGAAAGTAACTTGCAGTGACATTTGCCATTTCCCTCATTTTTTTTTCGTCTGCCGAGTGGAACAGGAATCCAATTTGAAAATAAACATGTGGTTTAACCTCCTGGGCTGTCGATGCTCACAGCAGTTCTCCTCTTTTTGTAGGGCTGTGTACACATATGAGGATGATGGCAACAACTTGGCATTGGCTTCATCAGGAGGTAGGTGGACTCTTTGCCATTTATCAGAGAGTGTACTAGAGATCTACCGGAGAGTCTATTAGAGATCTGCCAGAGTTTTCCTTAAATCTGCCAGAGAATCTGCCAGAGATCTGCAAGAGAATATAAATTAAATCTGCCAGGCAGTCTACTGGAGATCTGCCAGAGAATTTACATGAGATCTACTGGAGAGCCTACCAGAGATATAACAGAGAGTCTACAGAAGATCTACTTAGAATTTGCTGGAGACTAGTGGTGGAAATTTCAGGTCCAGAATGTAAAAATGTGGACTAACATTCTGTTTTAACTAGCCAGCACAGTATGAATAGTCACACTCAGAGACTCAACTGATTAGTTGAAACAAAAACTTGGTCTGGATTTTTAATTTCTGGACCTCAAATTTCCAGCTCTGCCGGAGAGTTCATGCTGCTGTGGGTTCTCCTAGATGTTCCTTATCCCCATACTGCTAAAATAATCATGTGCCTTTGGCACTCTACCGTGGCTCTATCACTCCTCTGTGCTTCCTGCACACAGACCCTCTCACCCCAGATCATGAAAAATCTTACCTGGTATTTCCAGAATTTACTTCTGCTTAATTTCAAAAGGTTTTAGATAATTATAATTAGTGGCGACAAGGTCGACTGCATGTGAAATGTTTTATTTCACCATATCATATATCATATATACAACAAATAAGTATTGTCACCATGGTGACCTATTGTGAATCTTTTCACCCAATGGCGCGTCTTCATTTCCTCCCTTAGAGGGCGGGCTGCTAGAGGTCTCGGGGAAATTTGACAGCTCCCTTGTCATGTACGGCTTCTGCAGCCTCAAGGATCCTGCAGCTTCGCTGCCGCGCTACATCCTCATCAACTGGGTGAGTGAACAGACCAGGACACACGTCCCATCGATCCAGGCCAATCTCGTAGGCCAGACTGATCTGCATGAGAGACTCCGCCTCCTCTCCGCGTGACATGTCCGGAGAGGTAGCCTGTCGGCAGATCCCTTTCACCTGGGTCGGACAGTTTTCAGTGCTCTATCCTCGGGTGCTAATTAGCGGCCTGTTCTCAGGAGGACATCACTCGTCATGGTTACAGACATGAGTAATAGCTCCAAACCATAAACGGGCACAGATGCGTGATCTGAAAACATTAAAAATACGCTATTATTAAATCTGTTATTATCTGGAGAGGATTATTATGCTGTTCTTGTCCTTTATCCATGAAATCAGGCTTTATTTCTTGGTCCAATTCCTGAATTCAACCCGGTTTCTGATTGAGTCCCTATTACATTTCGCCCACTTGGTTCGTGAGCCCGTTGTGGAAAGTACACGAATTAGCTCTCCTACAACCCAGGGTTAAATTCCAGACAAGGATTGTGATTTCACTGTTGTCAGCGTTTCATCAATTAATATTCATTAATGTAATTTATTTGTGAGGGGAAAATGGACTTATCTGCTATGATTATGCCAAATGTTACCGTCATTGGCAGTTGGAACTAATGGAAACACAGGGCTGACATGGACTAATCCAGGCTTATATAATGAAAAATTGCTAAAAGCTTGTGTTCCTATTTTGAATATGTAATTATATAAGCTATTCTCATCGTCTGCCTGTGAATCCCCACAAACAAGCACTGGTGGGTAGCGGAGTGGTACAAACGCAACTCGCGATCAGACTAGAGGTTGATGCTTTAAACGTGATGTGTATACAGAATTTTAAAAAGGGAAAAATTCTGTTTTTTTTTTTTTTTTTTACTCCACTTTTCAAACTCAGACAAACAACTTGGTTTGCACAGTGATGGGCCACGAATTGATCATGTGATATAATTGAGGAATAACAGCCCATCTAAAGCCGATGTTTTATCACGCGCATGTTCCCATTGGCAGGTTGGTGAAGATGTCCCGGATGCCAGGAAGTGTGCGTGTGCTAGCCATGTAGCCGCCATTGCTGAGTTTTTCCAGGTCAGTCCTTCCAAGGTGAACCTTCCCGCCGGCCTTCTTCTCTGCCTCTGATTCTTGTTTTACCGCTTCGCCCCCCGAGTGAGGTATCTGAGCCCACCTTTGGTGTTTAAATAAGTGTATGTTTTGGCTTGTCCAAGGTGACTACATTAATGACTCTTGTGACATGTTGGGAAACAAGATGATGGAGATGCAGCTGTGGACTCCATGTGGCGTGAAGTCTTCTGTATCTCTCCCCCCCCATCCCCTCCTCTAGGGAAAGGCATAATCCTGGATTATAATGCCGTAGGAGGCTGTCGTTGTATTAATCTTTGTCACTGCAGAGAGTTGCAATCCAGGATTAGGTTTTATAGAACATGTGTGTCCGGCCCCCTGGGCCGTACTGGGACCTCTACCCACCTGAGACAGGTGGCATTAATCAGCCTTTTGTCATGCGGTCGCTTACTTGCTGCCTGTCTCCTTTCCCTGCCGTTTGGTTAACCACATGGTTGTATAGGATGTTGGCAGAGGAGCCTCCATGGTGAGTCAGACCGTGACTCCGACTGTGTATGGTGTATGGTTCTTTCCGGAGGGACTCACACTGCGACAGACACTCTCAGGCCGAACGGACACCTTCCTGTCAAATTAAAGCAAATTAATGCCAAACGTTTCTCATTGCGCTGGTATTTAAAGCTGCGTTGATAGTGCACATTTCGAAACATGCATGCAAGTTGCTGTTTTAGTGCCGCTGCTAGACCTAGACTGCTGATCTTATTTTTTTCGGGCAGTTTTTTTTAAGTGGGGAAAGTCATGGGAGGAGATGCTAGATTTTAGCATTAGCATCAGACTGGGTGGGAGTCATCGTGCGGAGTGTGGTTTAGGTTATGGTGTGATGCTGCTGTGATTTTTTGCACGGGTGGGCCTTTGTGGGTGATATAGTTAGCTCCTCCCACTTCACCATGCTATTTTTTAAAATCACATTTCATTGTTGATGCAAATAACACCGATGACACGAAAAAATCTTGTGAGAAAGAAATGTAGTTTTCATGGCCCCTACTCATATTTCATGTGTGACTTACCACCTCCCTCTCCTCGTAGGGGGTCAACGTCATCATCAATGCCAGCAGCGCGGATGACATCGACCCCTCTGCCATCGGACAAAAGCTGACCAACGGCACGACCCACGTGGCGAGTCCGGTGCTCAGTCGGCTGCGGGTGAAAGACGAGGAGCAGCCCGAGAACGTGGTGCGTGGTCTGCGGGTGTCCTGACCGGGATGTGCTCCCGTTCGGCCTGGTTGAGTATCCATAATGCAGTTAAAGGGGGCCGTTTCCACTGCTTCTTCTGGGACGTGATCCTGCGAACATGTGGATCCTGGTGATCACAGCCTAAAGGCTCAGTTTGTCCTCTGCATGAAACCAACATGGGGTCAAACGGTCGAGCCACACTGCTGGCTGACTATCCAAACCACAGGAGGGGACAGAGGACATTCACCATGCAGATGTGGTACACTGTCTCAATCCTCGTTGTCCCCTCAATAGGGCACCACCTACCAGAAGACCAATGCGGAGATCGAGATGAAGAAAATCAACAGAGAAGAATTCTGGGAGCAGGCCAAGGTGGGGTCTGATTCTCTGCCAGCTCATGCAGCTCTTCCAGACTGTACCGACGGGGGGGGGGAGGGGGACCGGGAGGCTGCAAGCAGGCTTGATCTGGACCCTGCGATCCCCCCCCTCCACCCCGGTCTCTCTCCCAAATATTTTGCTGCCTCGCCAAAAAGTCTAATCTCGAAAGTATGGTGTACCTGAGACTTGGAGCCGGTTCACCTGTGGGTCCTTGTGAGTCCCACCCAGGAGGAGGAATTTAGGACTCGGTTTATGGGCTTCATGTCAAGGTCATGCATGTCCGCCCCCGGGGCCCCAGAGAGCAGTCAGTATGGGGTCAGCACGTCGTCAAGGGCTTTGACCATAGCCAGGGGAGAATGAAAAACGTTCAGTGAGGTCTGAAGTTGTTAGGTCAGTAACGGCATTAGTTAAGGTTACTTACCTGTCCATCTTACTATCCCTCTGTGTGACTATCCTGTCTTTATTCCTATCTTTCAATATTCTTCTCGCTCTCCTTTTCACATTCTTTCATTCATCTTCACCGGCGCCACCCCACGCACCTTCACAAACAGATACACACCGGCACGTTCCTGCGCGTGCTAACATTAGTACCACCGCGCACTAAAAACACGCACAACGGGGTGGGCTATATCTCTTTGTCAGTCTCGCGCACAGACGTGCGCATGTTTTGTGTGCCCTTTTTCGTACCGACTTACATGGCAAATGCAAACAGCCACATCACTCTCCCAGCAGGAGCATGTCCCAGACCAATAAAGCCCATATGCCCCAGGGCACAGAGCCTGGGACCCAGGCAGAAAATTACTCTAGTCTGGGGCTGCGGGGCCTAGCATCCCCCTCCATGTCCTGAACCCCCACATTCCTTGTGCTACGAGAGCCAAGACCCAGGAGCAGGCAGATATTGCAATACATGGGATTTAATGATTCACTCCGCAGGGGCACAGCCGCTGATAGTGGACCAGACCAACTCTGACTGCGGGGGGGGGAGCAGCAGAACTGAGCCATACCTACAGCTTGGTCCTGACTAAGCCACTACGTTCTCACAAATATCAAGTTTGTTTGCGAGCTATTTTGCCCGTAACAGGGATTACGCTGACAGGCAGACATCCTGAACAAGGTGTACCTCTCTGTATGTCACGCTCTTTCTCAGAATTAAGAGATAATCGCACTAAATTTGGGAAGCGGTTTCTGTCGAGGATTCGCGGAGGGAATTTGGGAATAGAGATAGCACACCTTTAACAGGAGCGCGCCCGGTGTTTTTAAACCGCACCGCATGTCTCAGGACGAGCTCCCCCGTCTGGCAGGATGCCACATTGCAGCGGGGTAGCAGAAGGCTAGCTTATGTCAATCCTGTCGGAATCCCCACAGCCCTGCCTTCTCCCTCACATCCCCTCTGTCGTGCTCTGTTCCCCGATCCTTCATTCCTCTCCTCCTCAGTCTTACCCCCTCTCCTTTTCACTACCCCACCATCCCCCTCTTAATCTTTTACCCCTTACCCCCTTCCCCTTGGCCTCGTTCATCACTGTCTGCTTCTTAATCATATTTCTTTGATGTAAACCTCATTTCCGCTCCTCTGTGAGATTGATAGTCGCAATGACACCAATCCGTTTATCTCCCTCCTTTATCTCTCGTTTGCTCTTAATTGTCACCCCTCTTCTCTGCCTCAGGCACACGGAGTGGGGGGGGGGGGTGCTAATTACCCACGTCTTTGCTAAACAGAGGTCCCCACACAGGCTGAGGTCCCAAAGGAGTTACAGTGGCCACCACGCCCATCTTGTAGCTCTGTTTACCTACAGAGGCACAGGTGTCACATGGTAAACCTGCACAGGGCTCTCATTGGCTGGAATGATAAGTGCATGCAGACCCAAAGGACAGCTGCTTTGGATGGAGGCGCTAATGATAAATAAGTACGGATGTGAGATTCATTTCTCTTGACTAGTCATTATCTCTCTTGCCCAGCTCTTGAGCGCGTTGTCCGGAGCAAACAACCATGATACCAACTTCTCAGGAAAACCCTGATGTGTCAATAGCCAGCTAATGCAAGACTTCAGTTAGTCAATCGATTGGCCGCCGAGTTAGAGGCTGTGGGTGTGGTTTGTGGCTTGAGTGGCCATTGGTGACCTGTGGCAGGCCGCAAATCTAGAAGGTTCTCAACATGGAAGCACCAGTGAACCACCCCAATACCGGGGCCCAGACTTCTGTCTGGAGCGAGGGAGAGAGGTAAGGAGAGGAGAAAAAAGAGATGGAAAGAAAGTTGGAAATAAGAGGCCTGTAAGGAGGGATATGAAAAGATGTGCAGGCTGGGGGGGGCGTTGAGTTCACCCCCTCTCCTGTATTATTACTGCTGTTTTGCATAATATGCGTGAGTCCCTGCCCCCCCCCCCCACCCCCCAACAACAATTTCATTACAGGCAGCTAATAAATGTTTCATGGCAGAACGAGCTGCTTGCCTTGGTTTTATTAAATCTGGAATAATAAAAGGCGCAACAAAAAGGCGGGAGGCGGGGGCGGGGG
>JABFEB020000061.1:1724352-1738985 GCA_019775895.2 Stomatorhinus ivindoensis | reverse complement strand
TGCCTCCATTCCTCGCTCACCCATCTGTGTGTCGGTGTGTGCGTGTTGTGTCCCGCCCTCCCCCTGGGCCCTGTCTCCTGTCTACCAGGCCGCTTGGACAGCCCATTCTTGAAGCTCCAGCACTGTGAGCCGGGTCTGCCCCCCCAGGCGGCGTCGCACGCCCCACCTCACACCCGGTTGCAGCCAGGTCCACCTGGTAGGTACTGAGGTCCCCCTCCCCAGATGCCGGAGGGCACACTGCAGGGAGATAGTGCCCAGACCAGCCTACTGACCCCCCACCCCCAACTAGGATCTTGCTCCTCTGCTGAAATCCCCCTGTTACCCCGTCCACAGACTGTAGTACTAGGTCTCAGTAGGTCAGTAGGGTAACTGGATTCACTCTGACCCAACAGGCTTGCAGACCCTGCAGAAAACGAGGCATCTGTGATGTCACCGGGTTGCTGGTCCACGGCTCAGAGGGGTCGCTAATGCTCCTTTAGCATGTGGCTCTCGTGCTCCCGCTCAGTGTGTGTCTGATGCTCGCCTGATATGAAACCTTGTCCATGTCTGTCGTCGTGTCAAATTCGACTCACTGCTTTTTAATTTATATTTAATTTTGCTTCATTGCTGGGAAGGTGTGGTCTAAAGAAAAGACAATGCTGTACTCATTACAGCCAGTAGTCCTAGGGTCAGCTGTCGCTCCACCTACGACCCGACCCCCCTGCCTTTATACGGTCAATATATCTCGACGGACACTCACCCCTTCGCATCTGGATGACCTGTGAGTGTGTTGCTGTCCTCTGCCTGGAGGGGGCGACACCACTGATTCGATTAGACATGGAAATCAGACGCACAGGATGTGTTTGGGGTCATGCTCGGGAAGGCGAGTCCACCGCAAGATGGTGTCGGTGACCTGCGGGCCATCCTGGACCGCCCCAATAACAAGTGGGCGGGGACAGTCTGGGACAAGGAGAGCCAACCTGGATGCACGAGGGGAGGCGAGCCACACAGCTGTCATGTGACCGCGCCGCCGTGTCTGGGAGCAGTTTTGTAGAGTTGCTGTGGAGGTGCCCTTCCATGTGCCTTATAGTGAAGACCTCTCCTCCTCCCTAACCCGCTCCACCAGAAAACTCAGCAGAAGGGTCCTCAGAGCGTGCCATGGAGGGCCTCTTACCTACACCCATCCCCACCATCGTCACCACGCCTATCCAGGAGGAGGACACCTACCAAAATGAATGGGGTAAGGTCACCGGGCCATTCTGTCCTCCCGATTCCCAGTTTTCATTGGGAATAGGGTCTCTGAAGTTGCCCGTAGTGGCTGAATACTCTTGTCTGGTGCAGGAGGAATGCTATGCCTGTAATCAGAAGGTTGCAGGTTCAAATCCCATGGTTGGCACATTTCACTGATGAAAGTGAGGGTCCTTGAGCAAGACACGTTACTCCAGGGAGTGGCTGACCGTTCTTTCTGAACAACAGCAAAAATGCATGTTGCTTTGGACGAAAAGATTTGCTAAATAAATAAAATGTAAATATGGAAGCACTCTAAAGTATAATTGACATATTGATTGAATTCACAAATGCTGAAGTATAACGACGCTGAAGCATAACGATGCTGAAGTCAGCCGTATTTCTGGTTGTTCCTCTGTCGCCCTCTCCACTCCGCACCAGACCCTGAGCCCGAGCAGCGCACCCCTGTGCAAGAGTCGGCCCCCGCCAAACCTGTTCAGAGTGTGGCCCCATTGGCCAGAGAGACGCCTGACAGCCACTCAGACTTCGGGGTGCCGCCTGACGCCCCGCCCCAGCAGGAGACAGACAGCCTGCTGGACCTATGGGAGTCGGCGGGTCCCGCCCCTGCCACGGCACCTTCCCAGGCAGCCCACCTCGTGGACCTGATGGGGGACCCGGCGGAGGCGGCGCCGGCCGACGTCAGTGCCGGACTCCCTCAGCCGCTCCTCGACTTTGATGACCTGCCTGAGCCCCCCGCCTCCTTCTGCCAGGGCCCGGATGGGATGGATGACCCGGCTCACCAGGTGGACCTGGGGGGCCCACACGAGATGGGCCTCAGCTACCAGCAAATGCTGGTGCAGGCCGGGGGCTCTGACAGCCAAGAGCTGGATGAGGGTCAACTGCTCATGACCAACGGGGACACTTTGCTCAAAGAGAGCACCCAGGTCAGCACCCTCATAATGGGACAGCTCTGCTAACACTGTCTTTAGCTAGTCGTCATCTATATAATGAGGTTACTATTTATAGACATATTAAATTGCCATCCCACATTCTATACAGTTGCCTTTCACTGCAAGATTACAGAATAATAATTTAGCTTCTAATATTAGCAGACAGCACCATGCAGCCCTAACTGCACTTACTGATCATGTGCCTGTGCTTGTCTTCTATGCAGGTTAATACATTTTTCGTATGCCCCGCAAATACACAAATTTTTGTTGTATTTCTTTTTTACATTTATTTATTTTGCATACAGCTTTTTGTTGTATAAATGTGGCAGATAATACTTCGTCCAGTCATCCACACAGAAGAAACACAAAGCCTTTAAAATAACAGCTCACGATCGCTATGCACACCTCCAGATTCAATTTTACCTGGATTTCTGGTAATAGGACGCGTTCTTTAAATTCGCCACTAGATGGCAGCAATTTTCAAGGAACATGAATAAATGCGGAAACATACAATGCTTGATTATTGGGATTGAAAGTAAGTTCCTCTAAAAAATCGAGACAAAGGCAGTATAATACAAAATAGCTGACCCAATATAGCAGCGTGTTCTCTGTTTTGGCTGCACATCCTGTACATTTGGAGGAACTGGATAGATTTTTGTTGGTGTTTCTACAGGCAAGCGAGGGTTACTTCAGCCAATCACAGGAGGAGGAGTTAGCCCAATCAGAAGACTGCTCCGCCAAAGCCACTCCGATGCCAGTGTTTTATAACAAACCGCCAGGTGAGGGCTTTAAAAGGAAAAATCTTGCTTTGCAAATTCAAATCTATCTCTGTCCTGATCAGATTAGCTTGGCCCCGGGGTTTTCAGAGCGCGACAGGATGTCCTGGAGGTAGTGAAACTGCCCTGTGCTTATATTACATATTTTTAAGTGGAAGTGCAATCTCGTACCTTAAGGCAGCAATTCTGATGTTGTGTAAGAAACGTTTCCTCAGTAAGTTGTGAAATACAGAAATAGAGGACTTTCTCCAAAATATGGATGTTAACAACCTCCCCCCCCCCCCCTATAACGGCTTCTCTCAGAGATTGACATAACTTGCTGGGACACAGACCCAGTGGTGGAAGATGACGACTAACATGGTGCCAGACTGGAAGAGGGAAGGTAGAAGAGACTCGCCTTCAAGAAACTTAACCGTGTAACAATTAATTAGTCTTGCATTAAAATAAAAAAAAGTAAAAAAAAATAAAAAAATAAAATAAGTTTCAAAAAGGAACTTAAAAAGCAGTGATGGGATTTGGGGTTATTGTTAAAGATGCTTGGGCTCCTCTTGATTATTCCCTGTTTGTTTTGAGCATGCTGAGGACAGCTCAGAGGTGATGTTCACCATCTCACAGGGCGTGCTGCTTCTTGTCGGGCTGAAGACAGACTCGCTGTACCATGCAGGTGTAAACAGGAGCGCTGATGCACCAAACCTCTTTCTGGTTTTCTCCGGGTCAAACCTGGAGCGGTCCTGTTCCAATCTGTGGCCTCGTTCATACCTTTTACCTCACGCAGGTCCAGATCTTGCCCAAGTGTACATGAGACAACTGATTTTGTCTACTTTAATTATGCCTTAGCTGCGGGTTTCCACCTAAGGAGTAATGGCTAGTTTTCCTCAGATTAGGGAATCAGTGGATTCAGGAAAACTGCCCCTTAGTGAAGATACATGAATGGAAACTGACAGAAGATCCTTTCCCACCCCCAGAAAAATGCCTCATTAAGTGAAAATAGACAAACATACTTACAGCAATATACTGCTTCACTGATAATTTATAAAAAGTTTTCCTTATTAAAGTTTCCCTCTTCCAAAGACCAAAGTTTGTGGATCCAGACTACCTATTAAATGTGCGTGTTAATCAGTAGATTTAGAGAAGTTTGACTTAGCGGTGGTCGTGTTCCTGTCTAGTCCTTCTGTCTTCTAAACGTTCAATAATCTGGGGAGATTTTACTGGGTACTCCTGCTGACAACAGCGACCTGCTTCGTGAACCCGCCGGGATCACCGGACTACAACTGACCCATTAGACTGCTTTATTTTAGACTTTTTTTTTCTGACAGAAAAAATGACTTTTTATAAATATTGCTATTTTTCAAGGTGACTCTTCAGTCCCGTAGGAATATTCCACCTGCAGTGGTGTGACTTCATAAATACAACATACCGGTTACCTGGCAAGAACTGTTACATCTCGAAGACTCGACAACTTCACAAAAAAACACACACACACAAAAAATCCTTGAATATTACTCTAACGGCAAAGGTTTGTTGTCTTCCATCTTCTGTACAGCCCAAGGAAACCTACTGACTTATCCGAGGCCTCAACACTGAACTCCCCACACCAAAAAGAAGGTCAATGGCGAGGCCTTGTAGCCGAACAAGCAATAAGACTGACTTACGTGATCTGTGTGTAGTATAGATGTGTAAATAACCGTGATTTTAGGATTACTAATCTAACGCCGATTAACGGTGGCGACATTATTTATAATCGTGGACTAGGTTCAGTCAACTCGAGGGACACTTTCGGACTCGCGATTCAATAATTCAGTGATGATAATATTTTGCCGTTAGTGACTGACTGGCTTGTGTGTTCCCCAGAAAATCTGATTTTGAACCACCCGGCATCTTTAACAATAACCCCGGACCTCCTGACATGGTTTCAGTGTCTGTCTACACCTTTTAAACATCTTTTAAAGTTTACGCTCTTCCCCTGTCATGCTGCTAGGAATCCTCAGCCCCCCCGGCTCTGCCTTTGCGATTTCGTGTCTTTTTCCATATTTTCTTCTATGACTCTTTCTGCTTGATTTCATCTGCTTGCCACTCTCTCCTCTTCAAAACAAGCACAAGACTTTATTTTATTTCTGTTAATCGCTGCCATCTTCATGTATGTTATTAAAGAACGCTAAAAACCTCCATGCGAGTTTCAGAGTCTTCACTCTTCACTCACATAATAAAACGCTCAGGCACCCGTTATAACCGGAGAACCACGTGGTTATATAACACATCTCCATCCCCAGCCTGGTGGTACCTCGTCGGTGTTTTCAAAACCTTCTGCAGGTCTACAGCTCATCATGGTTAAAAAGCAGAGGAAAATATGATCATATTGCAAATAAATATGGGAAACAGGTATGAAGATCAGCAGCAGAAAGGAAGCGTCTATTCTCCATTTTATTTATATAGTCTTTTATTATGAGAGATTCCGGCACTTTACAGCCCCGGCCCAAGGAGGTTTCTTGTCAACATAGTACGTTACTCATGGCTAGGGAACATACAGCTGATCACACGATGTGTCACAGATCACACACTGAGCACCTCTAAAACACGCATCGGCTTCACGGTTCGTGTGACACGACGCGGTGATGGTTTATGAGACAGTAAGTCATGCCGTTTCGGCTGTGATGTCCCTTTGCCCTTCTAGGTCACCTGTTATGTCTGAACACAGTTTAAAATTCGCTGCTTATATACAAATATAAAAATGCATTTTTCTCGCATCTGACTCTACGTTTGAGAAACTCCAAATGGAAAAGCAGTACCAGTGTTCCCAGTAAACATTTTGGCACGGTAAAACCCGCCCGTGACTCTCCCACCCTACACATCTAGAGCGTCTTCACGGCTCCCATGAAGCCGGCAGGTCTCACTGCCGCTATGTTGCCAGGCAACATCTGTGGCGAGATAGACCGCGAGCGGGATGCCGATAGAGTCCATCCTTTATGGCGAGAGAAGCACTTCCGCTGCGCTGAAATCGAAGGGGGAGATGCCGTACGTCCCCAGGCAAAATCAAATACTGCAGCCATTTCTATAAAAATATATGCGTAAAAAAAGAAGATAAATGCTGTATAACGAAACGGCAAAAGGGCTTGTCTTCATATAAAGCTGTGGCACGTGAACTAGTAAAACAAATAATATCAATTTGCCCCATTCACCGATTTTAACACTTCTCTAAACCAGTACACGGCGCTGCGTTAAGCGAGGTGAAGCTTGCCACGCACTCACTGGCTAAAACCATTCATAAAAAAACAAATAGAATAAATACTCTATTTCAAATTGCACATGCAGAACCACAGATGAGTGCAATACAAAAATCTGATAGTGGGAAGCTGTCAGAGCACTTAAAGCACTTTAAAAAAATACGTTAATATAATTCATTCATAATTGCCCATTTTGATAAAAATGTTGCTTTAGATGACCACAGTGGATTTCTGGAATATAGTTGAGGCTCTTCGTTCTTAAGATGGGAATGAATACGAAAATAAAATGACACACAGAAATTATTTGGAATAATCACTACTGAAAGACACAATTTACAGGTTCTAAATCAGTCTTCGTTCAGTACATTGGGGGGACTAGATCCTAGGAAATGAGTCAGCAGTATGAGAGGATCGATTCCAACAAGAGTGAGGGATCCCATCTACGCCCTCTCTTTCAATGTAAAAACCCACACCAGGTAGGACTGGTAAAATCCCATATAATTCCCAAACAGGTCAAATGGTCCTTCGAATCCCGCTGCAATGTAAGACTGAGATCTCCACCACACATTCAAAAAATAAAGGTAAATCTGTTTCCTGAACAGCAATATTAGAAGCAGGTTAAAAATAGTGAGTTCCCCACTATGAATCTTTTTTAGGACAAAATAAAAGTCACCCTCTATGGTCACTCGTTGAGCAACAAGAAGAATCGTGGCATGGGTTAACTTCATTAATTATAATCCATGCAGTCACCAGACAAAATCTTCAGAGGTATTATAGACATGGATGAAAAAAAAGGATGTAAAAAGCAATCACTGTCAGCTACTTCTTTTTCTAAAAATGAATAAATAAATAAAGATCAGCTTGATTACTGGAAGGAATGTGGCCGTGGAGAAGCCTGGCCTTCAGTTCTCACAGCGAGCAATATGCTGACTGACACTCCACAGTCACTCGAGTCAGATGTCCTCTGGGGGAAAAAAAACAGGGAAAACAAACAAATCAGGCCCTTGATGATACTAAACAGCCCAGAAAAACCAGTGAGCTGTTGATATTCACGGCAAAAATTTGCAGCAAACCTGCAGCCACTATGAGGTCAGTGCTTCCAGGTGCCAGTTTTCGAATAGTTAGTCGTTGAACTAAGTGCGTTTGGCGCCATGGCAACGGAAGCAGGCCGTAACGGATGCTCGTCATAGGGACGACGCACCGGCGATGAGTTCGCTTCCAGCCGCTCCCTTCGCGCCCCTTCCTGCCGTGTCGAGGCAGCGTTTCCAGGAGAACGGTGAGATGTTCTCACACCTTCAGGAGGCCGGAGCTGAAAATAAACAGCGAGCGGCAGTCTTGAAGGGAGGGGAGTCGACTTAAACGGCAGTGCTCCTGCCGAACACGGGGAAGGCAGTGGGCAGGGCACAGGTGTCGTCCAGCTGGGGTCGCTGAAGCCCCAGCTCCACGTTGGTCCTCCCACCCCGGGGTAGGGTGGTGTAGGCCGAGGCTTGGGCCTCCGAGGCCTGGTTACTGCAGTTTAGGTCCATGGTGGACAGCATGCGGCCCAGGGAGTCCCAGCGCTCGTGCACATGGGCCGGCAGGTGGATGAGGGTGGAGTAGCCGCGCTCCGGGAACGCCACGTCCGGCGCCGCCTTGCTCGTCTCCGAGTCCTGGGGCTTCCGGGACGTCCCGGACAGCGGCTTGGTGTACGTCCCTCCCCGGCTGTCGGCCAGGACCTCGCTGTATGGGGGCGGCGGATCCTCCATTTGCACGGCCTCCTCGTAACACGGCGGCTTCCCAAAAACATCTGCTTCTGAGAACAGACGGAAATAGCATGGAGCTCGCATAACAACAGAAACGGCAGCTTCAGAAGTCCCCAAGAGCAAGTCTAGGGTTTTTCTTAAGGAGGTGCACATAACAGGGGCCATGATTAATGCAAAGGGGCCAATATTATTATTAACCAATGATATGTTTTGAATTGGTGATTGACATAGGAGGGATACTCCAGGGGCCAATCAGCTTTCAGCTGGGGTCAATATATCCGTGGCCCCGCCCCCATATAAACTCCTAGAAGGAACCCCTAATTCTGTGAATCCTGATCTTAAAAAGGCTTCCACCCCCCACTCCCTCGCGTCATCATAAATGCACGCCAAGCAATAACAGAAGTTAGTGCCCTGTGAATTACTTTCTAGCATTTAATTCTCCCAGCTGAATTTCTGATCCCTGTATTCATGTGACTGAATGCATCTCAATCTCGCCCACATCAGAATCAAATCATCCTGCTCAGAGAGGATGATTCATCGATAGTTAATCACCAAACACCATTTTTTTTTTTGGCGTCTTTTAAATTCCTTTCAAAACCTCTGTGAGATCCATCCCTGGCAGGGCAGACGCAGGACAGATCGTGTTGGATAAGCCCTGTGTATAATTATGATGATGCAAGGTTTATCGGGGGCACCAAGATTTTTTTTATTTACCTCTGACCAAAACATCAACAACTACACAATGAAGTGAAGAAAGCAACTCTGCAGACCACAGGGAGGAGGAACTGAATATGAAGACTGACCTAAAATAAACAGTGACTATGCTTAAAAGAAAAATGAAATAGGCATATTTAAAAAGCTCACAGTAATTACTTCAGTAATAACCAGATAAAATGTAAACATTTGCTGATCCCTTGAACGCCAGCTGGAGAAAGGACAGGATACAGCAGATTGTAAACATTGCCTCGTTGCGGTGATTTGGTCAGCGCATTATTTACACACATGCATGACAAACTCAATTAGCTTCTCCTAGGGGCAGGGTGATGTAACAGCCTTTATCTGCGTTTTCTTGGAAGACGTGTGGGCAGATGGGTTCGAGCGTCACGCCGCTGCGTTGATTCCGCTTCCCAGCTCCACATAGATCATGTGACCCCTATGGCGAAGGAGCGCACCAATCATCTTCACCTGAGCGGGGGGCCCAGACGCCCACCTGACCAACCCTGCGGCGGGAAGCTGAGAATTCCCACATTATTCCTACAGTAAATAGAATTCCATCTCCCCTAGTGGCCAGTTGCAGCTCTGCATGCTGCAAGCTAATTATCAGTGCCAAAGCACAGTAAAATAAGGACAAATGAATGTTATTTTGTTGGACAGCCTGCTAAGCAAATTCTAGAACCTTCTGGGGCAGCGACTGGAGCAATTACATGAGATAAAAACAAAGAATAAAAAAGGCAAAGCCTCAATAGCTAGGAGCTACTCAACAGCTATATTTAAGAGACATAGCTTTGTGAAAACGATAATCATGTTTTTACATAACATTAAAATGATAATAAAAACGTTTAAGTGGGTGGCTGGCTTAGTTACCTAAACTCAGCTATAAAAACAACAACATGTATTTAAAAATGTAAGTAGAGCACCTGGCGCTGACATATGTTAATATTTTATGTTAATGTTAAATATATAATAAGTTAAAGCAGTGCACTGACAGCCTAGCCAATCAGGTAAGCCCAAATCATTTTTCTTATAATACCTTCATTTCATAAAAAGTACGCCTTTTAGAATGACTCTGCGATCATTGTTGCTTTTGGATGTCTAACATTTATGTGGGTATGATCTTAAACGTAATTAAAAGTAGCCCTTAATAGCTTGAGTTTTTTTTTTTTTTTAATTTGCGTAATGAAACGGACATAAAAAAAAGACGGCGACATTAAATAATAACTTCAGTTACAGCTTCCGAATCTTTGGCCTTCAGCATTTAAAACAATCCGCAGTATAAACTGACAAGCCCCCCCCGCAGAGGGAATTTGGGCCGAAATCTGTCTGAAAGAAGACAGCGGCCTTTTCTGCTCTGGCATTTGGAGGGATTAGCAGGTAGGAAGTGGACACCGTAGGACCACGGTACGTTGACCCCGACGCCGCCCAGAGCTGGCGGCAAAACACGCATGATCTCAGCCTGGGTGTTCCAGCGTCCAGCCCCGTCTGAGCAAGAATAACCCACTTCAGGCTGGTCCCTAACCATTTGAGAGCAGGTGACAGGTACCCAAACACCACTCCCCCGCCCCGCAGAAAAAAAAACCAAGAAAAATACACAGCTCCTCAGCTAGCCGTTGACGTAAAATCGACATCAAACTGCCCAGCACGGCCCGCCAGATCCCAGCCGGCCAACCAGAACGTTGCCCCGTGTGACATCCCGCTGAACGGTATAAGGGGCTCGTATTTACTTTGAAATTACGGGTGGCACAGGCACCACTGGGAGGGATGGGTCAGCGCATGCAGCGTCCCCGACATGCCCCCAGGAAAAGGATTATATTTAGGATCGCATACACTATTCAAGGGCACCCCTGACAGGGCAGTAACAGCTGTGAGGTGATGGATAGTGTCCAGAAAACTGTTCTAAAAGGAAAAGTATGTTATAATACAACGCTAAAATAAAGAATACATTAATAATACACATTTTGTCATTTATCGTAGCTTGTATAATCATGAATAATCACTACCTATGCATGACCACACAGACGCTCAGAGAACAACACCTTAGATCAGAACCTGACTCTGATGTTCGTCACTGAACATTTTTACGTTATACGTTACGTACTGTATACGCTTTCCGTTACGTTTTCTCGTTGAGCTGAAGCTGAAGCTGAAGCCCCCTCCCCACATGGCTCAGTGGTCTGCACACTAGCTGCTGTCTCTGGTGTCCCTGGGTTTTCCTCCTGACCCGTTGCCCGGTTACCAGCCAGCCCCGCTGCTGACCGATCGCGACCAGCGCTTAACCACGCGTCCTGAGCTCATCACCGCCGTGCCGTGCGCCTGCTCCTGTATCTATCGCAAGAAGAAGGTCCCACCTTTGCACAGGGATATATTTAAACTCAGATCAAATCTGCCAAGCAGATGATGAGCTCCTTAAATCACATATCTCAGATAGTTCTCGTTCCCAGTCATAATGACTAAATGTGAACTTATTATTGGCAGCCCATTTTACTGTGTCTTGTCCTTGTGCTGGACTGACACCCTGTTTCATGAGTCGCTCTGACCTTTACATGGTCGTACAGTTCATCCCCACAGCCGGACAGGGGTCTGAGCCGTGCCGACAGGCTCCGTGCCACTGGCTTTAGGACCCTGACGCCACCGCGCTTCTGCTGTCTCTTCCCTCCTCAAAGCTCCTAGCTCGGATCCTAAAGAGCGGACCAGCTGTTCTCATTTAGAGTCCTCTAAACATGCTTTCAAACCAACATTGCACCTGAACCACAAACCGAGGAGATGGACAGTTTAGCCGGGGCTGAGTAAATAAGATTGTTGTCACATCATGGGATCAGACGACCGTCGTCATGGGAACCTTCACATTACAAGGATGGGTGTGGAGGAAAAGGTGCACAGAGACAACGGGGTGGCCAACCGTACCTTGAGGGCTGGACCAGGCGCTAGGCACCATAGAGTGGGGGACTGGCACAGGCACTGGCAGGATCTGGGGTGGGCCAAACTGGGGGGGCTCCGCACGGCACTCCAGGGGTTCCATCTCCAGCGTGCGCAGGCAGCGCTCCCGCTGTCGCTCCTCACGGCGTCGCTTCAGTCGCCGCTGCAGGACGCCGCAGAAGCAGCACAGCACCACGATGAGGGCCCAAACCAGCCAGAACCCGGCAAAGCACGCCAGGAAGGTATAGGTGCCCTGTGACATCACCATGCTGCCGACTGCGGGGGTGCACTTCCTCCTCAGGCCTGCAGGGGGCGTCACACGCCTGCCCAGGAGTCCGCCGTGCTCGTGCTGGGAGTCATGACAGTGGTGCCCCCCCCCCCCTCACTCCGCCTTCAGTGTCTTGGAGTTATCCTGGAGGGCCAAATTGGTCAGAGGGAATCTTGGCTGTACCCCACAGTGTCCGTGAGAGGGGCGTAGTTATGATATTCCTCTGGTGTTTCTAGGCGGCAGGTCCACCCAGAACATGTTTTCAGGTGAACATAGAGGTTGGGTTACACAGGAACATCCTCTGTTCCACTGTAGGACACTGGAAGCCGATGGTTTTAAGTTCAAACAGCTGAATCCCTAATTAAATCAAGCCCCCACCTTCTGCTGTTCAGAAAAGAGGAACAAATAAAGGAAGACGATATAATTTCAAAATATCCAGCAAAACAGAATCATTGTTTTCACATTTTTAACAAAAATTAGGAGCTTGAACAAAGTACGAAGAAAAGACATCATCTCTCCCTAAATGTAGCCTATCTCACCGATTTTAGAAATTCTGTAAAAATACACCCTTGCGGTGTTTAAATATGAAATACATGTGCTCTATAACCACAGATTTTAACACTATTCGCCATGCGACGAATAGGACGACTGAAGAATTGTGTATTCTTTATTGCATTAACCATTGGCACCACAGCGAAGCATATCGCCTTAAATACACAAAAACACACCCAAGCCGCCCGCAACGTCGTTTTAACGTAATCAAAATGGTTCGCAGATCTAAAATTTTTCATGTTCTCAGTCCATTAATATCGGAAAACTATTGCATTTGCGTGCTGTTTTCTGCAGCCTCCCGGGTCCTTCCCGAGGGCACCGCCGGCGCTGCGCGCATCACACCTGTGATTTCCGCCCACCCTGCGATGCCACGTTCAACGGGGCGACCATCAACGTACAATACTTAAAAACGGCGAAATCCCCCGAAACACTGCTTCCTCACTCATTCTGCCTGGTTCACTCCCACCCGTAAGGTATATATTATAATAAAAAGTAAATTGTTTACGCTAAGTATAACTGCTTGGTTACCGCGTTAAACAGCATCAATTAGGTACTGATACGTGGAATTGTTGTGCCCGTGGTTTGCACACTTAGGTCAACAAGTAGTCCACAACAAGCGAATGACATATAAAGCCAAATTTCTCAATGATGACATACGGACTACGTGTCTAGGTTCAGAAGTAGACAACATGCACCATTTCCATTCGTGAACACATTTTACATCTCTCCATACATCTGTCGATCGCTACCTTTCATTTACGCAATGTGGACATCCAGACAAGCAACACGTTTCACGAGATCTCACGCGATCAAGAACATATATACATTAATTGATCTGTGGGCGCAAATATTATTGATGGTCGGTATGTACATAACCGTCATTTAAACACAATGTAGGCTACAGATGAGCGCACGCGGACGCATGCATGTAGGTAAACGCATCTCTAAATTTTTGTATTCCATATCCAAAACCATCTGAACATAAAGTCCCAGATTCACCATGTCTGGTTTAATAACACACGTCTTCTACTCTGGGTCATTAAGGAGGCAATTACGCATCCTGACCATTTAACTCCGAGTCTTCTGCCATTAAACATTTTAAACGTCTGATCGTCGGCTGTTTATGTACCTGGACTGCACTGGAATATATTTGGCGATCAGATGTCCTGTCTGCTCCCAGACCTTCTCCGCAATCCGGTCCCTTTACCTTTCCACTGGGAAAGTGGGCATATCCATCACGTGTAGTTGGTGCTGTCGTGCGTCGAAATGATACATAAGAGTTTCAATAGAAGCTCCCTCTCTGCCGTCGCTCCTCCCCTTTTTCTTTAACCATTTGCAATGCCACGGCACCGGTAAACTACCCCCAGTCCGTTATCACCTTCCTCCCAGTGGTAATTCAGTGTAATTTTATGTAATTTACCGGGCTACTATTTTATCTACATAAGAAAAGCTTGACATTTATACTGCCTGGAAACTCAAGTGACAGAAGCTTGTTTTAGTATTTATGACCCCGAGTTTATTGAACAAGAAAAGTGTTACGCAATCTTAAGCTACCTCAGAGATCCCAATAAGATTCTTATGTTAATCCTGCATCTCTAAGGCTTAAATCATTTGTATTTATATGTACAGCCTACTCTAACCAGGATTAAGGATTCGTTAAATAATTGTCTTAATAACAACAACAACAACAATAGTAATAATAATAATAGCCTTATAAACTGGTTTTTCGTTCTGTTAGATGCCAGTCTGGACCTTCGCAGATGATAACCAAATTAATTAATGGTACGGAAAATACACGGGCGAGCCACGTGACCCAAGTCACTGGTATCTGGTATCTAATTAAGGTCATAGACTCTGGAAGCTCAAGTCACACCGCAAAGCTGCCATGCTTTAAGGGCAACTGACCCAGACACAGACAGGCAGACACATGCGTTTGTATTCATGTCTTTCATTAATTTCTATTGGGAAAAACCCTAATCCCAACCTTAACCATAACCCAACGGTAACCCCTACCCAACCCTAACCTTAACCAAACAAAATACACAAACTTTCCAAATTTGTTTTATCTTTCTTCATTGCAGCCACATATTTTTTATAATATTGCGTTTCCCCTTGTCCTCACAATACCAAAATAGCAGTTTCTTATCACATTCTGGGGACATTTAGTCCCCACAATGTCATATGTACCCCCCCCACTCCCCCACCACCACGACACAACATCAAAATAACAGTGTGTTATCACATTGAGGAGACATTTGGCCCCCACAGGGCCAAATACCTGTACG
>JABFEB020000061.1:1717140-1720017 GCA_019775895.2 Stomatorhinus ivindoensis | reverse complement strand
CCCCCCCCCCCCCCCCCCCCCACACTCTGACATAGCCTCCCACACTGTGCGCTATGGGTGGGCAACACTGAATGGGTTTCTGAATGGCTACGTGGTCTTAAAAATGAAATGGGGGACAGCAAGCTGTAATCAATGCAGGATTTACAGCAGAATTAGCACGGCACGCATTTCCCTATCGTTGCGTGTCAACTCCCCTCTGCCGGCCGTGCCCTTGAAAAAGTGTCACTTTGGTGAATAAATAAACGAGCGGAAAAGAGATGAAAATTATCTGCTGTCTAAAGAAGCCTGGTAGGAAATGACAATAATAATAATTACGATGAATAATACTTAGCTCTGCTACATTAGGTCCTGGTAGGCTTCCTCAAGGTCTCCAAAGAGCACAGCCTTGTCTTTGATGAGAGTTTCCTGAAGGCAGAGTTGTGTGCGTGTCTGTGTGTGTGTGCCTGGACGATAACATCAGATATGTAAAGTTACAGTGGACTGACGATTTGGGCATGACGATCAAGGGAACTGAACAAATCACAAGCACATTTGAGATAGAAAAACCAGAGCGCAGTAGACGGTGTTTGGAGGACAAGCATTAGATAAAAGGCACCTAAACTACCCCACGCTGATTGTTTATTGCGTAGTTTGCTGTTGCATTATAGTAGTTGAAGGTTCCTTGTGGTTAATCGCAACTAAGTCCATGGACCGCGGAACACATTTGAACCGAGGGAGTGACGGCATACGGTCATGTTTGCTTGTCAAAAATGCGGACATAAACGTTTGTGTGAAAAAAAAACATGGATATATTTCAGGCTTTTTAAAACAAAGTTTTATCCATTCGCTCAAAAGTATTTGTAATTGATTTTGTTCATCGTTGGACTTATAACGGTGCTCCAAAAGTTACCCAAGCACGGGGGTCTGAGTGGACCCCAGTGTTCCATGGTCCATGACTGAAAAAACAACAATGGCGCGATTCACACTGAAACACAGCAGCCATCTGAGCCTCTCTGACGCGACAGCCAGGTTTGAGTGACGCTTACAATTGTTCCCTTAATTGTACATTTAGTTGGCTTCTCCATCGTACTGAACCCCTTCAGCCGTCTAACAGGAAGACTGAACCCCCTGGGAGGAAGAGCCAAGACGACAACCTTAGGCATCAGTCATCAGTTTGAAAAGCCCGACAATATGTTCGTAGCGTGTCAGGATGTCGGTTGCCTAGGCAGCATTTTTTTTTGACGGCATCCCATTCCGTTTTTGGGGTGCAGAACACCCCCCCCCGTCTCAGGAGGCAGCGTTTAACAGAGGGTGCTTTTCAATATTTAACAAGTTTTTTTTTCTTTTTTGTTAAACATGCAACGTTATTTATTTCCCTGAAATCCCTCTTAGGCGGGTTGCCTGGCAACGGGGTGGCTGGTAGAGATGGTGAGGAGTGGCGGCGAGCCGGTGATGCAAGTCGGAGGACGCAATCTTGACGTTGGGCACGACGGCCTGAACAATTTTACCTGTAGTTAACAGATAATTTTACAGAGTGTGACACATTTTCAGCAGAGCAGAGCATTGCTCAAGGGTCCAACAGTGTAGTCAGTCCCTGGGATTTAAACCGGCAATCTTCCGGTTAGGCACAGTGTTCTAACCCATTGAGCCATTCACTGCTACTGGTTACCCTTGACTTCTTCGGGGAACAAACCCTTCCTTCGCCAACGGAATGACATCAAAAGGCAACGAGACAGAATACCTCCCTGAGGCACAAGAAATCATCTAGTACTCAGGCTATTGAACTAAAACAGAAAAAAGGCAAAGACAAAAACAGTCCAGACAGTATTACATATTTTTTTTTTATTGAAAAAAAATGGATGAATAAGCAATGGGGGGAGCGTGCGTGCGCACACACACACACACACACACAGACTTTCCCATCTGAAAGGTGAATCACACAGCCAGTGTGAATGACAAATGTTCAGTCAGAGGCCCCGACAAGGTATCTGTCGACATCTGTGGTACCCAGCAAATGAGCGGTAGGGATGGACGCACGTATCAGATGAGCGCCGTTGTCAACATGGTCACCAGAGCAGCCATCGCAGTCAGCGACTCTCCAAGGGAACGGTTTACCGACTCCTACAGAAGAGCTGAGCACTCAGTTGACTGGCATATTTCCCTACCTTAGACTGCTAGCAGAATATGGATGGGGGAACCTTCCGGAAGAAACAAGCGGACACGAACAGCCGCTCTAAGCCAAAAAAAATAACACTCAACGCTGCTCTTACGCGTTCTCATTTGGAGCAAAAGCATAACCAACAGAAGGCACAAGACATGCCAAAGTGGCACTTAAACATGCAGAAAAACAGTACAAATGTCTTTATTATTGTCGTTTCAGTAGGTTTCCATTAAACCAAATGAAATGGAGAATGCCACACTACACGTTCATGGTTCAGCGAGTCCTGGTCAGTGTTGGTCACTAATGGTGTCATTAGTCGCTAGTAGGAACTAATTTTTAAAGGATAATGTTACTTCCTTATCCGGGGGCAGACACGTCTCGTGTGTCCCACGTTACGGCCGCAAAGCTCCGACACTGGAATGCTAAGACGTTCAGTGAACAATATAGCACCGGCCTCCTTTATTGTTCATCGCTGATGTCATCTCCATTTAGGGAACACAGGTGCGCACTGTACACACACGGAGAGAAACCAGATTCCCAATAAAGGAGTTCGGTCTCCATTTCAAAGGCAAAAAAGAAACGGGGGAAAAGAGAACATTTGCAAAGGCTTTTAGCCATGAGCTAAAAGTATTAAATAAACACCAGCGGTTCACGTGAGTCAAGAAACATTTGGCACGATATAGCCTTTCTCAAAGTTCATTTAGGAGCAGAAAGCCCCTATTAGCAGAGGCCTCAGG
>JABFEB020000061.1:1709640-1712140 GCA_019775895.2 Stomatorhinus ivindoensis | reverse complement strand
TCCACTACTTCTAAAGCAGAACCTGCCAATGGCCAGAAAGTACATAAGTAAATAACGAATTCAACACGACATGTTTAAAACAAGGAAGTGCGGCACCACAGTGTCACAGGCCACAGTGTCACAGGCCACAGTGTCCTAGGATTGTAATGGCCCTGCACCTCCCAGGGGAGAACGCTGGTACTCATTTGGCATCATTAATATGTCGTCGACGACATTAAGGCATTTCCCAACTAGAATGCGAGATGAGGCAGCTTAAAAAAAAACACTAGTGATGAGGAGATTCTTTCACCAGTGAAAACCACACCATACTGCAAACGGCAGGGGTGGAAAAACAGGGCCATGAAGGTGTCGGGTCAGAAGTGCCGTGTTTCATAGCCCTCGCGAGTGAATGGAATAGACAGGACATCGAGTAAATCGACCGAATAAAGTAGGCATACAAGTTGGGAAAGTGTCACACACAGTGTTGCGCCAAGACATGCAAACTAAGTCCTCGTGACCTAAAATCATAAGCTATCAACCATCCCAAGATGCTCCTCCAGCACATAAAAGAACCTAGTCCCTGAATTACCTAAAAGTGACTCAGAGTGAAGAGCTACAGCAGAAGACCAACTGAGGAATGTGCTTCTGGGAACCCAGAGGCAAGCAGAGGTAGAGGCGAGTTACCTGAAGAGTGTGGATATAGATCATGACGGTAAAAGTCTTACACAGTCTTAAAGACACAGGGGACTTATTTGCTTGCAATGTTGAGGTGGGATAATTGGTCAGAAGGAAAGCCTGTCAGCACCACACACGCCTTGAATTGTACAACAGGTACAAATATACGTCATCAAACTGTACGCTTCTTTTCTAATCTTCATACCCTGATAACGATCAGTACGCAGACGGACATAAAAATAAAAAATAATTAAAAAAAAAAAAATTTTTAAATCACACACTTCCTGCCAATGTTACTCACTATTATAATAGTGCACGGATGATAACAAGTAAAATGAAATGGAGAAGATGCGATTTTCCAACAACTGGCTAAACCAATAGAGAGGAAGCGGTGATTTGGCACTCAGCTAGGCAGGGACTGAGTCGTGGTTATGGTAATTATGGCACACTAGCTTAGGATGAATAGGCAAACAAATTTACCCAAATAAGAGAATAAAATAATATGAAAAT
The DNA here is from genome assembly GCA_019775895.2 of Stomatorhinus ivindoensis. Lineage (NCBI taxonomy): Eukaryota > Metazoa > Chordata > Actinopteri > Osteoglossiformes > Mormyridae > Stomatorhinus > Stomatorhinus ivindoensis. Next base: position 1,710,976 of record JABFEB020000061.1, on the reverse strand, counting down.
TACAAAGGCCTACAGCAAATACCCATTCATCCATTCCTCACATTAAACTGAAATCTTACTGTAACAGAAAAATAAATGGCGTTAAACAGCACTCCTTTTGCGAAGTGCATTGCTTTTGGGAAATACATTTGTTTTGAGCTTACGAATCACTTAGCTTTGCAAAAATGGTCATTTAAAAAAAATGAACAAATCTTTAAAAGCCTGCGGAACTGACTACTCACAAAGAGGGTTCTTGAGACGAGAACATTTAGCATCACTGATCTACAGGTTGTTTGCCAAACCCTAGGTAGATGGACGGTATAATTTTTTTTCTTTGCCGTATTTTTAGTTTTTAAATAACATATACTGTATGGCTATATACTGAAAATATACATTCCCATATTTAGATAGTTCTATTTTAAAAATACAAATGTGCAAAATTTGTAAACATATTGGATTCTCTGAGGGACCAGGGCTGCTCATGGTGGGATTGGATCTCACAGTCTTGTGGGCTCATCCTCACTGTCACTGCAGTCCCCACAGCATCCCTTAAGGGGCAGCAGAGAGCACCAGTTAGTTTCAAATACATAATGGCAAGTTAGCAGGAAATGAAAACAAAAATGAGAATTTGAATGAAGAATGGTGAGGAGGAATGGGAGAGGGGTTCTTACTTGTTGCCCAAAGAGCCTCTGAAGCAGCCCCTTTTTGGGTGGGGGGGAAGGCTGGTTCCTCCAGTCCATATCAGGAGGTATTGACCCATCCATAGGTAACATGTTGAGCTCTTTAAAGCACTCAGTCTCGATCATCTGTGAGGAGGGCATGTCAACCACTGAATGAATATCCACAACACTGGTGACAGTACTATAATACGGACTCACAGTACTGGAACGTGTAGTCACCCCCACACAAGGTGTGAGAAAACATTTGTACAAAATAAAAGTCCCTCCAGAGCAACTGGCCCACTTCTGGTGTGTGGGGTGTTTCGTTAGCTTGGAGTGACATTACAAGCTCAATCACAGCATACTTCCTGTTTCTTCTCAAAACCGACAGGAAATACCACACACTGACTAAACTTTCTATCCTGAATCTTTCACATGAAGAGTTTTAAAACTTATTAAAAAAGGAGTTTTAGTATCAGAACACTAACGCAATTCTTTAAATGTCGAACAACCTCCACTGTTGAGATCAGCATATTGAAACTTTAAAATTCTGGCTTTTCCTAAAACTAATTACCTAAAAACTGGCTGACAAGTCATTATTTAATGCCGTTATGAATCATAGTTAGACAAGTATGAAAATAGAAATCAAAATGTCTACGATGTATCCTGTTTCTTGAGAAAATACTCAACGGTAAGTA
>JABFEB020000061.1:1661856-1687040 GCA_019775895.2 Stomatorhinus ivindoensis | reverse complement strand
TGTTTTTTTAATTGCATTACGGACAATAAAGAACTTTATCACAATATTCTAATTTTCTGTGACAGTCCTGTATATTCAGATAGGTGGAGCTTAATTGGCCCATATTCTAATTAGTGGAGCAGAATTGGCCCATATTCTGATTGGTGGAGCAGAATTGGCTCATACTCTTGATGGATGGAGCTGAATTGACATGCTCAGGGTTTACTTTCTTCCTTCTACTCTACCCTCCTCCAGCCAACCGGCTGCTCAGGTGGGGCCCTGGGTCAAGCCAGCTGCAGCAGCAGGTCCAGGAAGGCCCGCAGCCCTCCCGACTCACTCGGGTCCTCGGAGCCCAGCTGTGCAGTCAGCAGAAAGACCCTCCTCTCGTCCCTGATTGTCCCCAGTGACAGGGTGTCGTGGAGCTCTGAGACGCTGACGGCGCCAGGCTTGTCCTGAGAGAACAGCACGGGACAGGTGAGCGACCCATGAACCAAGTCTTTTACACATTTTCATTGGTTGCTGGTATTCAGCTGACAGTTATTAAATAAATATGTACTCAAAGAAGATTTGTAAGGGCTGAGGTAGGAACACAGAAACGTACAGCTGTGGAAATAAGAGATTTTTTTTGTCTCACTCATTTCTCAATTTATGGCTCTGCATCTCTGAATAATGTTTTTTTTCTTTTTTTTGCAAACCACAGCCTGGTTCTTCTCTGTTTCTCATTAATGAAGGGCTCCTTCCTTGCTTTATGGGACCTCAGTCCTGCTTCTAGGAGCCAGATATGAACTGTCCTAGCAGTGCACTTCACACCTGCACTCAATGTTTCCCATTCCCTTCAAAGGTCACTTGAGGTCATCCTCCGATTCATGAGAAACTGTTGGATAAGTTAATGGTCATCTCTGACATTAGAAAGTCGTTTCTGCCCTCAACCTGGCTGGTTTCTGGTCGTCCCCAGTGTCTCCTGCTTCACCTTATTCTTGTGTACTGCTGTCTTTGAAATTTTGAACCCGGAAGCAGTCTGCTGCTCAACGTAGCCTTCTGCCAACAGAACCAGGATTAAACTGCTGTGGCCGCTGACGACTAAAACTGCTTTATTCCAAGCAATATTTCTGCAGCTTTCTGAAAGTGTTACTCAAACATAAAATCTTTTATAATTAACCACCTCCACCCCCACCGCATTGTAGTATGAAATCTGGCTACATATTACCTACCGAGCCGCCACTATTTACCTGTTTGTTCCCCAGCACCACAACAGGGAGCTGCTTGTCAGCCTGCAGCAGCCTATGCAGTTCCTCTTTTGCCAGTGGGAGGCGCTGGCGGTCAGAGGAGTCGACCACATAAACCAAGATATGGGTTTTCCTCAGGTACTCTGTCCAGTACATCCGCAGGTCTTCACCGCCACCAACTGGCACAGGAGGGGTATGAATTGATAAGTCAATAATGGTTTTGCGAAGCAATACTTATGCGAAAAGGCAGAAGTTCTTCGAGATCAGTTTAAAACACTTTGCACCAAAAGACCCTGCTAAATTTTGGTAAATACTTTATTTAAAGAAATATTTGTAATTAGTCATTTTACTTTTTGACATTTTTTTCTTCATTTAATTATTTAATGGATTATGAATTTATCAGAGGTTCCATTATCGACATTTTCATTAATCGGAATTAGCTGGAAGACCACTAGGGGACGCACTCACTCACGATTTCTCAAAGATGCCAAAAGAAAAAGAAATAATTCGGTATATAAACCGATCACACAAAATGTATAGTGATTGCTCCTATAAATTTCTGTCTTCGGTGTAATGGTATCTTTATACTAGGTAGTTTAGTGATCAACCTACGTTAATGGTCTGTGGGTTTACCAGTAACCGTTCGTTTGATGAGTGGTTTTCAAAGATTGGAATCTGCCAACCAGCCGGGATTAACCATAAGCAGTCATGCGCGCGACACTCACTCTCCAGGAAGTCCAGCTGGCACCCCGGAGTGCTGATGCTCATGAAGTTGAAGCCTCTGGTGGGGCGGCAGCCCTTCGTGCCCCTCGTCCCGTTGAGGACCTGCAGAACCCTGCTTTTGCCAGCTCCGTCCAGGCCCAGGACAAGCACCTGCTTTTCGTTGCGCTGCTCCTTCTCCTGCTCCTGTTGGCCACACGCGTGAAGATTCGTGAAACTCTGAGGGGGTTTTTGTTGGCCGACAAGCACCAGCTGCGCTCCTCGTACTGCGATCAGTAGGGAAAAGAGCTGGACCTGACTGGGCAGTTCAGGTTTAGGTTTCAGTCCCATGGTGGACAGAAAACAAATCGACTTCTCTGAATGAAAACATCAATAAAACGAATGTTTGTGGGAAAGTACGTTTAATATTGGGAGATAAACTTCTATTGATTTCGGTTAGGCCTACTTACTTAAAGCAGAGTGGTGATAATTAAAAAATATATACATCTTATGTATACAGACAAGGACTTTGACTTATTTGACAAGCTAAGTTACAGTAAGGTTATTACACTGTTCATCCTTAACAAAGATAAACCCTAACATTACCTACACAGAAAGCAAGGGGTTTAAATATAAGTGCGGGATTCCTACCTTGGATCCAGGAGAAAACAAAGGATCTATTCTTTTCAAGACTGCAGGTTTAATTTATGTTCATTTTTAGAATAATAAGGGTGAACAAAGGTGATTAAATCACACTTGGTGCTTTTTAGGCTGACTGCTTTTCAACGTGTGAAAGTGGCCCTTTTGTTACTGTAAGAGGCAGAGAAGCAGAATGTTATGTTCTCATTTGAAAAGAGGCACACTGATTTAATGCCTTACAGTAAGTAAAAAGGGTGGTCAATATCCACTGAAACAATCGTGTTTAAGCACCCACATGGAAGCTACAAAATCATATTCCGTGCTTATTTGGTCGGAGAGAAAGGTGATGGTATTGGCGTGCTTTATTAAATCGTTTATCTCTAACAGTGCTGCACGTGAGTTTGGATTCACAAGGAAGTCACGTTAAGCAGACGGCAGATTCTGAAAAAACCTACAATTGGTAAGAGTTCGAAGTCTGACCATTGATTTTGCTCATGCAAACAGGAAAACGGTTATGCTCGAAGTGATATTACATGCGATATGAAAATTGTACATTACAGTAGGATACTCAGTACAAACCTTCAGTTATCCACCCCATTTTCGCTCAGTACCCAGTAATTTAATATGCTTTGTATATGATTTAAGGTTTCCTAATATACTGTGCTTTTACACATACTGCAGAATTTAAATTTGGGAGCGGAGATTTTGCGGCATTTGCATGATTGCGGAGATACCATGCAAAATAAACTTACTCTTTCCCCGCTCATTCGGGTATATTAATTACCACTCGGCAGGTGTATTTTTCTAGCCGTTGTTTAGCTTCGCTGTTCGTGACAGCCGGCGTTAAAACAGCCACTTTGAAAATGTTTACCCTACACGCAGTCTTGCAAAATGGAGTGTACTTCCCCATCGCAAATTATGGCTACGTCTAGACTTTTCACTTGCCGTAACCTGCACCGTCTGACATTAACTTAGGCATGGGTCGCAACGTTAAAAAATACATTTATACGAAGTTGAAGCGTTTCGAAGGAAAAGCTTGAAGAGCAGAGATAAGACCTCACCTCTTTAAACACGCAGTAGTCCATCTCAGGTGACCATATTCGCCTTCTGTAGAAGTAACTCCAGGCGATGAATAGCGCCGATCCTAGAGCGGCCACCGCGGCGGTTAAAGCAATGGATATGTGGCGGAGCAGAACCATGTGTGTCCGCTGGAACGCCGAACCGACACGGTTCTGATCAGAGTGTCCGTGAGGTAGAGCCGTTTCATATGACCGGCCCTTGCTAAGCTTGCGATGGGACGGCAGTCCTGCGCCTCCCCGCCCAGTTTGTGTCGCCGGTGCTGTGACTGACGCCACCAGGGCGTTACAGACACTAGCCTGCAGACATGAGTTGAAATTTAATCACGTTGAAAAAGGAAAGTGTGCATTTTAACCCTTCTTTTGTATATCGCATTAATACTATTGTGCAAGGTGCTTGTTTTATTCCGTGTTTCGATTTCGATTTTTTCTACTGCAGTGATATGCATGCCTTGTTCTTCCTTTTCTAACATCACATAATACATTTACAATTGACGCGTCTTCCTCTTATCTTTACCGTCTTCAAAAGGATAGTACACATACCCATTAACTTGTTACGAAATTTTGTGTAATATTCTGAAAGTGGTAGCTGTTGGTTGTTAGGTATAATGAGGAACTATTAATGTTTTTTGTCACATGGTACAAGGTTACAGTCAGTATAGCGGAGGAGGCAGGGGCGTTCGGAGGAGGCAAGGGCGGGCGGAGGGACTTCTACCCCCGGGCCCATCACGGCAGGGGGCCCTTGGTAAATAGAGGGGGACCCCCTTTTCGCCCCAACGCTGCTTTGAGATCCCTCATCCGCCCCTGGTTACGGTGTTTGAAAAAGAGCTGGAACGTTACCGTAAATATGTAGACATTATTCTAAAAACTACCAAAACATGCCCTTTATACCTACCAAAGTTAGAGGATAATGAACCAACTTCCAGCGAGTAAAGGACAAAGTAGTGATAAATATGCAACTATATGTCATCAGTATTTAACGGGGTAGAGCAGCAGTTCTATAAAGTACTCAGCAAATTCTGTAAATACTCAGCATAAATGGGAAACACTGTTAGCTTTAAATAGCGCAAAAAAGAGCAAGAACGGGTCTGAAACAGATCCATACTTCTAGTAAGGTCTAACCAAGGAAAGCCACTGAATGTTGCATTTAGATTCATTAAATGAGGGGGGAATTGTATGACAATAAATTACCATTAAAGGGATTCGTTTTGTAGAATCATACCACATCATTAGGGTGTTGCTAATTATTAAACGTGAATATTATACAAATCATGTCTTTAAACATCTTATTTTGCAATGTTATATTGTATATTATTTCTATACTGTAGAAATGACTGAACTGCAAGAAAAATGTCAATTGAGATATTTTGGAAAATAACTAGGTCTATATCAGTAGTAATTCTGACATGTTTGGATAAACTAGAAGAATGCTTGGCCGGAAAATATAACCAGATGTTTATATCTCCAAGATGTAATGTTTTTTCAGTTGTGTGAGCCTGACTTGAAGCAACCTTGACAGCGACGGAAAAGAACTATATAAAAATAAAGAGGAAGCCTTTTTTGTCTGGCAGCACGAGAATAAAGCGGCCTGACACACCACGTGATAGCATAGTGATAAATGTCTCTGTAAAGAGGTATATAAACACAGCAATATAATTAGCTATAAAGATTTATTATTTTCGGTATAGTTAAAAAATGACGCTTTTAAAAAAATACGTCGGGTACATATATTTCGTCCTAGTATTTCTTTAATTATTTATACTTTTGTTTGTTTATTTAGTTAGTTATTTGGCACTTTTTGCAGCTGTTGATGGGAGGCCTTTATATTAAAATAAACTATAACTAAGCGTCTTAATGAGACTTTCCCAAAAAACCCAAGGAAGATTATTAGGGCGTGTGTATGTAATGTATGTATGTATGTATAATGTTGAGATTACAGTCGAAATAAACTTCCGAGAAAAAAAGTCGAAAGTTAAACGGTAGATACCTGTCAGTGACTGTGAGTGAATCGTCTTACGCGACGACACCATACAGTAACCCCACATTCAGTTGCTTTCTGGGTTCATTCTATGCCATAAACTGGCGACCGCCACTAGGTTTATATAGCCTACGCTTATGTAAAAATCCTTTAGGTTCGTCTTTTTAAAATCCTTAAACACCGCCTGAGTGGTTTATGTGAAAGTAAAATACTTAAACAGTCATTAATATTATGCTCCAGGTTTTCTGAGCATGTATATTAAAATTAAATATTTGACATTTATTAAAAGCATTAATAATCTTAAATAACACTTGCATTCGGTGAACAAGTCTTTGTTTCCGCGAGTCACGTGAGAAATAACCTACCAAAACGTTAACTGCCCAGTTTTAAAGTTATTACAATAAAGGCGTTTGTTATGAGAAATACGGTAATCACCTGGATGACGTAATTCAACCAACAGCATCACGACCGAAACAACCAGTACACTGGGAGGGAGATATTGCCCCTTTAAGAAAAGGGACGCTTTGTACAAATAAAACAACCAACTTAATGGATTTCTTGGAGAATTGAGGGAAATATACCGTTTCGGAACCGTGGATGCAAATGGTGCGTACTGAACAGAAGTTCTTATTGAAAAGAACAGGAATAGGGAGCTTCTGCTGGTTAAACATGGTGGCCGCTGTGGACGAAAACTAAAAGAGGGTTTTAAAATATTTAAGAAAAGCCGTTTTCGCTTTGAAGGGAAATGCTGCAACTGCCGGTACGGGCATCGCAGACCTGCGCCGTGGGAATGGGATCGTAGATTTTTTTTTTGCAGGTCATGTGTTAATCAGCTCAGAAGCAATACGTCCCGCTTAGAAAGTTGAAACCCCAAGTTTTTTCTTCTCTTCCGAAGCAGCACGGCGACTGGGTTCGAGGATCGCCGCATTGAGGATAAACGAGCGCCGCGGCTGAATGAAGAATGCCAACAGAGACGCTTCTGAACCCGGATCGCCCTTTCCAGCACGCCGCTCCGGAGCCCCGCAGCACGGTCGTTAACTTGTTGCCGGTGTGTTATGAATGGCAATAGCCGCTGCAGACCCGACGAGTAGCCGAGAAGCACAAAATGTAGCGAAATCACAAAGATTTTCCAAAAAATGTTGCTCGTTACACGCAAACTGCCACATTTCTTAACCGCACTGGGGAAACCGATGCTGGAAACGTGGATGGTGACCGAAACATGAAGTATCGAGTTAAAAGGAAACGGATCCGGTGTTGATGGCACGCATAACGTAAAGATTTTAAAAGGACCTCATAGTTATTATAGGGATACCAAGTTGCACGCCATTCAACCATAATAGCCCTTAGAAGACTTTCATTACATGGGGACTTGCCTGACATGCCAAGGAAGGAGTTACCATTGCCAGAGGGTTGGGAAGAAGCCCGTGATTTTGATGGGAAAGTGTATTACATTGATCACGTCAATCATACTACAAGCTGGATTGACCCGAGGGACAGGTACGGTACTCGTCTGATTAAAAAAATACAGCGGTGTTTTCCCATCCATGTGACATACGATTGGGTTGGATCTGAAATTCCGGTTATGTCACTAAATTAACATTGAACCTGCTTTGTAAATCAGTTTAATAAGTAGCTGCTTAATGTGTGATATAAAATTCAAACGTATAACCATGGAAATATATTCGCTGGTAACTAAAGGGTCCACGTGTGATGGAGAAACTGTTTTATTTAGAGAATCTCAGCTTTAAAGAAGTTTGGGTGATCCTGTTCCTTTTATTCAGGCTGTAAAAACAGTCATGCTGAAAGTATGTCATAGGGAACAATGATCGTATAGAGCATATTTCCCTGTAATTATTCCAAGCATCTGACTTTATGAGTAAATTATAAACGGACTGTAATGCGCTGCATTTGGGGGCAGTGAGTTGATACACAGATCCCCTTTTTACTTGTATCAAATCTCAAATAAAACTGTAGTTATTCTGAATAACTGTCAATGTAGATGCTTACGTCTACTGAGACACGGTGTTGCAGCAGTTAAAAAATAGTGGTAGTCACGTCCCGGAGCCTCAAGATAAAAAAATCTCTTTGATAGTTCAGATCGGGAAATATTTCGATCCTGGTTCTGTGGTTTAAAATAAAATTCCTTGCGAAAATAAAAACTGAGACATTAAGTATGAGTAAGAGAACTGCAATGATACTCATTCTTTTTTTTGTCTCTACGTGCCATTATAGTCTCTCACAGACATGCATACATACAAACATGAGGTCATACATCCTGGCTAAAGATTTGAAATGAAATATATTGCATATATTTTCCCCTTGTTTTCCGGTGAGGTCGGAGTGTATTTCAAGGCCTTTAGGAAAACGAATGCGGAGAATGATATGAGCGTGTGTGTGGAACACGTGTTTCATTAAATCGTGTCCCGAGCTGTAAGGCCTCTGATGTGTTATTTTATTCTATTGAAAACACCAAGTAAAGCAATTGCGGCTTTCGGTTGCGGCGGTAAGCGTGGCTGGATTGCGGAGCCAGCTGCGAGCGGTTGGGACCTCTTCGCCTTACCTGTGGAAAAAAAGCCGTATTCGATTACAAGACAAGGACTAACCCTGCACAGTCAATGAATTTACATCCCAGTATAGCGTCTCACCCCCTCCCTTCTATTGCCAAGCAACAGTTACCGGTCGTGCTGTATCTTAATGAGTCCCAGTTTGGTCTGCCATTCCCAAAGGTTGGAAAAACACTACTTACCGGCATTAGTTGCCCTGCCTTGTGCGTATACAGCATGTTTGAAAAGTTATACTCTAATTCCCCTGTAAGTGTTACAGTGAAGCAGTTTGGCTATTTAAATGACCCATAAACTATAATCACATAAAAATGGATTACTGTATGGTTAAGGGAAAATGAATTCTCGGCTTCATCATCCGTTTTGATTGTGAATATGGCTGCTGAAATTGTGGTATATTAGATGACCTGGTTTAGGGGCATCTGTTATGTAATGTAAAGCAAAACACAAGGACACGGGATGAACAAAAACCCTGTTCCATCACAGCTGAAAAAAAATCGTTTTTTATTATAATTGGGGTATGCTGATTATATTTTTAAAGTTTAATCAGTCATTTAGTAAAAATCCAATTAAACTAGTTTTTTTAAGCTCGCTTTGCGGGTGAAGTTAGTACTGTTTGAAAATGTAAAACAATTTGCATCCCAAAGTCCCCAGACACAATTTGTATAATTTGGTTAGATAACCGTTTCTAACTCCTGTTTTAGTATAGATTTCTGCATTCTGGTGGACAAGCCTGTGCTCACTGTTCCTTTAATTCTGTCGGCGTGCGTAAATAATGAATTTGAATTTGATCTACCGTACGCTAAGTATATTATCCACTCTGGCTCTCCAACCCAGTAAGCGCGGTATGTGAAGAATGCCAGATTAGGGCTAACCTATATCCTGCCCGTAACAGGAACTCGGAGCTTAGCGTGATGCGGTGGCCAAGCACGCCGCTGCAGCGTTCGGTCGCTCCAACGGCGGCCTTTGTTGACTTTGCCCGGCGTGACGCACCGAGCAGGAATCCCGTCAGGGAAATGGAATGCTATCTTTCAGATATAACCGTACCGTTCCTCGCGGTGGGGGTGAAGCCTCCTTTCATTGTTGGACCTTGAGCGTTGATGAGAGGCGAGGCCCGCGCCGCCTGAAACACTCGAGGAATTCGCCCCGTGCGTGTGACACGAGCCCCGTGTGATGTTTACTCGTGCCTCACACCCGGACTCACCGTTGCTTTGCACACGAGTATAAACTGTCGATGTAGTCAGGAGCCGTGCACTTTCGTGGAAGTGCGTATAGAACGCGTTGTCGGGCAGGATAACCCCAAATGGCGAATCTTTTTCATAATAAGCAGGTGTGACGAAGAAGACAATCGTGTAATCATATTACTGTCATATAATGGGCCACAAAACATTCCACTAATCCTTGACTTTACAGCAAGATTTGCTTACGTCCTAGATGCAGTGGAGCTCTTTTACTACATTTAAGTCTGATTTGTCCTACCCTCTCTAAAGGAGAGAGCAGTAGGGTGAGGCTTGCCACACCAGGACTCTGAATTATTATTTTGGAGACTTAGAAATAGAGTTTCCCTGGGAGGGTGGGGGAAGGGAGCGTTGCAGCACGAGGAGGAAATCATACGCCCTGTCCAATCTCTGTCACAGTTTTCAATTCAGGAATGGGTTGATGCTCTCTCCTCTGCTTTTTCCATTATTCATACGCCGAAAAGTGAACTGGTTAAAATTCCTCCCCTCCCCTCCCCTTGAAAAACCCCTGAGCAGAAACACATCAAACCGTAGCCCCCATCCCTGACAATAGAGGTTTTTGGATGCGGCACCGATTTTGTTACAGGTGGCCATTAAAAATGGACTGGGCCACGTCGTCGTGGTCGGAAACACGGCGGGTTTTGCAGATAATCTCCGGTGGTCGATTTGCTACCTTTGACCCATTGAAAATAATGTTAAAAACTGGTATCTGGACCACTGCAGGTCAGACATTGTTCACATCATCCTTTATATATCATTTTGTAATTTTAAATAGTGGTGGTATTTAGGATCGCTGACAGCTGAACCTGTCAGTGAATACCGTTATTGGTTCTAACACCTTTATGATTAGTGCTGGTCAGTTACCAGAAGCACTATGTCGTGTGACTTATTGTCCAGGGAAGCTCTTTAACATGTCACTTAAGGATGAGTAGAAACTGAGGTGGACCTGTGGCCTTCAAGAACCAAGCCTACGTGCTGATTTGTTGGGGTGTAGGCAAAATAGTTGGTATTTTAAATAATAAAAAAAAATCCACTCCTGAATCATTCTGGGGTAATAGCTTAATTCGCAATTTATAAAACAGTTGCTGAAAGTAGCATTACAAACATTATCGACATGAATTCTTCATGATGCATAATAATTTAGTCTGTTGTATTTTCTCTTAAATAGTTATAGTAATTATGCTAGATTGTTTTACTTGAAGAACTTCAATATTGTTTTCCCAGAGTAATCAATGCTCTTCTGACAATTGGGGTTTGTTAATGATGGTAAGGGTTATTACCCTGCACACACATTGGGATAATTAGACAGTTTCTAAGGAAGTTAACACCGTGGCTCATTTCATGAGTGATTGGGCCTTTCACGACAGCGGTGACTAAGAATCTCTGTTTGGCATCTCATCTGAAAGATCCCCTCTGTGGCTTGTCCCCTTCCCTACACTGGGACTGAGGGGTGTTGTTTAGTTTGGAATGGGGGGTGGGGGGTGGACCACAGTGGTCTTCCTCACATTGTTTATGACGTCTCCTGTCTGAGATTCAGCCACAATGTGGGGGGGGTGGGGGGGTCTCTGCCCCTCCGACTGTCCTCATTTTGTTTGGGCTACCATTGGTAACTGATGTTTCCCCCCCCCCCCCAGGATCAATAAAGATATGTAATCTAATCTAAGCTTGGGCAGTATGTAATTTTTCATACCGGCACGCTGTCCAGATATTGCGCTGCCTTCCTGTGGTATTTTGACAGTATTTTGAAAAGCATTATTTCAGCATTTTGAAATCTTGATATAATTTGCTGGAATGGGGGGAGGAGGGTTTCTCCATAATATAATTCTGCAAATTCAGCACCCCCCCACCTTAATTAATCCAATATTTAAAAATACTGCTGTATACCATATTTCTGTTATACTGCACATACTTAATCTTGTATAAAACATATAAAATATAAAGGGATAACTCTAATATTAGCACTCGATGTATATGTTCATTGCTTTTGTTTATTGCTTTTTTTGTCATTTAGCCGGCTGAGGAAAGCCATTATGACTCGTCACCTTTAAGCTTTCACCCATTTGCGGTGTCATTAACAGCTGATGGCTGTTGACAGATATACGCCTGTCAAACTAAAGGTCGCTATGTCTAGAAAACATCTCCCACGGTCCGCTATCTGGGGCTGCGCTGCGGAACTTCATTCCCTGCAGATGGGAACCGGAGTCCGTGAAGGTATATAGGCAAGTTCTGCTGATAATAGCTGAGAGGCTGGCTGCAGTTTGTTTAATCCGAGAAGTGGAAGAGTGATCGGAGAAATCGAGCAACACAGAGTAACGTTCTGGAAAACAGAGTATATCTTCATATCTGTGGTGAATGAACCCTTTAGTGAGAAAGGTCTGTCTGTTTTGTTGTTCCGCTGGGGTCTCCTTGGGGGGGGGGGGGGGGTCAGCCTTTGGGTTTCTTGTGTTCCTGGACTCTGGTCTTGGACGGCGGCAGCAGGGTTGCCTCAGAAACGTTCTGGCACCGGAGTCGTGGAGGCCCCAGGAATGGCAGGGCCAGGTCTCCTTCGCCGGCGGTCTGGTGCAGTGTCGCGTTCCCGTTGTGGCCAGACATGCCGCCACGGAGATCGCACAGGCTGATGCGTAACAAAACTGAACTATTTTAATTGGCTGATTTTCTGTCTGGCAAGCCAAGGCCATTTCCCGCAATGCATCTGTGCAGAAATTAGTTGCCTGTGAGCACTCCCGCTCACAGTTTTTGCAGTGGTGAAAGGTAAAACCCCGCGAGATGGATGTGCCATTTTAATGCCAGAGCTTTAGGTCTCATTAAAGGAGTTCCCAGAATGTTCTGTCTCCCCCCCCCCCCCCCCAGGCAGACGAAGCCTTTGACGTTCGCCGACTGCATCGGGGATGAGCTTCCCGTCGGCTGGGAGGAGGCCTTTGACCCCCACATCGGCCCCTACTATGTGGATCATAACACCAGTAAGTGCTGAATTTATCCTCAACCCCAAAAAGATCCGCAGTCCTTAATGGTTTTCTCTTCTGTGAGTTTTCTGCTTTGGTTGTAATATATGTAATATTGGGGAAAGTAAAATTCTGCACAACAATCATGTTTGTTTTGGTGTTAGTTAGGTACGATATAAAAGCTGAATTATCAACCAAATATTGACTCCGTGAGCATTCAGGTGTGATTGACGTAATTAAGTGTGGTTTGAGAGAATAACTTTATTGTACCCTTAATGGAAAGAAGCACAATAAAGCTTTAAACAGTGAAGGCTGAAGTGTGCCCGATTTGTTTATAAATTACAGAATAATGGTAGATTAAAATTCAAATTAAGTAACCGAGGGGTTTGAGAGCAAAGTTTCAGATCCTGGCAGGAAGCTCCTGTCGTGTCCATAAGAGGAGAACATCTGAATATCCCTTTAAGCCTCCTGAGAGGTGGGGGTTTGGGGGCTGCTGGGCAGTAACAAGCGGTCTGTGGCGTCCCCAGAGCGCACCCAGGTGGAGGACCCCCGCGTTCAGTGGCAGCGGGAGCAGGAGCGCATGCTCAGGGAGTACCTGGAGGTGGCGCAGCAGGCGCTGACCACCCAGCGGGAGACTTGCCAGGTCAAGGAACAGCGCCTCCTACTGGCCCAGCACGAGTACCGGCAGCTGAGCGATGTGTGGCGGGGCAGGTCCGCCTCCCAGAGCAGCTGTAAGACTGCCGGCTTGTGGGGGGGAGGTGTGTGTGTTGTTAACGGAGATCCCATCAATTGAGGTGCGCAGGTGTTGGCGGTCGGCTGAAATGCAGACAGCCTGTAGGGGAGTCGGGAGTCTCAGCAGACTGTCAGTAATAGATAGAAAGTCCTGCATGATAAGTGCACCTCCTCTCGTAATTATTCGAGATGCTGACATTTCGGCCTCGCGATGGGGATCATGTGGCCAGAGCAGGAAGCCGCTGGCCCCAGAACCGTAATGGATCATGTGTCTGTCTGCATCTCCCGCAGTGAACTCCAGGTCCTCGTCCAGCAGCAAGTACGACCCCGAGATCCTCAAGGCGGAGATCGTGACCGCCAAAAGCCGGGTGAGCACTGGTGCCTGACAGAAACAACAAAGTCAATTAGTTGATTTCCTGTCTGAAATGCCATCATTTCCCACAATGCATCTGTGTAGAAATTAGCTGGGTAAGGGGGGGGGGGGGGGGGGGGGGGGGGGGGGGGGGGGGGGGGGGGGGGGGGGGGGTAGAAATTTGCGGGGTAAGGGACCCCCCCCCCCCCCCAGATTCTGCTTCCACAAAGGGCTTGTCACCATTCAGTGGTGTGTGGCTCAGTGGGTTAAGGTTTGGCCACATGGAGTGTTCAGTCTGTGATGGCAAGTTCCCCCGGTTCGAATCTCTGGGTTGAATGAGTGATTTCACGCCCTTGAGCGATACCCTTAACTCCCACTTTCATCTGGCTCTGGCTGACCTTACTTTCTGTGTGTCGTTTTTAGCATCTGCTAAAATAAATAAAATGTAATGATATAATGAGACACAAAGACTCCAAGCCAGATGCTCGTACCTTTGCCTCCTTATATAAAATGTTAGCCTCTCAGATTAGAAAGTCCCTCTCGGAAAGTGGGCTGGAAGTCTTGCTGATTGGTTTGTGTGGTTGCTGTTTGGCTGGAACGTTTGGCTGAGCCGGCGGTAAGGGGTGGCCCTTCGTCTCTGCGAATTGGGGGTGATCGTCGGGCTTAATTCCATACTTCGGGGTAAAACATGGAGCCGCAGGGCCACGATGGCTCAGTGCTTGCTGAATTGTGTCCAAAGACTCGGGTTGGATGTGGTCGAATTGGTCTCATCTATTTTTGTAAACCCAAGCCTGTGGACTAACCCCATATCTTCATTTCTTACTTTATAGGTAAATAAACTGAAGCGGGATCTCGCCTTTATGAAGCAAGAGCTGCGTTATAAGGAACAGGGTTTCGAGACGCTCCGAGAGTAAGTGTGTCCGAAAGGAAGAAGCCCGCGGGGCCTCCGACATGTCCTCGCCTGCCCTTGTCTCAAAACAGAATCGTATTTGTATCGTTTGGTTCCCTGTTTGGTTCCCTGTTTGGTTCCCGTTTCCTTTTACCTGTCTCTTTAGAGGTGCCATCCTTGCCCCCCCCCCTTGATGTGTTACCATCTCCGGGAACCGCTTCATGCCATTTTAGGCGCTGTGAGAAGTGAACACGGGTTAAGCTGACCACTAGTACCCACCCTCCCCAAGTGTCAGGATTAGCAGCAGAGTGTTAGGACAGAGGTCCGCGGATTACGATAAGAGCCGGCGTGTTCAGGGCTTCAGTGTTCAGCCGGTGCTTCGCCGCCGCCGCCGCCCCCATGGCTCTACCCTCAGCTCGCGGCGAGGAATGCGGTCGGACCGGCCGAGCCGGAGGCGCTCGCGGCTAATCCATGAGTCACCTTCCGCTGCCGCCGTGAGGTTTTGGTGTGTTTGCCTTGCCTCCCTCCCGCACAGCGGCCTCCATTCAGGCGCCGCACTTGTATCCCGTCGCCTGCCTCATTTCGCTCATCGCACCCTCCCCTCCTTGACAGGATTGGTCACAAGGTGTCCAGCACGCCCTACGGCTACAAGCTGCACGAGGTTCAGGCCATACTGAACGAGGTGAAGTCCATCAAAGATGCCATCAGTGCAGGCGAGAAGGAGAAGCGGGAGCTGATGCAGGTGGGTTGCCTTGGGGGGGGGGCAGGAGGTGCGAGAACCGTGTGCCTGCTTGTGGGGGGGGGGCAGAATCCGTCCTAGACAACAGTCACCATGGCATGAGAGGATGTGGGAGGTCAGCCAGCTGCTGCCTCAGCACCGAGATGATCCCGTCCGAATGCCGCGGAGATGCCAGCGGATTGGCCCAGCTCAGATGCTGCTGGAGGGCAGTACTGGGAACCTGGTGACCTGGTTCCATGCGGTGAGACGAGGTGGATGCGCCCCACTGAATTATGGGAATGCATCTGTTTAATCATTCAGCCACAGAGCTCCCTTCACCCAATAGTGACATTTGCATGTGTTTCTCCTTCACTCTCATGAAGAGCATAAGGAGGCTCTGGAGGTAAACGGCACCGCGGTGCAAGTGTGGTCATGTGACGAACGGGAGACAGCCAATCCCCGCCGGGCCCACATGTGGTGCATTTTCATTTTCATAATTCCACATGAGCAAGCAACTCTCCATGCCTTCGGGTCAAAAAATCCTAAAAATACGCATCTAAAATCACTTATTTCTTTAAGCTACTGAAATAATCTGCTGTCTTATTATCCCAAGTGTTGTACTGAAACGTTTCTTGCATCTGGATGGTAGGTGCAGTTTTAAGGCCTCCTGCCACAAGGGGGCGTGCTAAGAGCGTAGCTCTCACACCCTGCCGGCCAACCAGCTACCAGTTTGCATTTTGCTTATGTGACTGAAAAAAGGGTGTTTTTTTTCCATCTGGAAACTGGCATTTCACCAGTGTGGTATTTCAGCTGGCTTTCAGAATGCTCCGGTCTGAGGCATGATGGATTTAACCGAGTTGATTTAACTTGAGTGAAACTTTGTTCATTTCTGGATTGGACTTTTTTATGCAGAAACTGGCTGTTCTCAAGGATGGCTTCCTGTTCGACTCGGGGTCCCAGATGGACTTGTGGGCCAGTAGTCCCTCCTTGGCTGACTCCAACCTCTCTATCCCCCGTCTTTACTCGGACGCCGAATCCCAGACCGACCTGTCTGCAGAGGTGAGTGACCACCTCAGTAGAGTAAGCAGGGGACTCACTGTGCATTGAGATCAATTGGACTGGGTTTTCCATCTGTAGTGTCTCTCCAGGGATTTAGTTAGTACTGGCAGACTTTCTGAAGTTGGGTTGCTAGGTTGGCACCATTAATGTCTTGGGTTGAGTGGTGCTGCATTTAGTGACATAATGTGTTTTTTTTTTCTTTTATCTACATTATGTTATATACTCACTGGGTTAAAAAGGAGCACTTGACCCTGAGAGATTTAATCTGTTGGTTCCCTCCAGTTTGCTATGAACAGCAGCAACACGCTAGCAGAGAAAGTTCGTCTGAGTCTGAAGTATGAAGAGGCCAAGAGACGGTAAACTTCCCCAGCTTCTGGACGACTCCACGATGAAACCCGTCAGCGCCGACGTTGACCGCCGGTTGACTTATTTTGGTGGCGAGAGCTGCGGCCGTAGGTCTCGGAGCACCTTGCCTGGTTGAGTGAGTCACTCTGATCCCGCTGACGTGTCTGCAGGATTGCCAACATCGAGGTGCAGATCGCCAAGCTGGACAGCGAGGCGTGGCCGGGCCTTCTGGACCCGGAGCGGGATCGGCTGATCCTAATCAACGAGAAGGAGGAACTCTTGAGGGAGCTGGAGTACGCCATGCCCAGGAAGCGGGTGCCGGGAGATGCTGAGAAGATAGAGACGGAGAAGAGGAGGCTGGAGCAGGACCTGCAGGTGGCCCGGGACAGCCAGAGCAAGGCCCTAACTGAGAGGTCAGTGTCAGATGGCTATTACTGCCCCCTTGTGGACCGACACATTAATTAGCAGAACTATCTAGCCACCTGTCTTCGGCTCACTTTTCTTAGGTAACAGAACTAAGAGATGTTAATATTGTATAGCTTAGGCGGGTCAGCTGGAAGTTGTGCTGATTCATTTCAGGTTAAGTACCTCCCTGAAGTACCGTGCTCAGCCACTCAGCTACCTGTCCCCCCTTGCAAGGTTAGCTTACCTGTAAAGAGTGTTAACTTGAAGCTAGCAGGGTGCTAATTGGGGTCCCTGGTGGTGATCCTGTTGACAGACCTTAGAATGGTTCATGGTTGAATATATATACAGGTAGTGGAATTTAACGAGACAAAAAAAACCCCCACTTTAACTGCTTAATTAGCCGTCCAATAAGCTTGGGCTCGTTAAAGATCATAGCTGGTATCAGGGCTACATGCAATCCGACGTTCGTTGTCTTCCTTGACCTCTTGGGATTTCAGTCTGTGGTGTTCCCAGGAATAACCTGTTCCCTGTTTGGTATCAGACAGAACCCCAACTTAGAACAATGTAACCATGAGATACGGGGCTAGTGCAGGCGAACTCTGGCCTGAAGAGACGTCGGCTTGTTTTCCGTAGGCAGGCTCGGATCGGTGCTCTGCTGCTTGCTTCGCTGCCTTTGCGTAGACGCCTGCTTCCATGGCTCAGGTTTCCCTCGTGTGGAGGCCAGTTAGAGCTCGGCGGTACCCCGCTGATAAATAGGGCCCTTGTTCTCCGCACCCCCTGCATCTACCTGCCTTCTGTAACCCGACCTCCAGAAAGTGGGGATCTAGGTTGCCCACAAAGGATGTCTCTTTCTATTCTGCCAAATGATTAAAAAAATATATATATCTAAAGAAAAGCTGTGTTATTACATCCCCCTCTGAGGGCACGATGCCATGTAAACATGTAAACAAGCCAGGCGGAATTCAGTGCATAATGCCTCTCTGAAGTGCGGCATATGACTTTCTCTCTTTTCCCCTGTTCTTCCCGTCAGGTTACGGTTACACTCCCGGAGAAACAAACTAGTCCGAGAGCTGGAAGAAATGGTTCGTGTTGCCTCTTCCCTACATAGCCAGCTGAAAAGGTGAGGTCGGTGAGTTCTGTTGGCGTTGGCCTGAAAATGTCTGGGGAATAGCTATGGGTGTTGCTATGGCGCCTGTCCTTGGTTGGTCCTAAGTAGACGCAAGTGATGAAAGGGTCTGTTGAGAAGAAACCTGGAGACCCTTTGGGCTCGGAGGTATTGATGTTGAGAGGATGTGTCACGAGGAAGGTCTACTCAGCAAGTGGCTGAAAGGCTATGTTCCACCAAATTTAACGTGAGCTTCCAGTCATAGATGTGTTAAAGGGTCTCCCTTTGCTTTGGGCTCCTCAGATGGCTCTAATGTTGGTTTTGTGGTCAAATGCGTGCAAGCCGTGCTGGGGGAGCCCTTGGCTGTTCTGAATCCCTCCCGCTTTGTCGTTTGATGTTACCGTGTCCATGAGACAGCCTGTGCTTATTGACCTTGTAGCAGTGCAGCCTGGTCCAGCCGAACGTCACAGGGACGCCCCAGGTCAGACCATCCCATTATGTTTTGGCAAAGATCCCAAATTCCTCCCTGTCTGAAACCACCAGCCTGCTTTGTTTGTTTGAGCAACCTTGACAGTTCATGGCTTCGCGTCTCGGTATCTATGGTCGTTTAGCAGTCCTTTCACAAGACTCCTATTATGTGGAGGACAACGCTGTTATAGTTATAGGACGATGTAAATATAGTGTAAGTGGGGTGGGTTTTTGTCTACTATGTTGGCGTGTTTTCTTTGAAAGTTATCAAAAGGGCAATCGGATATGTCAACGTACTTCAAATAAGAACGACTGGTGATACTGGCCCGCCTTCTGACTCCATTCTGAATGCTTGATCTTCCCGTTTTCTCGAACGATGAACATCAAAGACCCGACTGCAGTTCCCCAGTGCCGTTGCTAACGAGACGCGGTGCTTTAATTAGTCTGTTTCTGAGGGAAGTGCATTCGAGGTTTTGGAAGGCAAAAGTGGGGGGGGGGGGGGCGGGGGTTCGCCGCGCAGACGGACATAGATATAGGGAGCTGGAATGAAGTGCCCTGGTGCTGAAGCCTCGTTCTTCATGCCTTTTCCCACAGCCTGTCTGCCAGCACGCTCTCCTGCTCCTCCGGCAGCAGCCGGGGCTCCTTAACGTCCAGTCGGGGCTCTCTGGCTGCCTCCAGCCTGGGGTCGTCGTCACCCAGCCTGACTGACCTCTACCTGGACCCGCCTGAGCTGGGGGACCCAGATTTCCGGCAGAAGCTGGACACACTTCTGCAGGACAGTGTGGCCGGAGGGTACCGACCATCCAGTTCCATCCCCACCATCCATGAGAACGAGGTGGTGGGGGCGGCAGGCGGAGGCAGCGGCGGAGCCCAGCGGCTGCAGGCCCTCCGGCTGTCGGAGACGCCGCGCTCCTCTGGCTCGCTCTCTCCGCGCTCCTCGCTATCCTCCTTGTCGCCCCCCTGCTCCCCGCTGGTCGCCGACTCCAGCTTCCTGTCTGGGGACGCCTTCCTGGGCCTAGCTGGGACAGGTCTGGACATCGAGTTGCAGAGCCGGCTGACGGAGCTCGCCCTGGGAACTGATGCTGAGGACGCTTCGCGCCAGCGCCCCGGTGGGGCCAAACGGGACTTGGCCGCTGGTGGTACTGAGAACTCTAAAGGTAGAGCACACATTTTGCGAACTGTGTCATTTGGCTACTTTCTCTTTCGACCATGTGACCTGGCTAGTCTCCCATGTGACCAGGTGACCTTTTACATTGCCTAGCCTTTTACCTATTTGTTTCATAAACAGTCTCTTTCCATTGAGCATCCAAATGCAGTATTTGACCTGTCATATTATATTGATTGTTTGAGTGGAGCGTAAACAGACTAACATATCTATATACTAATATATCGTTGGCTGGGTTTCCTATTCTTCATTTTACTTCTGGGAATCCTGATGGCGCCGTTTGCGTCCGACACATTCCTGAATGCTGTGAATGTGTCTGTGATATAATTATACTGAGTACAGAGCTGGAGTGTTTCAGGTAACCGCAGACCTGGGACTAACAGGTGCTCCGGCAGAGTGTAAAGTTTCACAATGCCGCCTTAAAGACGGTGGCCAAAGATGGCCGCCGTGGTCACATGGGACAACGAGAGCCACCTCCGGCAACGTACTCATGGCCGGTTCCCCATGAGTGGATAATTCAACATAGAGATGCAGAAGCAGCCGGAAGGCGGGTCGGGTTAATGTGACCCCTCCCCCCGAAACCCAACTCCTCCGAGCACGCTGACAGGACATTGTGTTCCCACCCCCCATCTTCTACTCCATCTTCAGATTCGGTTACGCAGACAAGGGGGAGCACGGCCGGGCTGAGGAATGCCGGGGTGTCGTCCGCCGTCTCTGACGAATCGGTGGCAGGGGACAGTGGTGTTTACGAGCCAACCGAGAAGAGGTACGTCACCGGGGGGGGGGGGGGGGCGGGGGCGGGGCTGAATTAGCCAGAGTCATTCATATCAAAGCCCCCCCCCAAAAAGATCAAACCGTACAGTTGTAACAGATACATACATATTATTTGCAACTATTTATTGAGAGAAATTCTCCTTATTTAAATTTATGTGTGAATATGGTAACCTGATGCTGTGCAGTAGAACATCTGAGGTGGTTCTGGAACATTCTTGGCCCAGCATGTTGTTAAGCGTGTCGTTTGTGTAAACAGGAGCAGAACCTGAGCCAGCATGACTGCCTCAGGGTGTGTGTGTGTGTGTGTGTGTGTGTGTGTGTGTGTGTCTGGCTAAATGACACTCCTCTCTCTCTCTCAGGCCCGGCCATCTGGTTGAGCTGCCCACCTACGAGGAGGCAGGGCACCCGGGTTCGGCGCAGGTCAGACTGGGCCTCAGGTATGAGGCAAAGGAGCGGAGCTTCACGGTGGCCGTCATGCAGCTGTCCAACTGTGGGGGCCTCGTGCCGCCGGCCCGATGCAACATGTGAGCTTTGGGCCCCCATTCATGTTATTGGGGGGGGGGTGCGACAGATTACAATGAATCATGCTTAATTAATCCTGTTTAATATAATGAGAAATATTTATTAATTACCCAGTAGGTGGAGCGGCACTTCGGGATCCATTATTGATTTGCTTACTTCTGCTAAAACGGAAAACCTGATAATTGTAACCTAACGAGTAAAACTGATGGCTCAGTCAGCATTAAAGTACATGCCAGCCAAGTTAATTACCAGTGGTTACAAGTTTGTTATCCTCTCTTACTCTTTGATATCCAAGGGATCATCTAACCCTTTATTTGTGCAGTACTGGTGCTTTTCTTCTGTCGTCCTGTCGATGTTCCCCCTGTATGGTGGCTCCGCCGATGATTCCGCAAACCTCTGCCCAGGTACGTCCGCGTGGCCGTGCTGCCCTGCTCGGAGACCACCAGGTGCCTCTTCCGCACCCGGGGGTTGCGGCCGCAGGATGCGGCGGAGCTGAGCGAAGTGTTCGGCGTGCAGGCTTCCCATAGTGCTTTGAGGCAGAAGACACTGCGCGTCGACGTCTGCTTCATGAACACATCCGGCAGGGAAGAGTGCCTGGTGAGCCCCCAAGACCACCACCTAGTAGTCTAGTATCTACTAATTATCTGATAGTCCGTGGCATCAGGGTGTGTCACCGTGGACTCTATAGAGACGATTTGTCCACTTTCAATGTCACGCATAACGGTCTGAGTTGACTAATGAATGTTTACACTCCCCAACGCACCCGTCTCAGTTTCTGCTTAACACATCTTTGGTAGTCTTCAGTTCAAGAAACGAGTCCAGAGCTAGCTAACAAGGTCAGTCGTGGCCGGTTACTGACCATGAGCTAGCCATGCTGTGGTTGACCGTGTCCTTTTTACTTCTTGTCAGGCTGGGGCTCAGATAAGTTTGGCTGAAATAAGCAGCTCCGGGGAACGCGCCACAAAGTGGTACAACCTTCTCAACTACAGCTACCTGGCAGAGATCGACACCAAGCACCGGGAAATGGAGTTTGCCATGGCGGAGGGGGGGGTAAGAAGGGGCTTTGTCACCCCTGCTACACCTCAGACCATTTTAATGCAAAGCTTTAAGTCACACGATTTATCTACTCCATCTAACCTCATTCTGGAAGTTAATGGCCCAAGGTCCATATTGACACCAGACACAAATGCCATCATGCTTATAGTCTGGAACATTGAGAAAGCTATTATTAAAATAAATGAGTAGTTTCAATAATAAACTTCTCAAATCAAGCTCCCCATCTTCCAGAGCTGTCCTTCAGCCATGGAGACCAGCACCACGGACGGCACCGGGAACAATGTTGAGGGCTCTCTGAAGCTAAAGTGGTCAGTGTGCCCTTTGCTTCTCAAAACGTCCTGTGGTGTTTTGTCCTTGTCGGGTCACCATATTCATTTTCTAGCTGCTTTCATCTGAGAATTTGTGTCCATGCAGGCATGGCATCTCCCTAGAAGGTGATGTTTTTGAGGAGCCAGAAGCGAGCGATGTGGACGAAGGAGAGGAAGGAGTGGAGGAGGACGGGGAGGTGCTGCTGGAGGAAGAGGAGGAGCCGTACCCCGAATCCAGCCAATGGGAGGCAGAGGGGGAGGCGACAAACCAGTTTCAGGCGGGAGCAAAGACAGAACGAGTAAATACAGAAAAACTGTATAAGCCAAATCCTGTGTTGTGCATCCTGAGAACCTTGGGATGCAGGGCCTGTGATTGGAAGGTCAGTGGTCCAGATCCCAGGGTCAGCACAGTGAGCAAGGCCCTTAACTCTCCAGGAACTGTCTGACCCTGCTTTCGCGAAAATTTCCCTGCTAAATAAATTCAAATGGAATATAAATCGATGTGACAGCTGGATACACGGCACTAACTCTGCCGTCGTACCTTTGCACGTGCAATCCGGATGCTTGACCTGTTAAACTCGTTGAGCGCCACTTATAGCTTCTCCATGCAGCATCTGCTCAGTGTTAATGCTCATTACCTGTGAATATCGGTGTCATTTAGGTCAGAGATTGTTTTTATTTGACGTAACAGGTTAATAAAGAAACGAGCATGGAGGGTCTGTTTAATCCGGCCTCAGCGGTGCGGCCCAAGGAACGGCGACTTGCGGTACCGCGGCAAGCCGCCTTCGTGAGAGGAAACACCATCATCCGCTCGAAGACCTTCTCCCCTGGGCCTCAGAGCCAGTACATCTGCAGGGTAGGTTCAGCAGAGCGCACACGCACTCGCACGCAGAGCCGCACGCACAGTCTGCTGACTTAGAGGAATTTCCATTCCCTTCATTCAACCCAATTAGCGAGCGGTTCCTGTCCTAGTTTTCTGTGTTGGCGAAGAAAAGCAGAAATCTCTCCTCTTTCTGGAATCGCTGCCATGATGTGAACTTGGAGTGGGGAAAAATGGCAAAACGCTTCGCGTTTCGGTAATGAGAACACGTCTGCTGAATTTATGACGGTATCACCCGTCCCGCGCAGATAAACCGCAGTGACAGCGACAGCTCCACCCTGTCCAAGAAGTCCCCCTTTGTCCGGAACTCGGCGGAGAGGCGCAGCGTGCGGCTGAAGAAGGTAGGCCATCCCACGAAGCGTGCGGCTAAAGAAGGTAGGCCATCCCACGAAGCGTGCGGCTAAAGAAGGTAGGCCATCCCACGTAGCATGCGGCTGAAGAAGGTAGGCCTTCCCACGTAGCATGCGGCTGAAGAAGGTAGGCCATCCCACGGACGCCCTGCATGGCGACAGCCTGTGCGATTACACACTGATCGCTGCTGCTTAATTCACAAGTCAGCAGGAGTTCGCTGGAAATTTTATTTATTATAACAGGACAGTCGAAGGTCTTTACTTTCCCCACTATCTTTCCATCAACACATTAATTTATTAATTCATGTATTCATTTGCCCATCTATACGCACTGGTTTTTGCAATTTTCCATCCAGCCATGCATCCATCCATCCATCCATCCATCCGGTCATTCACTTGTGCTGTAACTATGTCCCTGTCTGTCCATCCATTCAACCATCCATCCTTCCATCATTCCTTTATCCTTCAATCCGCCCATCCACCTACCCATCCGTTCACTTATCTGTCCATCCATCCATCCAGCCTCCCCTGCCGGTGAAGGGTTTGGATGGGCTGCTTCGCACTTCCCTGGACCTGGAACTGGACCTGCAGGCGTCTCGGACCCGCCACTCCCGCCTGGGTCAGGAGCTACGTGTGCTGCGGCAGCTGAACATACAGCTGGAGGATGCGCGCATGCGCGGCTGCAGTCGGCTGCCTGCTTGGG
The DNA here is from genome assembly GCA_019775895.2 of Stomatorhinus ivindoensis. Taxonomy (NCBI): domain Eukaryota; kingdom Metazoa; phylum Chordata; class Actinopteri; order Osteoglossiformes; family Mormyridae; genus Stomatorhinus; species Stomatorhinus ivindoensis. The sequence goes on along the minus strand of JABFEB020000061.1, from coordinate 1,662,871 downwards.
TGCAGGAGGATGAGCGTCTGCAGCTGCTGCTGAAGCAGGTGGAGAAACAGGTGAGAATGAGCTCCATCTCTCCATCCATTCACCCAGGAATCGCTCTTTCTTAGAGTATCTCCATCCATCCGTCCATCCATCCATCCGCCAGGCATGCTTGCATACAGGCATGCGTTTATGTCTCTGCTGGCTGTCTATACATGCATGCATGCATGCATGCATTGGTACATGCTTCCATCCATTTATCCACTAGTTTCCAAACCACAGCTAGTCCAGATTATCTGATGGTTGACTATAACAAGTTCTCCAATTAAGTAATCTGTTTTTCAGTCTATTTATCATTCTATTGGTCAGTCAGTAAACCCGTCATATAATGATATAGTTACCGAGAGTATCTGTCTATTTGTTGAGGGATCATTCGTTTGGTGTATAACTGAGCATCCATCTTTGCATTAATCCACTGTATTCCACACCTCACCTTGACAGATCATACTCACAGCTAGTCCAGATTATCTGCTGATTGATTAACATACGTGATTCAACTAATGTGCTGATTTTAATGCTGACAATGAAATGTGGCTTTCACTGCGTTTACAAGACTCTGTTATTCAATCAGTGGTCAGTCAGTAGATCTATCCATCATATAATGATTCACTTATTCAGGTCATTAAAGTCCGGTCTGACCCAGCAGTCACATCCGGTTTATGGGATGTGTTTCTACATGGTGTCCCGCCAAAGCCGCGGAGTGGCAAATGGAGACTGATTTTCCTGACCACATGAATAGAAAGCCCTCATGACAATCTCTCGCTGATGACAATAGACAAGGTGGCACCAAGCTGTGGTGCTTAAAAACTCAGCGTATTGTTGGTTTAGGTCCCTGGTGGGAATCCCCTGTCCACTAACCTTTAAACAAATGAATAAGCAACAATTTAAAAACCCACGGTCTGGCCAGTATTTACCGCAGACGAGCCGCCAAGGTTGTGTGCGTGTTGGTGGTTCTGCTCCCCCCCCCCCCCCCCCGCGG
>JABFEB020000061.1:1636641-1660879 GCA_019775895.2 Stomatorhinus ivindoensis | reverse complement strand
AAGAAATGTTCAAAAAAATATGTGGAAAAAGTCACATTTTTAAACACTGGGCTGTAGATTTTTTTTTGTTGATAATCTGTATAGTTTTGTCATTGATAGCAACTGGAGCCCTTTTTTTTGCTCATTGTAGCATTATTTTTCTGTTACGGATAAATGTATTATTTTAGGTGTATTATGTATTAGCATATTCACAGGCAGTGATTTGAATTAGAAGTACGAACTGTTGCTGTTTTTAACAGGAAGGAAACTCTTCCTTCGAAGATGTGAATACGAACGTACAAGGTACTTTTGGCACGCGGAGGACCAGGCTTTGGAACTTGTATGACCGCCTCTACGTGGAGTCATTTGGGGATCGGGGATCGGGGGGGGGGACACGGGACTAGCCGGCCGAGAGAGACAACTCCCCGGAACAGCACCGGTGCACACGGTCGGGCTGGTAGCATTACAGAGGCACAGCACTTAGCGTGGCTAACTCTCAGGTAACACATAGAGACGCTCGTGCACTTTAAAAGCTAGCTTGGAAATAGTGGCCACGATGTAATCCGGAAAACGTCCGTTTCTCCACATTCTTCACGCACTTGGGCAAGTAAATTATAACCGTGAAAGAACGAAACTCTGTGTCATGCACAAGGTCATTCCTGAAATATAATCTAAACCTTATTTTGGATCTGAATCTTGAATCTGTTTAAGTGATTCAATATTTTTAGGGAATATTTGCCCTGTACCAGGAATATTTAGCTATTTAAATATCCGCATATTATTTTCAAATAAAGTGTAATGAGTTAACCAGAAAATGTTACACCAAAAACTGGAAACTAGACACTATGTATCTTCTTGCTATGAGATCGATGAGGATTCAGGTTACTGTAGCGCGGTCCCTGTAGTCTAAATCTAATACCTAAAAACCAAACTATCGAGGGTTTCCAAGGAGTCTGAGCAGCACAGTGTTTTGAGGAAGGACACTGATAACGAGATAATATGTCCTCACAAAGTGAATTTCACAAGTGTAAAAAAATGGGTCTGGATATTAGAGCTCTCAACCGTCTCACAAACACACCGTGTTGACTTGGTTAAACGTGTTGCACTTATGTTTTACCGTGTCGTATAATTGGCGGCGTTTCTGATGATTTTAATATGTAACTGGATCAAGGGCCAGGGATTGAAACTGAAACGCTAAATGAGGACGTCTGAACTATACGGGGAACGATGGATAAAGATTTAATAATGCATGACAGTCACAAGCACATGTAATGAATCTTCCTGGTGTCTCAATTTTGTATTTTTTTGTAAGCGGATAATGGTGGAAACATTTCATTGGTAGACTTCAAACAAATGTATAACCAGCGGTCGAGTATTTTAGCCAATGCACTTAATTCTAACGCACGAGAATGATTAGGATTCACTGGTATATATATATTTCTTTTATAATATTATTTTTATAGAATCCGGAAACAACGGCAAATTTCTAATACTGTTTGTGAACTACCTTTGGTTTTCCATTAAACTGATTTAAAGTTGTTAACGTACCCAGAAAGACTATTGCTTGTCGGTTCATGACCGGAGTGTTTTGAAAGAACTCCATGTATCACTAATGCACATTTTACTGGAGTTCAGCAGATGGAAGTTTGTGTACACAGGTATTAAGACTTGGTGTGGAACACAGTTCACGTCACGTTCTTTAAACCTCTGTCACAGACGTGTGTTTGTCTCCTGGCACCGTTCCTAGGAAACTGGTTTCCTACGTCCATGTTCTCGTAGCTGATTGACTAACGCGGGTCTATTTTCCCCCCATTATTCCCTAGTAGGGTGTGTCTGTAGGCTACTCTTGCAGCGACACCTACAGGACATCCGTCAATGTGTTCGTGTATATATATGTGCCCCGTTTCAAGTATATTTACTAAGAATACAGGTACACCGTTAACAGTACGCTGATTATCTTGCTGTCAGTGTCGCATTTTATGTTTCTAAGTGACTTTCTGTGGTCGTTTGTCTCTATGGTGATTTACATCAATAAAAACTGACATGGGTTGTACACTTCCAGAATGATTATAATAACGCTGAAAGATGTCATAGAACCAGTACCGATGTTATAAATCCATATGATTCAAATGCAAAATAGGCACACACACGGTGTATTGTCTTTTACCGTTTCTTTTAAAAAGATAAATGAGGCTTTGCCCCGTTATTTGAGTCTTGCACGGATCCAGTGCAGAAACTGCTGTTTACCTTAGACTCGTGCGCTGGCACGTGCACCTAGAAAATCGAGGCATTTCAATGTGTAAAGCTTCCCGATCCAATGGAAAAATGCACAAAGAAGCCATTGTTAAGTTTCTATTTTATTTTTTTTATTGGATTTATATACTACATATTTCGTCCTTAAAATACTGGTCATTTTAGGTTTAAAGGCCCTGCTGTAAATCTCAGTATGTCTCCTGTATCGAGTCGAGAGTCGAGTCTCTGTTGTGTAAAAGGTAGACTTAAAAGTCGTGAATGAGATGTTGGCTTAGTAATCGCTATTTTACCCATGATTTCAATATCGGGTTGTTTTCTATAGACGCCTGTTAGTGTTGAGGGGCAGGGGGGAGGTTGTTAATTTCTTCAGTTTTTTGTTCACTTCCAGGATCGAGTTTATAAAATGTTTCTTGAAAGCGATTGACTAAGACACCTTCTTCGCACCAGCTTTAAGTAATTAATATGAAAGAATTTATCCTGCTTTATCATATTAAACCGATTACCAAATTAACCGCGAACATTCCCTCGGCATGACAAATTGCTGGCAATGTATTTTGCGCCTGTTAAGAGGACAAACTGGTTAGTTTTGCGGAACAGAAAAGTGGGCGGTATACAAGTAACGCTTATTTCGCTCGTCAGCAGAACATACTGTTTATGTCTGTTTAGATCTGACCTGTTCTTTTGGCAAAATTATTTTTTTATTCAGTTGGTGCTGGAACTGGAATTTATAAAGGAAGTTTTATGTTAAGATATTCAGTGTTTGGATTAAATGGGGTTTTTGGAAATATGCAATGACTGACTAGGTGCTCTTTACACACAATTTAATGCTGAAACACTAGGCTCTTAAGATGCAGAGATACATACTAAGAAATTACACGCCTGGATTCAGTTAAACTATTGTAATCTTCCCCTGGTGTCTGATAATTTGTTTTCGTGTAGGATTTTAATTAATGTTTGTTTTTTTAAGGCAAGTCACGTTTTGTGTGATTTTTAATCTACCAAATTAGAGTTGTGATTTTTCTTTTTTCTGTAACATACACTTTCTTTTCCCCCCGCACTTTGTGAATGGGGTGTTACTGTTTATTTTCCCATATGAAACTTCTGAAAACTGTGAATTTTAATATTGATTATGTCGACCAGCATTGTAAATACTTCATCAGTACAATAACTTTTTTTTCTAGTTTCGCAACAAATACATCGTTTTTCTTCAACGCAATCTGGTGTGCAAGTGTCGTCATTTATTGCGCCCTGCGTGATTCATTGTGAAGGTGACGTGCGGCCCGGATCATCCCTCATGGATCGGCGCAGACTTTGACATTCCAATTCATACCTGTGGCCAATTTTAATTCGTCAATATAATTTACTCATTAATTTAAATGCAATCAAAACAATTTAATGTGAAATATCTTTCTTGAATGGTACATTTGAGGCCAGCATATTTTGTACAGTGACACATTTTGTACTCCTGCCTCTAGGGGGCACGGTACAAATAAGCAGTAAGGCAGTAGGTGCGGGTTGCCTCTCTTTATTCCTGTTTCCTTGACGGCCGGCTCAGAGGAAAGAGAAAGTAAATCGCCTGGTTAGGTGACGCTTCTTTACATTTTGTGACAGATCTAAGTGCGGTTATTTTAGAGGAAAATGGGAGACCCGGTGGCCGAGTACACGTCTCGGATCGAGAGACAGGTAGGTTTATTTTTACCGGTGATGATAAAGCTGGGCCGGCTCCGTGTGCCCGACGCCTTGCTGCTCCATGTGTTTCTATGTGCTGATGCAACGCGTTAAAATCCCTCAGTCCGCTCGCATTCTTCCTCTAAAGTTAAGATGTCGCCAGTAAAACTCATCTCAGTTGGCGAAAATTATTCGATATTCATAGCCTTTGCGGACACAGACAAGTATATTAATGAGGATTTTGTACAGGCAACGTTACTGGAAAGTTGTCTTTTTACAGTGAACTGTTCATCCATAAACAAAAGGTACTGAAATATTTGTCATATTCCATTTAAAGTTTAAGTTAGGTGCAGATGCTGATAGACTGACTGTAGGTTAATCAAACATCATGCATGAATGTTTGCAGGTACTTATACGACCGTGAGCTAGTTTTAGATTTGATATACATCGTCCGTGTTTTCCCAGGAAAGGGAAATAAAATGTCTGTCGGACGAAATAGAGAAACTGAAGAACCCGGAGGCTCTGGTCACCTCGTCGCAGCTTGATGAGCTGAGGGAGGAAAACGCGAAGCTGAAGTATCGCCTGAATATCCTCAAGAGAGTAGGAGACCTTCACCTGCTTTCACGCCGCCCCGAAAAGCGAAATCATTGTTCATGGCAGGATGCGCAGGCATTCGGCCCTTAGAGGGGGACGTGTGGCGATCACGTGACTTTGCTGTCACTGAGGCTGACATTACTGACCCCCCCCTCCCAATCTAGAATCGTTAGGGGTTTAGATGGAAAAAGTGCATGATTCTTCCCTCTTTAATCTAACTGCTCAGCCTAATACATTTAAGCCACCGCCTGTAACAAACTGATTCACAGCTGTTGATGTTTACGCTCATATTTAAATATTTAGCTCTGTAAGTCGATAGTGAATCAGGGTGTGTTGGGGAGGTGTGTAAACAGTGTTATGATGGGCTGACCTGTGTGTTGCATTGGGCAGAGCCTACAGGGGGAGAGGAGCCAGTGCAGCAAAAACATGACCAACATCAACCAGCATCTGCAGGAGATCTTTGGGAATGCGATCCAAGCCGCCTACCCTGACCTGGAGAGCCCTCCCTTGTCTGTCACACCCAATCAGCAGGCCAAATTTGGGGATTACCAGTGTAACAGTGCCATGGCAATGGCTCAGGTCAGAGTGGGCGGAGCCAGGAGAGGGGCTGGAGGAATGTGGCATGTTGTGCTTTGTTTTTTTTTTTAAAGAAAAAACCCTGAGCTTTGATTATCTGAGGAAAAGGCAAAAGTATAAACATGGGTAGGGTCACAGGGGCAATGACCACAGCTGAAAGCTGATTGGCTGGAGCGTCGCCTCCTCTGTCACTGACTGATCCAAAACGTGTCATTGGCTAATTATGGCCCATCTTATACGGCCACATGTTGCTTAACAAATCTATTGTGAAGTTTCTTGTTAGTATGAGCTGAATTCTATATATGCGTTAAGATTGGCTTGAAAGATTGGGATGGGTGGTGACGGAGATGCCTCGGTACAGATGATGAAATCCAGGGGAATGAAGGTCAGCCCAAGGGAGATCGCCGAGAGAATTGTTCAGAACATTCCAGACAATGAAATGATCCAGAAGACAGAGATTGCTGGGCCAGGTTTGTTTTAATCTGTTGCTTATAATTGTATAGATACTTGTATGGAGTCTTAAGAGAAATATGAACCTTACCTGTGGAATTGTGCCCAGTGGAAGGTTAAAAAATATTCTGAAAATGCATTCTAATTGAAGGATTCATCAACGTTCACCTCAAGAAGCCCTTTGTGTCAAAGTTATTGACAAACCTGCTGATCAATGGCGTCCACCCTCCACCGCTGCAGTCCCGGAAGAGGGTACCGTAAACTTCCTTTAACTGGTACCAACTACAGATTAATGTGATTTTGTTAATGGGTGGAAGACTCCTTTCTGGGTGCCGTCCCTAGGTGGTGGTGGACTTCTCCTCACCCAACATAGCTAAAGAGATGCACGTCGGTCACCTTCGCTCCACCATCATCGGGGACAGCATGTGTCGGCTCTTTGAGTTCCTGGGGTATGATGTTCTCAGGTCAGTATGTCAGGATTGGCTCCGCTCTACCAAGAGTCATAACCAATATAACGGTAAGATCTATGACATCCTTTGTAAGACTAGTTGGTCTCTTTAAATGACTTTTAGGGTCCAGAATATATTATGAGGAGTACACTGTGAACAGTGACTTGAGCAAGAGTTGTTTTTGATTGGTTTATCTAGTGTTAAAGTGGCTCATTGAATTTCATCTTAATTACAGGCAGTCCCCAGGTTACGCATGAGATCTGTTCCATAAGTAAATCTTTTTGTCGATGGTTGGAAATTTAATACAGTGCATAATAATAACAGGGGTAGCGCAGTGTGCAGTGGTTGGCAGTGTGCAGTGGTTGGCAGTGTGCAGTGGTTGGCAGTGTGCAGTGGTTCGCACTGTTACCTCACGCCTCTGGGCCTTCGCCCCAGCTCCGTGTGTGGAGTTTGCACGTTCTCCCTGTGTCATAGTGGGGTTTCCTCTGGGTACTCCGGTTTCCGTCCACAGCTCAGAAACAAACTGAGTTTAATTGGAGTTACCTAATTCACTCACACCTACACCACAGCAGGTGTGCGTGGGTGAGTGAATGGTGTGTGAGTGTGCCCTGTGATGGGTTGGTGCCCCATCCTGGGTTATTCCCTGCCTTGCGCCAGTAGACTCTGGGATAGGTTCCGGACGCCCCATGATGTGGAAGTGGCTTCAGAAAATTGTTGGATAATAATTATTGTACAGTAATGAACGTGACTGAGTATTGTGCCTCAAGTCGGCAAGCTGCTGGAGCTCTGCTATGTTTTTATGAGCGTCAGAAAGTCCTCTGTGTGTTCATTGTCACGAACCATTGTGTTTTACCCAAAGTTCTCAATATAATAGACTTTACGGTATTCCATTCGTTAGAGCAAGTTGTCCTTAATTCCGACGTTTTTTTCTCGGGGATTGCCTGTATTGATTTGTGCAGTTTATAGGCTTTTGCCACTGGACACTTCGTTAAATAAACTGAGGTTCTTAGCTGAGGGCATGACATGAACCCGCAGGATGCGAACCAGCAACCTCAGACGTGCAGTCCCACTGTTAGCTCTAAAAGCTGGGAGCAGATGTGAAACTCCTGCCTAGCCGTGTACAGAAGAGCTCTTTGTCACATGTATCGTTTTGTGTGTGTGTGTGTGTGTGTGTGTGTGTGTGTGTGTGTGTCAGGTTGAACCACGTGGGTGACTGGGGGACCCAGTTTGGCATGCTCATCGCACACCTGCAGGACAAGTTCCCCAATTACCTCACAGTGTCCCCCCCCATCAGCGACCTCCAGGCCTTCTACAAAGTGAGTGGCCTTTATCCTGAACACCCCCCGCCCCCCTCCACCCAGCCCAGGCCAGCTAAGTACGGAAACGTAATCCATGTCGGCTATAATCAGAATGAACTAATTCAAGGAGTTATTCATGTAGTCACCAGGGGGCGATAGTGAGTAGTGCGCGGCAGTGTGTTTTGGTGGACAGTGTATACTTACTGGGATGTATTGGTGATTAGTGCTGGCATAGAGGAAGAGCCACAGATGTTTAGGTTGTTACTGGGAGCCCTAGAGTTGAACCCATAGTGTTTTTTTTTTTTTTTTTTTAATTCCCCTGTCCTGCACGCAGGAATCAAAGAAGCGATTCGACGAGGATGAGGAATTCAAGAAGAAGGCTTATCAGTGTGTGGTGAGGCTGCAGAGCAAGGAGCCGGAGTTCATCAAGGCCTGGAACCTCATTTGCGACGTTTCCAGGATGGGTAATGAGCTGGGTGGGATCCGGAGGGGGGGGGCTTTACCCCAGACCTCAGTGTTATTAACTGATGACTCAGTATCACTTTATACACACAAGTTTATTGGTTTAAGCCACGTAACGTATTGGTATAATTCAGAGTGTGACTCTTCCTTTAAGCTTATCATTCTCTCTCCCTTTCATAGAATTTCAGAAGATCTACGACTGTTTGGACATTAAGATAATCGAGCGAGGGGAATCATATTACCAGGATAGGATGACAGATGTAGTAAAAGAATTTGAAGAGCGAGGTTTGTTTATCAATAATATTATCATGGTATTTATTCTCTACTGATTCACACATTCTTTGATGTGAAACCGTGTCCTAGTGCATTACAGCTCTCACTGAAAGTCTGGGGATGTGTGGGTCTGAAAAAATGTTGCACATTTATTGGACTTATAACAAAAGCCCATTGACAAGTGATGTGCAACATCCACATATATCTTCTGCACAGACATTTTCCTTTTAAGTGTCATCGTTTTTTTTGACTGACTCATTCAGTTCTGTTCATTGCTATCGTAGTCATTGGCTCCCTAAGGGATACAATTATTTGGTGTTTTACTGCGAAGGTGTTACTAATTAAAAAGCACCCCATGTGACTGCTTGTCGATTTAACTTTTTAAGTCGGAACAGCGCTTTCAGAGCTGTAATTTGGGTTTCAGTTTATTACTACTTGAAGGTAATGTTTTTCTTAAAACTACCGGTTGTTTCTAATGTGATATTTTTTTGTGACCAAATAAAGTAATTCTTTTTGTTATAAAGCTGATAAAGTAGCATTTTTTTTTTTTTTGTGGAGTTAAGCGCTTCAAGACATTTCGTGAGCACTGTGTGTTAGAATAAGCCTGCTTTACAAAGGGCGGCCAGCAGGGGGCAGTGTTGCCTAAGAAATGGCTCTCCCCTCTCGACCGCAGGGCTGGTGCAGCTCGACGAAGGGCGTAAGATTGTGTTCCCACCGGGTCAGTCCATCCCCCTGACGGTGGTGAAGTCGGACGGTGGGTACACCTATGACACCTCGGACCTGGCGGCCTTGAAGCAGAGGCTGTTCGGCGAGAAGGCCGACATCATCATCTACGTCACCGACAGCGGGCAGGTGACGATCGGCCTGCGGGGACGCGGGGGCCCACGTCCTCCTGAAATGCGGATCGTTGTGGATTTAACGCGCCTCCTTGACATTTAGGAGCAGACGCGTAACTGGGCTTTGCTGAGTGAGCCGGCAGTGTGGTGAAAAAGCATTAGAGCTTCTTACTGGTTTCTCCTCTTCTCCTCTCTCCTCTCTTTTCTCTGGAGGATGTGCTTTAGGGATGGTAAAGTCCTTAACCCATCTGGCTGGGACAGCCTCTATGTAACTGAGTGAATTTCACAATGACACAATCCAGACTGCATAATGTCATTGATATGAAAAACCAGAAAAAACAACCCTGTCATTATAATTTAAGCTTTATAATTCTGATTGGGGAAAGCGGGGGGGGCGCTGGCTACTTTTGGTTTGTTTGTGTGTCTATTTGCATTGTTAAGACTGAGGAAGATCAGCTTGTACAAAGGGCTTACTGTGGTGATAGAAAGTGTGTGTGTCGCCTTTCAGGCGGGCCACTTCCAGGTGATCTTTGCTGCCGGCCAGATGATAGGTTGGTACGACCCCAAGGTGACCCGGGTGGAGCATGCTGGCTTCGGGGTGGTGCTGGGAGAGGACAAGTGAGTGTGCAGACGTCCACGAGGCTCCCGTCTGAAACGCCGACCTGTCGCGCGGCTTCTGCGGTCTCCCATCCCAACGCCTCGCTAACGTGCTAACGGGCCCCTTCCTCCAGGAAGAAGTTCAAGACGCGGTCTGGCGACACAGTGAGGCTGATGGACCTGCTGGATGAAGGCCTGAGGAGATCCATGGACAAGCTGAAGGAGAAAGAGAGGGATAAGGTTGGTTTGGGATACCTGTGAACGACACGTCCTACTCGACCATGCAGTAGCGATAAAAGTACGCTTAAAGCAAGCTTCGCTGCTGCTTCTTCCTGTATCAAAGTGAAGTTGGTTTCTTGTTTCACCCCCCCAGAAGATAGTGCCCTTAGTGGCCAACTGTGTCGGCTATTGGGTTGACTGACCCGGTGTCCATGTCAGACTCAACCATTTTTCAGATTAGATTCCCCAAGCTTCGAATGTCATGGAACAAGAAAGAATAGAGCCACGGGGAAGAGTAATAGAGGAATAGGTTTTAACGATGGAATCTGCTTCTGCACATGGCTCACAGTGGTATTATTTATACACGAACTTGAAAAATTAAAATGTTAATTTGGCTGTAAATACAGTTTTAAAGATTCAGGAGCGCGCCCCCGAGTGCTTTCTCATTCAGCGTGATGGGTGCCCCCCCGAAAATCTTCAGAAAATGGAGTGATCACGGGAAGGAGATTAGCGTTATCCGAGACCCAAACTGAAACGCACCTCTCGGAAGGAGCGTGTGTGCAAACGAAGGCCTTGCCCTGGCCGTTCGGCCCACTGTGTCATGAATTCTCATGAGACCTTAGTGATTACTATAGCGATGGGGCTCTGCGTTGGCGGTCAGCGTATTTACTCTTGCGTCTCTCCACGCTCCTAGTTTGTTTCCGTCTTGTGTTTAATGACCATCCTCCCAATCTCAGCGAATCCAGCGGTTTCAGGAGGATAAAAAATGAACTTTACAGGAGCATTTTCTCAGACAAGCCCGCCCCCCCGCCCCAGCCAGTCTCCAGTCCGATGCTTATTTATGTTCCGTGCTGCGAAGACCCAAAAATTGAGTGATGCTTCAACTATGTGATGTTCTTCAGTCAATAACCGTAGCTTACAGCTAATTTGTAATTAGCGTAATATCCACAGACAGAAGATGTTGCCTGGTCTGGAGCTCTGTATAATTATATTTGTATATATTATTTGTAACAGCTGATTTATTTGGTATAACTGCTTTAATGAGCTCATTAATAACAATTATCCCCTGAATAATGGTGATATGTTAGTTTGGCAGCAAGTATGGAAACCGGGGGTAAGCTTCCCTGCTGCCCCCCCCCCATCTGCATGACGTGCAGATTGAGTAGATTTTGTCATACATCTCATCAATGCCTGCTGTTTGCAGCTGGGCCGCCTGAAGCCAATTTCATTCAGAGGCTCCGACGTCCGACGAGGATTTAGCCTCCTCAGGAGCTCAAGACCTTCCCTCCAGGATTCTTCCCGGGATCTCGCTCGCTGCCAGGGTGGGGCAGAGAGGCTCGCAGCTGCAGGCAGCAAGCTCGGCCCGCTAAGCCTCACCGTCAAGGATATTGGAAGTTACACGTGTTGCATTAAATTATGCAGAAAAGTTAGCGGGCGTGTAATCACGCCGCTACCCGCGGGATAATCGCTCTAACTAGTGTTGTCGCGGGGAGCCACTTTTAGGCTTAGTCTTAAATGCTTTCTTGCTGTCAAACAGTGGTGTTGCAGCTGGTTGGAGCCCCGCACGTGTCTCCTGGGTCGGAAAAACAAGACCCGGGGACCTTTCAGGTGGCTGAAAATGTCAGCCTTACCAGTCTGACAATAAGGATTAATGAACAGAGCGAAACGGCAGAACCTTATGAGGGACACCTGGGTGACTTGCCGCTGTTAGCTGGGTTAACATCGGGAGTAGATTACACTGGCCTTGGGCCCAGGTCAGAATTATGGGTTTCCTCCAGGGTGAAGCAGGCAGGCTGGAAAGTGGTGGCTTCCTGGGAGAAGGATAACCAGGGCGTGGTCCAGGTGGCTTTCAGTGAAGGTGCAAGCAAAGATGATAAATCTAAAGAGCGCTGAGAGTCGTCGTCTTCCCCCGGGTAGAAGGGAAAAGGGGGATTTGAGGGGATCTTGGGTTATTTTGAAAGGTGTCTGTTGGATCTTGGTTTCTTGTGTCTAGGAGATGTTTACAGGTTTGTGCTTGGGGTGAATAATGTCCCCTGTTTGGGCCTCTGGTGGATTGTGTCCCTTCTGAAGTTGTCCCCTGCATGCGCGTGACACTCGTTTGCCGCAGGTTCTGACCCCCGACGAGCTGACGAAGGCGCAGCGATCGGTGGCCTTCGGCTGCATCAAGTATGCCGACCTGTCGCACAACCGCATCAACGACTACGTGTTCTCCTTCGACAAGATGCTGGACGACCGGGGCAACACGGCTGCATACCTGCTGTACGCGTATACCCGGATCAGGTGAGTCGCCCGGCATCGACCTCGATCTCGGCATGGTATGAAAACGACCGCGCCCAGCTGCCATCGATCGCTCCAGCAGGGGTGCAAACGTGGGGCATGTCTGAAACCGAGTCTCAGACAAGTGACCCGCTCTTGGTCAATAGCGCTCCCAGTAGGTTACCTCACTGTTTTCCCACATGAATCTCAGCTGTTGATGACTCCCCTGGGCTGGGGCTGGAGGGAGTCTCAGGAAGGCTGAAAATGTGAGAGAGACGGTCCTTTACGAGCTCTTCGTCGATTCCCTGCCCCATATTGCGAGTGCCTCTATCACCCTTGAGTGCTAGCAGTTAACGGCCTTTTTCCCCTTACCGCCCATCCAGGTCCATCGCGCGGCTGGCCAACGTCGACGACGAGGCACTTCGGCGGGCAGCGGAGACCACGCGGGTGCTGCTGGACCACGATAAGGAGTGGAAGCTGGGCAAGTGCATCCTGCGCTTCCCGGAGATCCTGCGCAAGATCCTGGAAGACCTGCTGCTGCACACGTTGTGCGACTACCTGTACGAGCTGGCCACCACCTTCACAGAGTTCTACGACAGCTGTTACTGCGTGGAGAAGGACCGGCAGACAGGTGGGTTTCGTACAGCTACGGCCTGAGTGGAATTACTCAGGGATTCTGCAGCCATGTTCGGCTATAGCCTAAGGCTAGAGTCTTACACTATTCACTTACTAACTGTCCTTCAGGCAGTCCTCTATCCCATACTCGTCTGTTGCATGATCTCTGGAGATGATTTTTGTTCTGGGAACCGGCAGTGGCGATGTATTTCTCTCTGACGGTGTAACAATTCCCGTCCCGGACTGTTTAAAAGTTATCGATATACCAACAAGATGACATACGGCAGTCTCGTCCCCAGAGGGACGCGTCGGAGGCTTTCTGCGAGTCGTCAGCGCTCCCCTGGAGCGCATCCGCCTTTGTGAATGCGCCGCATCACCCAGGAACCCTGCAGATTAGATACACTGCAGTGATTCTTGAATACCATCGGAAGATGAAGATACACTGCAGTGATTCTTGAATACCATCGGAGGAATATTAAATTAGCCTTTAATCAGAATAATTTACGATATTACACATTTCCTATTTAAAAGGGATGATGTCCGTATGTCTGCAAAACACGGTCTATGAGGCACAGTCAGTAACTACCACAGCCGAGGACAGCTATGCTCTACCACGAGGTACAGCCATGTTTGGTGCTCTTGGCTGTTTACTTTGCTTACAAGCATTACTCTTAATAAGTTGGGGCTCCAGTATGGGTTTTAATAAACAGTCCAGCCTAAAACACGGGTCTTGGCCAGATGCCCTATTTCTCACTCGTGCGTTGAATCATTGGCTCTGTTAAGCACAGAAGCCGACTAAGTACCTTAAATGTATTATAAGCCTATAAAATGTCATTGTGATACTGAAGTACTTGTTACTGTTCCAGGTCTTTGGGCTTGGTACCTTACATGTGGGTTTTGATACTTTACCCTTACAGTGTGTGAGTGTTTCTGTGTAATTAGGAATGGGAGAGAATGCTGTTTAACGCTTTTGGTTTTTCGGGTTAACAAGGTAATGATTGATTGATCAATCAATGACATGTTTCAACAAGGAATCTTTGAGTTTGATCTGTGTCTGTTGTGAGTGCCTTAAAGTCCAATAAAGATGCATTCACTAGCTATGAAATGCTTAAAAACGTTAAAGAACAGTGTCCTCCCTGTGTGGGGTAATGGCTTGGCGTCATAACATCAGACCCTTTAGGAATTAACTAGCCGTGTTGTGGTTAGCTAATGAGCCAAGAGAACCAATGAAATGATAACCTGCTGAAGCATCTCCTAAGTGGTTGGCTGACTCGGCTTTGCAGGTGTCCTGTGTGCTGACCTGTTCCATGTTCCTCTGTCCAGGTGAGGTCGTCAAAGTCAACATGTGGAGGATGCTGTTGTGTGAGGCCACGGCTGCCGTCATGGCTAAGGGCTTCGACATACTCGGGCTCACGCCTGTCCAGAGGATGTGACCAGCCCCCGGCGCGTCGCCTCATGTCTTACCAAATATATGGGACTGGCTGTAAAAAAAAAAAAATAAAAAAAAATACAAAAGAAAACCTTGACTCCCTGCTCCTCATTCGCCATATAAACATCACGGTTCTTGCCAGGATTGCAGCATAGCTGAGACGGCCTTTACGTTGTTTTGCGTCTGACTTTATTTCGGCCTAACGCGAGTCAGCACTGCAATTTAAGTGCTGGGGGAGCTTTCTGGTCCTCATGACTGTGGAAGGGAATTTAAAAGCCCTTTAAGGATCAAAGTTACTGGCTTATCGCTGATATTGTTTTAACCGAATCTCCACCTCCACCTCCACCGTTACTCCGGCCTTCTGCCAGATTTCATCTGCGTGAAAGAATTTCGTTTGGCCTGGTTGTCACGTTTGCTCCACGATTTCTCCCAGTTAGTCAGAAGTGGTGGAGGATGAGGGGGGGGAGCGAAGGGTTTTTTTTATTCATCGATTGTTCTTTGCTCATACCCAAGGACTCTGGGG
Source organism: Stomatorhinus ivindoensis (assembly GCA_019775895.2). Taxonomy (NCBI): domain Eukaryota; kingdom Metazoa; phylum Chordata; class Actinopteri; order Osteoglossiformes; family Mormyridae; genus Stomatorhinus; species Stomatorhinus ivindoensis. Next base: position 1,646,402 of record JABFEB020000061.1, on the reverse strand, counting down.
CGAACTGGCCGGCAGCGAGTAATAGAGGTCTCGGCTGACAATCAGCAGGATGATTAATAGATTAATGCCACTTAACGGGCCACTGCGTATTTTACCAATGCATGATTAACTGCAGGCTGGGAGACGCTGTTATTGGTCTGGAGAAGTAAATTAGAGATTGGGGAGAGGGGGGGGGCTGCTGTGCAAATGAATTTAAGCCACTGGCTGCCCCGAGTACAAGTGTCTCGCTCGGTGCCGTCTCTATTTCCGCTTCTTCGGTTTAGGTGACATGGACGGTGCGCCGCAGTCAACACCAGGGTGACGGCAATTTTCAGAAAGACCGACGGAGCCAAATGGCCCATTTTCATGCACTGACTCCTGGGCAACCTGAACCCCAAAACCGATTATGCGAGCTCGCCCGAGCGGATCGGTTACTGGGAGACAGAGAGTTTAGCAGGAGGTGCAGTTAGTGTGTGTGTTCAGGGGTCTACGTCAAGGTTAGAGATGTGAAACCTCATATCTGGTGGTCAGGATGAATCCAGTTTGAGGAACAGACGCCGGCATTCTGTATTTCTCCTCTGGTCTCTGATTCACTAAGTTGTTTTTGTTTTCTTTCAGTGTGTCCTTCCACAAAATTACTTTTGAAATCATTATGGTTATTTTGCTATATTTATATATAAAAAAGAAAGCTTTGTACCTGCTCTTGCTCACTCATATCCGTGCGTTATATTACGTTCGTTTAGTAGATGGTTTTATCCAAAGCAAATGTACTTTGAGAAAACAGGGTCAGCCTGTCCCAGGAGTAATTAGTGTTTAAGGGCCTTGTTCAAGGGTCCAACGGTAGAATCGCTCTGCTTCCCGCGGGACTTGAACCGGTAACCTTTGGAGCACAGACACACTATTCCAACCCACTGAGTCACACTCACACGCGCACACACGAATATCGCGTCACTACGTATTGGAACAAAAGTCACAAGTGTCCAACCTTTTCACCCCTGGCCTTACCTGAGCAGTGTGACACGGGAATCCCTCTATGTCTGGTGCGGACGAGTCTCCGGGGGGGCAGAATATTTTGTAAATTCACCATAGAACAAATCTGCCACATCACTGAAGTAGTGTGTTCGTGGACATTCGTATATAAATGTCAATAACATTTCCAGGCCCCCCAGTTCAGATCCCCCCATCGGCATTTACACTAAATACCCTTAGGAGTAGGTCCTGTGTTGTGTAGAGTCCTGGCACGACTGAGGGAGTCCAGCTCCTGTAAACGAGCTGTGGATTTGTCACGGGCCGTTTGTCTTTGCCAAATATTTGGAGCGTTGATGCGTTAAGGCCTTTATGTTAAGCACTAGGCAGTCGGGTGTTGAGCTGAGCTATGCGACGGCAGCTGGAAGCCTGCAGCATCGATAATGAAGTGCTCTGATGGCTCATGCAGGTCTGATCTTCCACCGGAGGTCAGGATTTCTTAAACCATAGACGGCCATGAGATCAATGGACGTTTTTGATTTGTCTGCAGCAAGGTTATGATGATTATAAAATGACAAACCAGGCAGCATATTTTTCATTACATCTTTAATATAAAAAATGTTAAACCTTTCTGATTGCTGTATAATATTTTAATAAAACTCTTAATTGTATTTTAATATATTTAAGTTATCTTCAAAAGGCATTTAATAGGACATTTATAACAATAGACTGCATTTTGAAATGTATATACAGAAATATAAATGAATTTAATATTTTGTTCACAGGAAGACATTTGTTTTGGCATATCAAGATAGACAGGAAATGGTAGGTTTAGAACTAAAAAAAATATATCTACATTTGTTTAGCACATGTTTTTATCCACAGTGATACATTTTTGAGGATGGAAGGTCAGATGGGCCCTGGAGCAATTGGGGTTTAAGGGCCTTTCTCAGGGGCTTGACCTTGGGATTTGAAACCACGACCTTCCGGTCATATGCATAGTGCTCCTGAACGGTCTTACCAATGCAGATGTATCAAGTGTTACATTATGAATGCTATCATACAAAACGAACCTTCCAGCTACATAAAAGAGCTGGCTTCCTTTTTGGACGTATCCTTTGTTAAAGCCATGTGCGAAGACCTTCCCGGGTGTAAAGACCTCAGAGAGTTAAGTTTGGATGTAAAGGGCCCAGCAGGGACTCGCGTGAGCCGTTTTTAAAGCCGACATTAAAGACAACGCATCACCGCAGAAGGTCTTTGGAGGAGGAATTTAAATGGGACGACACACGTCGGTACTCGGCCTCCGCCTGCAGCAAGCCCTCTGGCGCCCCCAAAAGGCTCAATTTTTGTCCACAGGCAAAATTGTACCTTTTCTTTAAAAGTTACATAAATAGTTTCAGCTGCAGGCCTTGGGAAAATGTTCCGTTCCCGTTTTTCCTCTCTTCATGCAAATACGCTGGGAAGATCCGTAAGTGGGGAGTGTCAGATGGGACGGGGTGGCCCTGGGGAGTGTCAGATGGGACGGGGTGGCCCTGGGGAGTGTCAGATGGGACGGGGTGGCCCTGGGGAGGGTCAGATGGGACGGGGTGGCCCTGGGGAGGGTCAGGGCCTTGCTCATGTCTTGGTGTTGGTCGCGTCGTCCTTGAAAGAGTCCCTTACGGCCGTCATCTCGGACGACAACAGGTGTCCCCACACTTTGTTGTGCCATTCTGGCGAGCGCCCCCTATGTGTAGCAGAAAATGACACTTTAACGGGGTGTGAACGGAAAAAGGACAGACAGTTTGTGAGCCCAGCTGAGCACGTAAAATACTCCTGCTTGGGCAGCCCGATGTCTTCCAGCTAAACGAGAAACATTATATGTAAATAAGAAAGTACTCAGTACTTCAGCACATAAGCCAGGATCAACTGAAGTCGGAAAACAAAAACACCATAAATCTTCGCTTTCATGCTTATGACAAGGAGCTTGACAAATGAATAAAGAAAGAAAACAGCTTCAGCTTTACTAGAGTGGATCTGGTCTTCATTCCATTCTCCATCCATCCATCCAACCATCTGACATTCAATAGATTACTGCTGTGATTCTGGATGCCAGTTTATTGCAGGTGCATACTTGCAATAGTTTAGAGATGTCTTTGTGGCGCTAAACCCTCATCAACATGCAGAACAAGTTGAGGATCACGCTGTAGTGTGTGGAGTGGTTTGCAGGACATAATCTCGGTGATAATGGTAACGGCATTGGTAACCCCATGGTGGCCCTTTCCATTCATTCAGCTAGCTGCTAACACCATGGCGGCCCTCTCCGATAATGAGGGTAATGGCTGATGTCGTGGTGGAGAAAGACACTCGTGTAGCCAATGGCTAATGTTGCAGTGGCGCTCTCAGCTCATCAGGTTAACGGCTAACGGCTAATGGCTAATGCCATGGCGGCCCCTACTGCTCACCCGGTGTCCTCTCGGCAAACGTGGGTCAGCCGTGTCCTCTTGGCCCCCACGGGTTCCAGCAGGTGGACGCAGCTGAACACCTTGGCCCTCACGCCGTCGACGGGGACGTCCGGGCGCTCGGTGGAAATGGCGGCCAGGATGAACGTCCCCGTGGTGGCCTCGTGGTGCCAGGTCCTGGGACAGAAATTAGAAAGGTTTGTTATGCCCCTGCTCATTAAAGATGAGGGTGGGGGCGGGGGGGGGATTATCAGCTGTGACACACATGACACACGTGTGGTTTATTACCATGAAGACCATGCCTCATGAACTCCACGAGGCGGCAAAGTTTTTGCTAAATGTAGAACTTCATGTCTAAGCCGCAATGTAACCCATAAAGCATCTCATCAAGCTACCGTCGCCGTCCACATGAACATCTCTTCATGTTCCATTAGATTTCCTGCCTGTCAGTGCCATCTGTCATCTTATCTTAAAGGCGCCATACTCTCTGCGGTGACAGGCTGTCGGCGGGCCCGGTTTAGCCGACGCTTCCCGCTGGCTTCCAGGCGCTGTGTTCGCCGCGACGCCTTCCAGACTCCCACGCCGCTGTGTCATTCAGTGACCACGGAGAAACTAACCCGTTACCGTGCAGCCGCTGTGCACTAACGAGCCTTATTAAGTCCCGTCGGGCTACGTTTTACCTGAGCAGCAGGTGCTCCTGTAGGGGGCGCTGTCCCCCGCCATATTGGACATAGTGGTACACCTCAGCGCTGGCCCCCAGCGCCTCCACCACCCGCGAGCTGCGCAGATCCCTGTCCCAGAGCTCGCGTTGGCGGAGCAGGCGCTGTGAGACCTCAGCCGGGAGGGCGTCCACTTCCGCCGAGGCCTTCCAGAGCCGCAGGGCGTGGCCGTCCTTCACCTACCAACATGGAACATTTGCATTTGCTTACTAACAGCCATGAGTGTGTACATTTCTGAGGCCACAGGGGCAATGACCTGTGTTGAAAGCTGATTGGCCCACAGAGTGCCCCGCCTCTATCACTCACGAGTCAATACATATCATTGGCTAATGATAAGGTCGGCCCCTCTGTTTGAATTATGGCCCCTCTTATCAACTCCGATGGCACAGTTTAGTAGCTATGACACAATCATAGTCATGTATCTACACACCTATTAATATTTTTAAATAAATTATACAAAATGGGGCCGTTGCAGCGAGTAATTACATTCAACATTTTACCCTCAGGGGTCACATAAAGCAGTGAAATACTGTAGGTGACAGGGTTGAGTACTGCACCTTCAGTGGTCCCCGCTCGCACATAACCAAATCTCCCAGCCATCCCGCCCATCCATGTCCTCCCAAAACTACACCGAAGCGGTACCTTATCAGGGGGGCTGCTACGGATTGCGGGCCCCCAACCCAGACCAATGCAATTATGTTCCACTCTATGTTCCACTATGTTCATGCATCTCGTCAGCGTACAACACAGGAAACTAACTGTGGCAGGGTTTTGTGCAGTCCTGCAGTCCCTGCTCTGTTCAGGCCAACACCACAGTGCACTCACAGGCGTGGAGACTGAGCGAAAACACAGTTGTGCAGAAATTAGTTCTATTAAATTTAAATCACTTTGTTTTTTTAAGGGAACTGAGGGGGTCTGTTTATCCCCCACAGGGGAGTTGCCTTCAGGTAAGAAGTGGTGGAGGATCTATCTGCACCTTTTTAAAAGCCACGTCCACGTGGTCCGAGGTCGAGCACGGGGTCCAGCTTCTGAACCTCTCCCTGGCTTCCCTCAGCGCATTCTGGACGGACAGGTCCAGCTGGGCCCGTTTGTCCTCGTCCTCCTCGCCGGAACAGGCCCGGAAGTTCAGGCCCCAGTCGAGATGTGCGCCGCCCTCGTCTATCATGCCTTGATTCTGGGTCATCCAGCATTTTGGCACCTGGCTCACGGAAAAGGTAGAGAGTATAAGCAATTAGGATGTGGAAAAACAAGTTTGCTGAAGCGCAATCCATCGGAAGGACCTAGTTTATTTAAACGTGAGATACAGTGCCTCATATACTAGGGATTAAGTCAAAGTTTTATTACTGGTTGTGCTATCTGGTTGTGCTTGGCTGGATGGCACCGTGAGAATGCATTCTGCTCCTGACCTGAATCCACCGGAGATGCCCAATCTGCAGGTACCTGGAAGAGGCGTGGTGCCTCCGCAATCATGTGTGCCAGGCCCTGCGTGGCTGCCAGGTTCTCGCTGAGGTCCCTCTGGTCTGGCCGGCCCAGACTGTATTTCCTGTGACTGAGCTTGCTGTGGGGAAGAAGGAGAAAAAGCTGCTTCTCTCTTCTGTTGGTATTGTCACCTAGAGGTTCCATTTGTATACATTTTTCAGCAATTGGGTATGAAGCTCCTTGCTTCAGCACCCAGCTATGAAGTCACTCTGCCAACCCTGGGATTTGAACTGATAACCTTCTGATCAAATGTACAGTGTCCTAACCCACTAAGCCACATGCAGCCCCCTTTTATGTACGACAATAGTTCCATCCATTGATCCATGCAGTATTTGCATTTCCCAGCTGTCATCCACAGACAAGCCCTCATGCATGTATTCCACACTCTGCACCCCATCCATCCATCCATCCATCCATCCAGATACATCTAGCCATGCTGACTCCAGGATAACATGCTAACTTGAAACAGGATGTGTGACAGTTTGTTTTCACCTCCATTAAATGATAGCAGGAGTCACACATCTCCAATGCTAAAACAATCATGTCTGTAACAAATATAGAATCTATTAAATCTATGTCATTATGAAAACTATTAATAATCACTATTTATATCTGCACGTATGCCACCAATGCAGAGGAAATGTTTGTGTATATGATGTCACTTCCTGCTCCTGCTCCCTCCGCACCCCCTCCATTTGGTTTTGACGCGGCTTCCTATGTCCTGAACTGGAAGCTTTGGCGGGTACTCTTTGCCGGAACATGCCGTGTCCCTGTCCGCTTCCACATGACCTCAGCGTGCTGCCACTGCCCGGCGTTTGGGAATCAGAGGACGCTCCTCGTGAAGGTACACGAAGCGGGGGAGATAAGTGCTCGCATGTTCCTCAAACGGCATGGCCAAGCTATTCGGATAGATCTGCCTTTGAAGCCGGAGGAGGCTCCAGCCCGGGCCCTCGGAACTCTTTATCTCTTCAAAACAAAGTTCAAAGAACACCTTCTGAAAAATTGAACAAATTCTCACTGTCAAGAAGCACCCTCCCACCCCCCCACCCGCCCCACTCACTCCAGTTTTTCTGTAACCAGCTGAAATTAATTATAGATAGAATATCTCTGCCTGTGTGAAATTAAACTATCTGTGTGAAATTAAAGTCATACGTAATATTGTTTCCTTACATAAGCTGCTAACCCAATAACCATGTCCAAAAGCTTAGAAAGAAATTCACTCACTTTTTATTTGATAAGGTCCTCTTTGTTGTGAAGAAGGTGATGACATTTTATTTAATGTAAACCAATAAAATATGTAATTAGATACAAAAAGTTTGATGTAAGAGTGACCTTTACTAGGTAGTATGTACATTTATGTATCTGTCATTCATATTTTTAATAACTTTTATCGCGAACTGTGGCATTGTGTTGCTCAGTGGTTGTGGTATCTGTCATCTTGTCTGCAAGGCTAATGAGTTCAAATCCCATGGCTGACTGAGCTATTTTATCAAAACCGGGCCTTTGAGTAAGACCCTATTGGCCAACTGCTAAAGGATCATTGGATGATTGGTGACTTTCTTCTCTGACCCCAAGCATTTCTCATTTATATGTCACTTTGGACAAATAAATGTAGAATCTATAATAACTAAGTCCTGGGTACCTGCTTGTAGGATTCTCTCTCCTCAAAGTGTTAAGGTGGAACAGGGATGGAGCCAGGCAAACAGCGATGTTGGTGGGGGTCATCTGGTTCTCCTCCACCCAGTCCACTACATCTCTGAGAAGTAGGAGCAGAGTCTGCAAGGCTTCCCTGTTTTCATCCGGCAGGAGGAAGATGGCCGCCCGCACAGCGGCTAGCTGTCGGTCTTTGGGAAAATCTGTTTGTGCGAGAGGTAAAAGAGCTTGACACCGACTCAAAGAAGTACATCAGATTCATGTGTTAGATCTAGCAAGGGACACCTGGACTCTTTCCCACCCTTACACTGGTAGATGTGGAGGAAGGACTCGCAGAGCTTGCCGGAGAAGATGGACTCCGGGAGATCGCGGAAGTACTGCTTCACCATGTCCGCCACGTCGAATGCGGACTGGCCCTCGTAGCTCACGCCGTCGGGGTCTACCTCCACCATCTCCCGCAGGAACTGGATCCGAGACTTCACTCCGGACTTGCGGAACAAACCAACCTGCGGAAAGTAGATTTAGGAGAAAATGAAGCCAGTGAAACGTGGCCTTCGTCAATTTAGTGACCCTTTGTGCCTTAATGGTTACAAGATACAATTTGCTGCCAAATTTTACATTTAGCTTTTATTTATTTATTATTTATAAGGCCACATTATTTTTTGAGAAGGCAAGGTCAGCCAGTCCCGGGAACAGATGGGGCTTAAAGGACTCGCTCCGGGGCTCGAGACGGAAGTCTCAAATTTTCAGAAAACATCATTCTTCCACCGACGACTGCGTTCTTGGGATAAAATGGTTCCCCAAGAATCTCGAGTGAGAAAACCTGGGCGAAAGGCACCTGGTCGAGGCACTGGGTCCTCAGGTACTGCATGGCCTTGAGAATGCTCCGAGGAAGGGGACCCCCACCCCGTCGCACGCTCGCCAGCAGGGGCACCCCGAACACCCTCCGTTCCTTGTGGTCCGTCGCCTTTGATTTTCTTATCACCTTAGGGACAGTCCTGAAAGTAGAAAGAAAATAACTGTGGGAATATTATTTTTTCCTCTTTAATGACTGAATCTAAATCAAAGCACAAACACTTCGTTAAGAGGCAGTATTTTTGGCCTCGGGGACCTTTTAAATTAAATGTTAGCTTAAAAAAAATTGCTCATTTACATGTTGGGCAGTCATTATTCCCCATCTTAAAATTTCGAGTCACAGAAACTTCAAAGCCATTCTCTCTCTCTTGTTTCTATTATCTTCTCTCCGAATCAAGTGTGCTGACATCCAGCGAATTTTGTGCCGACGATCTGGCGTCCGATCTGAGATATCAACGGATCCCCCGGAAAAGGACACGAAAGCCTCACGTGACACGTCCCCTCTTCCATCACACCGCCATCCATAAGTTTTTCAATTTCGCCCGAAGCCTCCATTCTGGAACATCACGCCAGGCTGCTCAGTTAAAACTCCACTTTCACGTGCCTACAGCTTAATAATGTGTCAGGGATGATTTGCTGTGACTGGCTTGTCTATCGAGATTTTCCCCGGCCTGTTAATAACCAGATTTTTGGGGGCTTCAGATTATATTCATTTAGGGAAGCAAGTTGTGGGGAGGCTCTCGCTACATCACATACGGCTCGTCGCTTCACCGAAATTAGACAACGCAGAGCACGAGGACGGAGCAGAATACCGAAGCGAGCGATCAATGAAGATGTGGACAGGGAGTGGAGTTGTATTTCTTTTGTAGTTAGTTCAATGATTGCTAAAACAAATAGCCCAATTGGCCCCCACAGAAAGTCAATTTTGTAGACCGCTTGCTCTTGTTTGTGCTTTTCTTTTTGCCCCAGTCTGTGGCTGAAATGCATGATGTCCAACATGGCGATAATTATTCCACAGGGACCTCGGAGTTTTGAGCCGGCAGCCCGATGCGTCATTATAAACAACAAGGAATGCATTCCGCTAACATGAGTGGCGACTGATTTCCAATGAGACCTTGGCACTTATCGGTCATGACGGATCATTTTGGGTGGACCATGTTATGCAGGCTGCTGTGGAAAAGGAAAATAAAGGTTTACAAATGTTGATATGGTATTTCGAAGTAGCCCAGTGCTTGATGGATGTTTGTTTTTTCCCCCGAACTACAGGACCCGGTCGTGGTGCCAAAAAAATACACGTGGCAGCAGGTCACTTTCCATGCCTAATTGCCTGTCGGTTTTATGGTGCAGCCAGGCTTTCACGGCCTAATCCCCTCCCCCCAGCACAGGCCATAAAGCCAGCCACTGATGTCTCCCCATAATATCAGCTTAGCTATAAACACCCACCTCGCTTGGCGGACTCGCTGGAAGGCTTTTGTCCGGTTGGATAAGGGTCCCTACATCATCTCCCCTGCCATTTCGGCCGAAGGCTGCTCTGTCTCCCTGCCTGTGAAAACGGCTCCCTGCTCCGTTTTTTTAATTCATAACATCATCTATTTTGTTTCGGAAGACCCCCCCCCCCTGCCCTCCCCCACCAACCATAGTGAAAGGCTGCCTGAAGCTGGGCTGTTCCACC
>JABFEB020000061.1:1615307-1627516 GCA_019775895.2 Stomatorhinus ivindoensis | reverse complement strand
CCTACTTCGCGGAAATTCAGTTATCGCGGTCGGCCTTGGAACCTATCTCCCGCGATAAGTGAGGGATTACTGTATAGGAAAAAATGGCCTCCTCTCGTTTGTAAATTTCTAACATGGTTTTGTCACAGCATTTCTCTCAGTTCAGATAACTAGAGAAATGCTTTTTCCAAGCCTGATACTTTCCGCAACAAGACTGTGAGCAAGGTGCTATAAGTGCACATTGCCTAGGGGTCACAGTGCCTCCTGCTGGATGGGAATTGGTCCCTGATACGAGTGGCATGACATTCTGGCAGGATACTGCCAGTAATCCAAAGGAAATGTCAGCACAGAGAACACACCAATCAGCTGCCCTTTACGGATGTTTACCTCAGAATCCCACCAACTATCTCGTCTCAACGTCATCGTTTTTTTCCAAGTCAAACAAGTCAATGTTTTTAATGCTCATAACGATTATATTTATTCTTGTTGACTGAGGATGTGCTAGACTCTAAAAGTGAAGCACAGTGACCTTTCAACTGCCAATAGCCAGTTAAAGTGTATAAGAGCATTGTGAAGAATGATATATTGAATGTGCCGTGTGTGTGAGTTGAAAATTGGCAGGTAGGCGAGTCACTATCAATTGAACTATAATATGTGGCTAACTGATAAATATCATACTGCTGTAGATACAAGAAATATTTATTCGCAAACACTGCTTTTATTTGCTAGCTGCAAGCAATGGGATGCAGATTTATCTATTCTTACACAGACTCAGATATATAAGTCATAATATAAGCACTGATAAACATATATTTTATTTGCTCCATGAATAAAACGTCTCATGGATATTTTCAGTCTGATAAACTGCAGTGAACTTAGCGATGAGAGACAAACGCAAACAAATAAGCTTTGGATCATAGGTTCATACATGTAAAGCAGAGCTAGATAGTTCAAGTAAAAAATCCAGACCAGCATTTTGTTTCAACCAACCAGCTGAGTACTCTGTGATTGTGTCACTTTATACTCAACTGATTGGTTGAAAGAATATATGGGTCTGGATTTTTACTCTGTGGACCTGAACTATTCACTTTTGCTTTATACAGTATGTATGAAAAAGTCAGGGATGAAGGCAACCTCCTATATCTCCTATTTTTATGTATCCTGACAAAAATCCCAGGTATAACACTGCTTACATATAAAATACCTCACTGCCAGTGCGGCGCAGTAAATTACAACTCCACAATGCATATTACCATGATATGAATGCAATCAATGATTAGAGAAAATTAAACACAGTTTATAACACAGTTACACCAGACACTGACAGTGATGTGCTTTCCCTCTGTCACACATGCATGCATGTGCTGGGGAGATGTTTATGATCCAGCCATGAATGCTTGCTCTGCTTACCTGGCTGGTTAAATGTGTGTTGTCGGCTGGGCATGCTGCCTGAGACTGCAGTTTGCTTTGTTACCAGACCCAGGCGGTGGTGCTGGGTGGAACCCCTTCATTTGTTTTTCAATGAACCTTGCAGCATCTGTGTCCCTCTCCCCACTGGCAGCCAATAGACCTGCGTCAGCCAGTACAGCGGGAGCCAATAAGAATGGGGCCCCGAGTTGAGGCCTAACGGAAGCAGTGCGAAGCGATACTGTCCTTCTGATGTTGACGGACATCTTTCCATAACAGAATTATTGAAATTAGCCAACAGCTAAGCATATTATAAGCATATTTAGTTTCTGTACAAAGACCTGTGATGTAATAATTGCAACACTTTTACAATAATTACATCACAACGGCAGATTTTCTCGTCGTAGATATGAATTCCTGTTGGGAATGTTTATATTTTGATGAGCTGAATAATATGTGAGCATGCATTTTGAATAAACTGGCAGTTGACTGATTAGTGGCGACTGGCAGTCAACTTCCTGTGTTCTGTTTGAAAGGGTACATAAGACACGAGTAGCCTTGGTCTGGTGGAGAAGGACAGGTGAAGTCCGGCTTGGCTCCGACTATGAGCATCATCCCATGCCGCTGACTGACTTTCCAATCTCAAGCTAAATTTCCTCCCAGGATTCATGGCAGCCATCATATGAAGAGGTTCCATGAGAACCTTATTAAGGATACCAGAGCCCAACCTCAACAGACATTATCATCATATATCTTGCAACAACAGTGCTTTAAATGAATAAGAATCCAAATACACGTTTTATTAAGTATTTCTAAACATAGAAACTCTACAACAAATCTACTCCTCAATAACTCAAACAAATAGTATGATTAAGCTTGCTATAATACACCTCAAACAAAACTAATCAAAGGTAGTGTTCAGCATATAAGTTAATGGTGTTGTGGTTATCTAATGTAATGAAAATGCAGTGTTAGAACAGTATTGTTTTTCATATATAGCAGTCGAAAGTCTGGACACACCTGCTTTTTATTCATTTGTCTCCATTTTAGCTTGGTTATTCACCTTATTGTAAAAGGCTCTGACGCAGTGAAGTAATACATATCAAATATCGTAACGACAAAGCGAAGTGTTCAACATTTCAAAATTTTAGACTCTTAAAAACAGCCCACATTTGCTTCGATAATGGCATTGCGGACTCTTGGCATTCTTTGAAACAGCTTCCAGATGTCAACAGTCCTGAAGGAGTTTCCACAAGTTCTGGGCACAATTTATCTACTTTGTACTTACTCACCCCAAACCAGTTCTTTAGGTTTTAGGTTGGTGGGGCAGGTCATCTGCTGCAGAACTCCATTTTTATCTTTGTTCACAAGATAATACAGTACTTACATAACCTCATCATTATTGAAAAACAAATGATTTTTCAGTAGGTGTGTCTAGATTTTTCACTGGCACTGTAACTTCACTGGAACTACTTACGGCGAAACCTCTGAGGAAATGTGTAAGACTTGTCAAGTCTCACAAAATCACATAGGATGGTATCATCATTCATCATCTGGGAGTTTGATTACTTGTCTGTTTGGATGCCTTCCGAGGAGGCAGTGTAACTCCTTAATTGCCACGTCTAGGGGAAGTTCTCACCAACTGCACAGTCTGCAGAATGACCTTTTATGGACAACATGTCCCAGTAGGAAATTCCACACCCTGCCTGATTGGCTTCATCATATTTTCAGCACACACTCGGAATCCTTTCCTGTTTAGTAATGATGTTAATGAAGAAAAAATGAAGCAGTACGGGGCAGAAAAGATAAGAGGAATGATGGATGGATATTACATGGGATTTTTTGCAAGTTTTTATTTCTTACTCCCAGGCACAAAAGGTACAAAAGACCCTATTGAAAAAGTTAATCAAATTAAACACCATTTGAATACAAGGTTTTAATATTAAAATCTTTCCCACAAGTTTCACAGTGCCATCTGCAGCTAATAAGCTATCACCGCTGTGCTGACTTGGATATCTTGGATATCGATCCTTCAGAGTAGTAATATTCTTATATTTATTCTCGTATATATTATTTTCGGCAATGGTTATTACACGTTTAGCCTGGTATTAATATGCAGATGTATGGCCTAATTTAAAGTCAGTAAGGTGTGCGGGCCAGTCAGTGTGTGTCTAGTTGTGCAGAGGTTATTAATATGTTATGCCGCCTGGCTGAGGAGTTCCAGCGTCACACTCCCCTCTCCTCCCTCGTCACGTTCATCCCACCCAGATTTCTTCTCCCCTCGCCCTTTAAAAGCAGCCGAATCAAAGACACTTTGCCTCTGGCTCTTGGCTGCTGCCATGGGGGACAGCCTCTGGCGTGGGCAAGTTGGCGAGGAAATTCTGGACGGGCACTATATGGAGCTCCCTGTCCGCCCCCTCCAAATCACCATGTTATTTAAAGGGCCGGTGTTCCTGCCTGTCTGTACAAATGTAACCCGCACGAAGGAAATGACCATACAACTCAAAGGATGTAAGGGATTTGTATGTCATTTTACGGCGTCCTCAAATGTTTTCGGGGATGTTGATAAAAGGGTTCTCGTTCCGCTTTTAGTGCCAGATGATAGAGAGACCTACAGGACAGTTAGCCAATAGCTTTCTCTCGTCTCCCCAAGGGTACCCTGCCAGTCAGTAAGGTGAGGCACTTTTGATGAAAATGTCATACGTTTTTAAAAAATATCGAAAATCATTACCTACTAAAGATCACGGCATTAAGGGATGAGGGTATAAACAGGAGATGGGCAAACAAAGGGTTTTTGCCAAGACTCCCCCAAATTGTTTTGATCCGACAGTCTGGGCTTTCGTTGGTTCCGCCTGCAAATGTCACCGTCGGCGGGGCCCATTCGTCAATGGGGAGGAGATGCGTGTCGCCCGTTGACATGCCGCTTGAAAAAGGACATGCCATCTCATCCTTAATATCACGTCCATCTAACGGCACACACCAGATGTCTTCTGATTGGCCGTCTGTAAATAATGAGATTGGGAGTCTTTCTCCTAGATGATTGCGGACGCCCGTGTTCGTGAGCCGATAAGGGATGGTGTTCTTGTTGATCTGTCTATCTGTTGATGCTGGTGTTGACGGGGGTACTGCCGTCTCCACGCACAGATTGGCTTAACGAAGCATCGTAAGGGGAATAATTCATGCGTGTCCTTGCAATGCCTCAAGCCGCAAGTCCTGCGCAAACAATGGCCCTTGATCCAAATGCTGCAGAAGTGCATTAACTTCCACAGCTGGCCATTCTGCCATTCGCCCATCACAGCAACGGTCAGACACGGCTGACATTTTGTATTCCATATACAAATATTCTTCATGTGATCTCCTAATTGGTTGGGAATGTCACATAATAATTAACTTCTAGCATTTAAAAAATGCCTATTTCGACAAGAATCTTCCCCATAATGTGCAATTATTTTATGCAACGTGTGAAAAATTGTAGAGCTGCATCTGTGATTAGAGACGATTTTTTTAATCTGTTGGGGACGTTTAGCATTGGGAAGGATGAACACAGAGATTTATCTTTAGTGCCGCTGAGCACCATTTCACACCATTTCCTTAATCAAACAGCAGGTATTTCAGGAAGACGCCCAAGGAGAGAAAGAGAACAAGAACTTTTTTAATTCAGAGAAAATTGCTGAGTGCGCCCCCATAATTTCATATTCATTTTTTTTTTAATTGATGATGCTAAATTGTTCATCTTACCAGGAGCAGATGCTCCACTGAGCCTCCATTTTCCATTCTCTTTGGGGTGCCACTGAGACACTTGTCCCCATCCTGTAACAATAGAGCTGATGTGGCTGGACACCGTGGTCCCAATGCACTCCGACGTTTACTGAGGATTATGGGAAATGCGCTAGTGCTTTCTGCCACAAGCCTGTCCTTGCTGCTGCGTCCTACACTTAGCAATTTTCTCCACTGCTGGCATGAAGTAGCACTGAATAATAATGACAACGTGATCATTAAACACCTAGTTGACAGTTTAGGCTGTTTTGCTTCATTTTTACAGCCAAACGTTGCACTTTGGGTTGACCATCCTCCTGGGACCTCCCGCTGCCACTATTGGCTATTCCCTGCCTGCTGTACCAATGCAGGTTGCTAAAAAGCTCTCAGACGCGCTGCAATGTCCAGGTCGCGGTTACAAACACACACCAAGGCGGACGACTTTCTCATTTTCTCTCTTAAGACAGCATCGGCAAGGCTAGTTCAGCAGATGCGGGCCTATGACCACTTTTTTTTTTCCAAAGCAAGCAATGTTTTCAATCCATTTCAATCCATGGGACCGTATCCCCATATGTAACTGGAAGCAGAGGGTTAATTTCAATGCGGAAACCAGACTGTCAAATGACCTTGAATGTCTTTGAGGGACTCACTAAGACTCCTGAGAACCACCTCGACGCCCCGCTGTCCTCCCCACCCGCCCCCGCAGATGGTAAATGCTGCACCCTGCGCAGGCTTATCAGGATATCTCTATTCCCCCGACGCGATTCTCCTTCTTTCCCCAAGCTGAAGCGTGACACTTTTCCGGGTTCTGGCACTGCCCGGTTTGTAGCATTACTTCCTTTAAGATAACTAGCTCCCGGCTTTGGGAAAATTCTTTAGTTCTGGGGCAGATGAGATCCAAATACCTCAGGATAAGAGGGTCAAAGGACAAAGCGGTACTACTGAATGTGGCTGACTGAAGCGTCGCTGAAGAGGAATAATGTTGTCTTTGCTGGGGAATGTTAGAAAGAAATTCTTGAAGGAGAATGTCTGAATTATACTGAATGTATAATGTGCAGGGAAAAAAAACAACGATGTAATAAAACTGGCAGATGGCAGGAAGGGTTTAGCTATGCACGCATGACAGAAGGACAGTATCCTGAAAACTCAGAATGTTAATTATAGTTTCAGAGTGAACATGTCAGCCATTTCAATCAGCCGGGTTTTACTGAAGAATTTTAGTGTGTGTTCTTTTGTTTGCTGGGTCCTCCATAATTTCCTCAGAGTTTTGTCATTTTAATAAATCATTGTAATTTTAGTTATATATTTTCCCGATTACAGCCTCTCTGGGGTGATATAACAGGTGGCAGAAAGTTAGTTTTGCATTTTCAGGGCTGAAAGTCAAACCTGACCCGGAGCGTAGATGAAAGGGCGTGATACAGGCCTGCGCTGCCAGTGTCATGGTGATGAATGCAGCGGCTTCCCGGCCACGCTCGTGGTAATGAAAGCAACAATCACCGATGGGTGTCACGCTCTCTGGTGAGCACTCAATAAAAACACCCCCAGAGCTCAGACTCTGCCTGTTTCTAAGGCATGATTGGGATACTCTTCCTTTGTCTGCTTGAAGCCTTGCAGAGGCCTGCCAGACTGACCAACTGAAGGCCTTAGTGCACAGCTACAGAGGGAAAGAGCTCGTATGTAATCGGTTTATGTTCTACTTTTACTATTCCAGGATTAACTGAAAATTTAAAGGCACGCCGTGCCGAGGCTATGAATGCTACATGTCTTTTTTTGTTAGCGCTAAGTGGTTGTCTACAGTTGTGTTTTTTACTGTATTTATTGTCTTATACGGTATGTGTTGTCATGTCTGCTTTGTAGGACGTGAATGACAGCTAAAGGGACTTAAAGCCGCAAACCTTGTTTACATCAAACAGAGGATGATTAAACAAAATTCATTTATGCTAATTAGCAATTACCCTGTGGCCGAGTCTGGTTAGAAGATGGACAGATGGATAGGAAGGATTGGAAAGTTATTGTTGTTTTATTTGCAATTCAAAAATAAGTTTTCTTCCAGAGTATGCGAGTAAAAGTACTGTATGGATATATATGCTTTTGTGCAACGACTTGATAAGCAGAAGGACAAAAGCATTTTTATTCTAATGTAGTCAAGTGGGGTAAATGTGGAGAAGCCATTTATCAGCCTCGATGACTTGGGCCATGGAGGTGACGGTGTCATTTGCATGGTAATGGCGCGGAATAGCTTTCTGCCTCTGGTTCCTCCCATCTCAGTTGAACACTTTATTGACTTCTATTTTATCGTCAAAGTTCAGGAGAAAGTTCAATTTCCAATCCCGGGCAGTATTGCGCGCATCTAATTGAAATGGTATTCCATCTGTTATGAGGCCTTCAGCGGTCTTAAGAAGCAAACATTAGTAAACCGAATTAGCTCATCGATCCATCTGCACATCTGCCATCCATCCATTTTATCTTTGTCTATCCGTTGCTGTGAAAAGAGCACTTTAACAGCTAATGACGCCCCGTTAATACAGCGGGTAACCCATTTGTCTCTGGATGTTTTATCCGCTGCATTCTTTTAAGGGGCTACAGTCAAATGGAACGACTGTGTAGCGACAGTTCTAGGAACCAGATGTATCAATGAACATGAACTGCAAACGGAGTCGAAATAACCACAGTGGAATTACGTTATCGTGAAATTTCGAGGAATGACTGCCAGGAACGGGGTGAGGGGTGGAATCCTGATCTTCAACAATCAGGATAGGCTTTACCACGTGCATCATAACTCCTCCAAGATTCATGGAGCCCCTCGGTGCCGATCGGTCCCCGCCCCGTACCCATTCACGTGCCTGTCAACCCCACTGCTGGGTTGCATAGCTAACCCCGAGTTACCTTTTTAACCAACTACCTACAGCTGAAATGGGGAGGGCAGGTGCCACTGACCAGCTGTAAGTTCTTTGAGAGCACAAGTGTGTGCAAGAGCCTTTAGTTTTTTATGTAGAGAAATTAGTTTTATAGTCACGGGGATCATTCTCTTGCCTTTGCAGATGGGGAGTCGGTAATCTTAAAACTGGCCTGCGGTCGCTTTCCATTCTGCTTTCCGTCACATTTTAGCAGGACTGTAGTGCGGAAGGTTAGTTATAATTCAATAAGGTAACACTAGGCTGAGCTCATTTTTTGTTTAAACAACCAGGTGCTATTTCGCCTGTTTAAGGCCAAGAGTTGTCTTGGCTGACTGCGCAGACGTCCCCTTGAGTTACGGCAGCCGATTATCACGGCCGGTCGTTCGGAGGAGGGCGCCTCAGGCTCCTGGGGACTTCGGGACCCCGCAGTTCGGAAGCGCCGAACATCGATAGCAGCAGCGGAGCGACACGGAGGTCTTCACCAGCTGCGGGCCGGCCACCCAATCCCTGCCGGGCTCTCAGCAGATCCAGGCTGCCGACTCAGACCATCTGCTGTTTTGGAATTCAGTGGAGTCGACGTGTATCGCCGCCACATTGGCAGTACAGGACTGTTCAGTCTGTTGAGTTGCCCCAGTGGAGGAGCCAAAAAAAACAAAAAAAAAACCCACTTTTAATAACTACTATGTTTACTGCCTCATTCGTTAATTTAGTAAGCTAGCCTCTGATGCCAGGAGGTGACTGGTTAAATTATGTGTAAACAGGTGTTCATGCAGAATGGGACATAAGCACACAGTTTATACGTCTATTTGGCAGAATGCTCAGCTTGGTGAGAACAAGGTGTTAGATGATGCGTGCCATGTTGTTAGTCAACAGTTTTTCCAGACCGAGCGATGCCGCGTCGGAACAGCACGCGTTGGTTCGCTGTGACCGGCAAGATCGCCTCTCATGCGGCATTTGGTTTTAATTGCTATGCAGCTGCTCAAGGCCTAATCAACCATGAAATTAAAGACTGGATTGTTTTGTGACAGGTTAAATATTTGTGGATAGAGGCGTTGGTGTGTGGGCCCTTCGGTTTGTGGTTCATCGGCTAAAATGTTTTTCTTTAACAGCTGCAAACATCTGTGCCCATGTTTGCAATAACAACATAATGTTTCCCACTGACATACCATTCATTGCAGGACTTCTCAGTCTGAGCATATACAGTGGAGGATGATGTAATTTATTCAACAATTAGATTATGTAAGTAAATATTTTAATTTTATATGCGCAGAAAAACTACGCATCTCCTCATTAGCAATGCTATAGATTCATTTTTATGTTTCGGGTTTTGCAGGTGAAATATTGACTCAGACAATGTTATGTTTTACTGAATTTGTCATCTAGAGTTGTTGGTGACATACTGCATTTTCATCGCCCCCTGGTGGTAACAATGTGAACTGGGCAAAGACGCAGAAAGAGCAATTTCAATACAATGTGTCCTGTTTTTTCCTGGGTATAATTTCACAGGTCTGTAATCAAGCAAGAAGATTTGGACCCTGAAAATCTGAAAGAAATTCAGCAAAAGCAATAAAAAAAAAGGTCTTAAAGCTGGATGGGCTGACCACTGAACCTTAGAGAGATAGCGGAGAAAATCGGAAATGATCCATGTTGTACCAGAGAAGGCGTGTTTGGGAAGTGGAATGACTGGATAGTGGAGCATTTGTCTGTATTGCCACTGTGATATGAGGCTTAAATCATGCTTCACAGAGAATCTGCAACAAGTGGCTTAATGCCTGTGTTTTTATGTTCTGTTGCTAGGGGAAGTGAATGAGTTTGCGGCAGAGAGCAGCTTCACTTCTCATCACATTTGCCTTATAAACTAGCCAAATGGCTTTTGTGGACAAACAGAAAAAAGAGGAAGGAATTTAAGGGTGATAAGTATGGATTTTCCCTTTTTATTGACCCTGACAAAAAAACACACCATTATAACATTTTTATCCCTTCAAGAGCTAAGGGTGTATTTGATTAGATCCTAATTAGCCCTGCTTTTTAGAATGTCACAAAATGAGCAATATTGAACAAAAGGGGCATATTTCACTGTTAGCGCAAAGATATCTCTAATAGGCACTGATGACCGACACGTTACAGACATATAAATCTTTATTTTGAGACGCCCGGTTAATACAGCGTGTAGCATGTAGCTGACACACTCATCTGTAGAGCGTCTAATGGTCTTTTAGCGTAGATGTGCCCTTATGTAAGGTATTATTTTTTTCTTCCATCTAGCTGGATGCAAGGAGTATTTTTGCAGAGGTATGCGACAGCCCGATCTTTAATGACATTCCAGACGGTACGGCTTTGCCTCGCGAGGTCTGCCCACAGATGAAGGCCTGTTCTCCACATGGTCAGGGTACCTATTTGTACTTCTGCCCTTTCTCTGCAGAGCGTGGCAACTTCCTGTTTTTATTTCTGATATTGAGAAACCGAGGGTAACCACACACTTTATTTAATCGACATGTTCCATTTCATTTACAAGAAACCGCCGTGAGATCTCCAGCTGACCTGATTAAAATATCTCCTATTTGGTGCAGGTTATTGGCTTGTATCTTTAATATTTACTCTCGTTAGCAAATGCGTGTCTGAGGGGTTTTATGGTCAGTATGTTAGTTAGTGAACAGCTTCTATCCCCAAGGCATCAGGTCAGTAAACAAGCAGTGAGCTGTGTCTGTTTCCCCCACTGTGTTGTTAACATTCCACCTCTGCACATCATCAAAACTTTAGTACTTTTGTATTTATTTGCACATCCTTATCCCCATTGCATCACATATTTATTGCATATTTATTGACTTATTCATTTCATATTTATTGTCCACTTGTTTTTATATTACTGTCTCGTCTCTTATTGCACTGCGCTCTGTTCTGAATCTTGCTTCTGTCTGTCCTATATCACACTGCTGTCTGCCCTGTATCACGCTGCTGTCTGCCCTGTATCAAGCTGCTGTCTGTCCTGTATCACGCTGCTGTCTGTCCTGTATCGCACTGCTACCTGTCCTATATCGCACTGCTGTCTGCCCTGTATCACACTGCTGTCTGCCCTGTATCATGCTGCTGTCTGTCCTATATCACGCTGCTGTCTGCCCTGTATCACACTGCTGCCTGTCCTATATCACGCTGCTGTCTGTTCTGTATCACACTGCTGTCTGTCCTGTATCTCCCTGCTGTCTGTCCTGTATCACACTGCTGCCTATCCTGTATTTTTCTGCTGTCTTTCCTGTATCACATTGCTCTCTGTGTTGTATCACGCTACCATCTATCGTGTATCGCATTGCTGTTTGTCCTGTATCACACTGCTGTCTGTCCTGTATCTCCCTGCTGTCTGTCCTGTATCACACTGCTGCCTATCCTGTATTTTTCTGCTGTCTTTCCTGTATCACATTGCTCTCTGTGTTGTATCACGCTACCATCTATCGTGTATCGCATTGCTGTCTGTCCTGTATCACACTGCTGTCTTTCTTGAATCTTGCTGCTGTCTCTCCTGTGTCGCACTGCTGCATGCCCTGTAGTGCCCCCACGCACCAGTCCCCTTCCCTGTAGCCCTGGCATAAGACTTTCACTGCATTTCTTTGAACACAAGCCACCCCTAAAACCTGAATCTTGAGTTACCCAGACAGCTTGCTGAGAAGATGACCCTCCTCTCCTGGCCCAGACAAGGAGGTACCTGTGAGCACTTGATGGAACAAGGGGAGATACTTCAGCCCAGCTCTGGATAATCTCAAATGCTGCTCATACTTCAGCCATAAGAGGGCCGGGAATCTGAACCGCTCTCTTTGCTCTGCCCTACATTCATGTGATTGATGTGAATGGAAAAGAAAAACACCAGATCTTCATCGGGGTGAACAGAGGTTAATTTACAGTTGTTTAGGGTGGTGGGACGGGCGGATCTGCAGCTGTTTAGGGTAACCCTACGGGAGAGATTGCCCATCTGAAGGCTGGCCTCGCAGCTACTGTGAAGCAGAGAAGGGTGGGATTAAAGCCCTAATGAAGAGTTTGATTTAATCAGCTGGGGAGCAGTCTGACTAGGGCAATGGGCGAGCATAATCAAAAGAGATGGGGGGGCTCCTCTGATTGGTGAGCTGGGTTCATGATGACTATGAATATCGGCTCCTCTGATTGGTGAGCTGGCCACGTTTC
>JABFEB020000061.1:1586203-1602862 GCA_019775895.2 Stomatorhinus ivindoensis | reverse complement strand
TATATACTGTGTATTAGAGAGTACTGTAGGTATATAGGTATTATATAGTATATACTGTGTATTAGAGAGTACTGTAGATATATAGGTATTATATAGTATATATTGTGTATTAGAGAGTACTGTAGATATATAGGTATTATATAGTATATACTGTGTATTAGAGAGTACTGTAGATATATAGGTATTATATAGTATATACTGTGTATTAGAGAGTACTGTAGGTATATAGGTATTATATAGTATATACTGTGTATTAGAGAGTACTGTAGGTATATAGGTATTGTATTTTTAGGGCATTGTGTCCTCAGTATGGTCCTACAGCTATGCAGAATGTGGAGGAGCTGTGCTCTAGTCGGGTTTGAAGTGCTATTGACTTTCAGTTCAATGGTACTTTTGGCCAAATGACAGAGAGTGTTACTCAGTATACATGGGAAAATGAGACCAGTCGCGTAGATGGTCTTGGGGGTCACCTGCACACAGATGTGCAGGTTTTCGAACCCGTGACCGGAGATATACCTCAGTCCCTCTCAGAAGGGCGCAATTAAAAACACACAGCAGGACAAAACATGAAGTATTTCTGCATAAAACTGTATATTTTTAACTTACTGATGCAGTTTTATAGGGCAAACTTGCTAACTTGCATTGAACTGCACTGGCGCATTGCACAACAGTGCTCTGAGGCCCATTAGTTCCAGTATTGTGGCCAACAATCAAATCAAGAAGGAAGTGGAAGACAAAGACAATTTTTGTTTGCATAATGAAATATCTGTGTGCAATCACGGACCGTACCATATGCGCGGGGGGGTGAGGTCAGCGGAGTTTGTTAGAGTGAAAACTCTCCTCGTCACTTTGTTTTCATGAGACACATCACTGGGAATATCTTCACCTTTCCACTTGCCAGGCACAATAATTGGAACTTTGCTTACAGCTAATTAATCAATTACGGCTAATTAATCAATCAAGACATCAGCCGAACACACGGCAAGAGCTACAGTGCCGGCAGACTTGAGGTTCAGTGGCTGTGTGTCATTGAACAAAACTAACGGGGACAGCGACAAAGCTGACAAAGAAACATACACAGCTGCCATGCTCGCAGAAAGTCTTGGGATGTGAACCTAACTCTGTAAAGGTGCGCCAAATTCATTACTCTCATAACAAAAGTCAATTGACAAGAAATGCATGACATACCTGCACATATCTAATGTAAAAGACATTTTCCCTTTATGAAGTTCACAACATTTTTGACTGACTCATTCTTTTCTCTTCTTGCCATTTTTTCTATTCATTGAAATTGGAGTCATCGGCTCCCAAAAGGATACTAAACCCAAATGTTTGGTGTTTAATGTGATTGTAATTAAAATGCTCCCAGTGAGGTTGCTTGGCAATGAGCTTTTAACTCAGAACAACTTTCAGAACCGCAATTAATGCTTTAAATCATTGCTGCTCCAAATTAATGTTTTACTTAAAACTTCTGGCCGTTTATAATGTAATTTATATTTTCATAAACAAATTAATAAAGAAATTATTTTTGGTAGAAACCAATAAATTAGCAATATTTTTTATGAATTATGCAAGCCTCTTCTGTGAGTACTGTATGTAAGCTGGTAAAATGTGAAGACATTGAATAAAAATGGCGGGTAATTGATTAAATGCAAATACATAAATAGATTAGGCTTAAAGCTGCAGAGAGGTTAGCTGAGAGACTTCGGCCCTTAATGTCGGCTGTTTGACTTCGCATAGAACAACCACCATCCAAATGTGTAATTCTGCAGTTCGGACTAGCGAATCGAGATGTGAAACCAAGATTCTGAGCCTTTGAGGACATAAAAGATCCCTGGGCATCTTTGGAAAGAGTAGGGGTGGTGCCTCGACGTCCTGCCTAAAACTGCCCGCTGTGGCCATTTCAAAACTGGCCTCCTAATCGTCCCCTGTATCTAACTGGTGTATTCTCTCCTGCCCCTTCACCACCTTAGCTACTGTGAGGTGAGCATACTGGCGTACTGCTGTGTGTGTGTGTATAAGTAGCCAAACTAAGTAATCATAAGTAATCAAACTAAATACGAGACTTCTGTCATTATTACTTTTTTGATTGCAACCACAAACCTTTGTGGGGACCTGAGAAACTGCTTTTTCAAACTTATATTGCATGCAAATATTAGAAATGCTTCAAACAAACTGGTTTTGAAGTGTGATGTGATAATTGTACATCGTAAGTGCGATTTAATGAATATCCACCCCTGGCCTTCATCACAGCAGCAAAGACCCACAGCTTCCTTTACAGCAATTTTTGGAAATACCTTTTCTCCAAACGCTCCCAGCACCTTTTCAAGCATGCAAACAGTTCTGTCCCATTTGTAGACGCTCATTTTGAACCTGATGGCTCATCCCATGTCTGGACTTTCGTCTATCCACAAGACCGTCTCCCAATCCTGAATGCTCCAGTGTTTGTGTTGTTTAGCCTATAGTCTCTTTTTCCTGCTAACACCACGGAGAAAAGGCTTTCTGGCAGCAACTCAACCATGCGGTCCAGCTGCTCTCAATCTTTGCTTGACTGTATTATGCAGATACCGGTTACTCTCTGTTCACACTAATCACAGCCCTCAGACTTCTGCAGCCGTCTTCTGATTTGTTTTGCACGTCACAACTAAGTGTTGATTTTCAGCCTTTGATGTCACTCTGCTTGCCCCCAGACTGCTTCACTCACTGCTGCTTCCTGTCAACCCTTTTCTCTGTAAACAGTAGGTCACTGCGTGCTTAGAGACATTTAACTTTCTGGCTGTCTGGCAATGAGCGAACCCTCCTTCGCTCAAAATGTGTATTTTAGCCCTCTGTTCAATTGTTAGCATTCTAGCCATTACACGCATAAAAATAACAAGTATTTCTAAAAGATTCTAACGTATCAGTTGTGATACAGAAGGGGATCCAACAGAAGATCGAAACAAGGAGCAGACAGTGCATTTAACCTCACAAACTGATCTGGGACCAGGCAGACATGTGACTTTCGTTTAGTCTATTAAGCCACAATCTAGAAGGTCAGGAGCCAATCAAGTTCTAGAATTCCAACACAAAGCGGATGTCAATGCAGTAAAGACACACTTGATATGTCTTCTTCAAAACCAATACTTTCAGTCCTAATGGTTAAATAATGTGTTACTACAAGCTATAAAATACTGAAAAGAATTTTAAAAAATTTGTTTAAAGTATTTCTAGTATTTTCTTGTAATAAAAACAAAGCAGTGTATTTTTTTTTTTATCTGAAGGTGAACCCAAACTTCTGCCCTGTAGTGCATATATGTGTGCATGTGTGTAAAATTGCGAACCTTTGCTATTCTGGCAACTACAGACTAATAGTGCCATACCTTGTTTCCTCTTGTTTATACGTCATATTTAATTTTGATGACTGGGCATATTTTTTTAAACACTCTGTCGGGAGCAGACGTGTATGAAATATTACATGCTCGTCTGCATTCAAAATGCGATACATTCCTGCACTCCTGAATTGCGGCAATTTTGCAATGACTTTTAAAAAAAAAATCACTTCTTCCTGTTATATCTGTATGCCAGACACTGAACTTCTTCTTGAGTAATGTGAAAACAGAGGAGTCCTTGTTGAGCAGGACTAAACGGAAGTTCAATCAGACAGGAAGAGAGAAGCTCAACAGCATTGTAACGATTGGATACACGATCTAGAACAGTGTTTCCCAGTCCGGCCCTTGGGGGCCCACAGATGGTCCTTGCTTTTGCTATCTCTGTGGGTCCCCGAGGTGATATTTCGGTTCCCTGAGAACTGAATTGGTTAACACTGATCTAGAACCTGTTGTCGGTCCACAAGGTGACTGCTAGAACCTATTAGAATATATATTAAAATGACTCCCATTTGGATCAGGGTTAACAGAACAGGTTGAAGCACCCACCTGTCTATGTTGTAATCTGATGGTCAGGGTTGTCGGGGGGGGGGGGGGCATCGGGCAGAGGCTGGGGTACATCCTGGGTGGGTTGCCCGTCCATCACTGGGCTCATACTTGTACACAGGGGAGCAGTACTGGTGTGGATACCCTGGCAGATACAGTGGGGTTGGCATTTTACAGAGACCTTTGAAAATTCGAAATTATAAAATAATAAAATTTGAGGGGAGTGGGGGAGGGCAAGGTGACATTTTATCATGGGGCCTAGAATTCCTAGCTACAAGCCTGCATGTGCAGTGCACACTCCCATTTCCAATGTTTATGTTCTTTCGGTCCTCAAAATTGAAATGAGAGCAAATGACATTTTTATGATCTGCTATAACTGACAACTGGTCTGCAATTTTTTAAACAACATCTGTTTTGCATTAGACATTTTTACAGCCGGTTGTTACTATTGACAGTAAGGAAAATAAACACAAAAGATGATCCTCTCTTCCCTTCCTGCCTCTGCGCTCTCTGTTTCATGAATAATCCACCACTCTTCACCAAAATGAATATGAGTAGTTTGAGTAATATGAGTAATCCGCCTCTCTTCACCAAAATGAATATGAGTAGTTTGACTAATATGAGTAATCCACCTCTCTTCACCAAAATTAATATGAGTAAGTTGAGTAATATGAATAATCCGCCTCTCTTCACCGAAATGAATATGAGTAATTTGAGTAATATGAGTAATCTGCCTCTCTTCACTGAAATGAATATGAGTAGTCTAATATGAGTAATTCACCTCCTTTCACTGAAATAAATATGAGTACTTTGAGTAATATGAGTAATCTGCCTCTCTTTGCTGAAGTGTATGCTGAAGCATTTTAATTTCCACTCTGGAAGTGTAAACACCCTAACAGAACACAAAACTTTATGGTAATTATGCTGGACTACAGCACTACTGCGAATCCTTACAGACTTGTAAAGAGGATCCTTCTAGAGGGTCCAAATGGGACACTCAACAGGAGCAAAAATAAGATCTCCAAAGTAGACACGTACAGAAGGCTTCATCTATTATCTAAAAGCTGTGAGTTTGCTCCTTGCGACTTAGATAAAGATTAATAAGTCAGTAATTTCCCTATATGCAAATCAGCCATTGAGGTGGAACAGAAGTTTAGGGGAGGTGACAGCGATCTCCGAATCCATTATGTTGTATTTTGATGTATTGCGTGCTGGTCTTGACTTGCCGCAAATTTTCTCATATCAAATCAAGTACATGAGACTTGGTGCTATTTCCGTAATGCCACCTCAATTCAGGTGCGGGGGAAAAAATGCAGATTTTCCTCCGTCAAGATGTTTACCTGATGCTGTGAAAACGATCACAGTGAAATATTAAAATGTGGGTTGTGAGCAAATACCCATCCATCCATTCATCCATCCATCCATCCGTCCTTCTATCTGTCCATCCATCCATTCATCCATAATTTTTATCTAGTACAGGGTTACAGTGCAGTTAAAGATTGTCATTAAATATTGTGATTATGAAAATGAAGTAGTACTTATAAATCAAGTGAGTAGTTAAAGCTGTTGAATGTAGAATATGTACATTCTGTTGGTCTTTGGTCTGTTGCCACGTTGAACTTGCTGTTCATTTCTCTGGTTCCCGGTTGGTTAGATTAATGGTGGTGGGAGGGGCCAGGAAGAATACCAAGAGGATGTGTTTTGGTGGGTGTTTGGCTCGGAATACTCTGGGATCTTTAAAGGTACTTTGATAATGCTCTCTGTCTGTACTGGTCTTGTCAAAGTAACTGCCATTAAATCAAACTGCCCTTTACAGTATAGAATAGAGCAGAATGGTAAATGGTTTACGCATATCTACTGCATATGTGAGAAACACCTTTTTGGACGAAGGCTTTCAAAGCATTTTGAATCTCTGTGTCTATTACATTTCTCAGCATAACATTTGGAGCATTTCACATAGGAATATGCACAGACCTCAGAGCTGATGTCACATACATTTTATGTGTCAGGACTTCATTTATATGCTCATTAAACCCCAATAGTTTCTCTCAAAATTTTGGGAGGACCAATCAGATTCCTCGTCTTCCCTCCACCTTAACAGATGACATGCTGTGTTTTGAGGTTGATATGAAGAGTGTCTTACACCTTGTCCATCTTGTCTGCGTTGGGCTGCCAGCCTCACTGTCATTAAAATTCTGACATTGTTTTTGATCCCTGCAATCCGCTATAGTTGAACACACAATGTGATGATGTCAGACTGGTTTAAGTTAGCAAGATGTTTGCTTGTCGCTGGTATCTGACAGTGAGCCGTTTCGGGTTTTGTATCTTCGGCCCTTTAAAAAAAACACATCAAACTATTTATAATGTCATATTTCTCAGTTTCTCAGGAAAAAAAAATCTGAAAGATTCTACATTATGTGCATGTTATTCCGCGTGTATGGCAGACCGCATGACTCTCATGTGGAAAAAGCAATTAACCCGTTCCACAAATTTACAAAGGCTGTTTATAGGTGAAAAACAGCTCTGTCGGAAATTACATTAAGTCATCATATTGACTCAAGGCTGCAGTTGTATAAAGTTATGAGTGTTTTCTGGAGCTGTGGTTAGCTGTGCCATTTTGTGGTCCTGTACAGACCTGCGATCTCTGACTGCTTGAGTGCATGTGAAACCAGACTCGCTGACATATTCTGGCCTGCATTAACTTACTGCTTAGACTGCGGCCAATTCAGCTCATAAATAAAAATGTTTTTTTTTTTTTTTTTAATAAAAAAGAGAACTGTTTTTACAGTGTGGAAACAAAATCCAAGGAAACAGCAGATGTCTACGGGAAGCAGCGACACGAAAAACAAAACTTTGTGTTCCCGTTTCTTGGAGCGGAGAATATTCATTTTAATTGCTAAAATAATTTGGCTGCGAGTCTCTGCTGAGCTGATCTCCCTTCTGTGGCTGAATCATTTTAGCCGTTTTGAGGCTGGAATTATCAGAATGCAGCGAGCAGAGATTCCCAGCCCGGGCAGGGAGTCCTGGCTGCATGGGTGTCAGGGTCAGCTCCTCTAATTTGTATTATGTTTATTTGGCAGAAACAAAACAGAGCAGCAAATTTAATTAATTAACTTATTTATTTCTTTTGAGATGTCAGGGTCAAACAGACCATGGAGCAATCGAGGGGTTAAGGGCTTTGCTCAGGGACCCAATGGTGAAACCTGGAGACCTTGGGTTCACAGGCAAAGCATCCTAAGCCAGTGAGCCACACCCCCCTCCTGAATGCTGAAATGGCCGGGATCAGGTGCCCTTGTCGTGACCCTCAGACAGACGTCAATCGAGCAGGTCCCGGTGGTGGAGGGCAACAGCCTGGCACTGTTTAGTCAGGGTTGAACCAGACCAAAAAAACAGCTTGGGCTTATTTTTTTATTTCCCATAATCCCCTGCTCCACCCCCCCCCCCCCCACTGGCCATGGGCATCTTTTCGATCGTGTCAACAGAGAAGTGGAAAATATCTAAATCATTTAACGGCCATGTCAATCCGCATTGTCTCCCGGGGCGATGCGGCGGGCCCCTGGGGGCCAAGTGGTGCTCTCGCGGGGTACGGGGGCCAAGAACTGCCCATTAGTGGCGTCTGAGTCTATCATTGGCCCTGTCAGCGGGATCCTATGGAATTTGACAGGTATGGCATTGCGGACTGCACTGAGACATAAACCCCCAATGCCACCAATCTCTCTCTTTCTCTCTCTCTCTCTCTCTCTCTCTCACACACACACACTCTCTCTCTCTCTCTGTCTCTCTCTCACCTGCCTCCCTTTCAATTGCGAGAGCAACGGCTCAATACTCATCCAACGTGAACATTTATTCGTCAAGAGCGACAGGGAAAATGAGAAATCCCGCCCCGGCCGATAAAAGCAGGAGTGCCGACGGCCCTTCATCTCCACATCACCGAAATCCATACATGTCATGAGCCCTATGACATGTGTCACCTTGAGGAACACACGCGTGTGTGTGTGTGTGTACGTCTGACGTACAGACCTAGGTGATAGACTTCGAAAACAAAAAAACATTATGAGAAATGAAATTTCACCGTTCCGTCCGCGAACCAGCCCGGCACCGATTCCGAAAAACAGTGCCTGTCACGAGAGCGTTGATTCGTCTGCTGCGCCCACTTGTCATGGCTGTGAACGGTACGGCAGCGACTAAGAGCAAAAGATGGACCATTAAAGAGGAGTGACATTTCGGGCAGACTTAGGTATCAGAAGTACGGTATTACAAAGGAGAGAGTTGCCTGTGAAGTGCGCTAAGGATTCCTGTTCGGCTATCTGTGTAAAAAGAAAACCTTAACCCTTAGTGTAAATAAGCACTTCAGGTTGGCTATTTCATTACAGGTAGCTTCTGGGAGACCCACCACATCCAATGTTTCTGCCCGTGAAACGACTCATACAGTTGCCATTAGGGAGTGTGACTCGAGCAGCGGAGCGGGTCTGGGTAGAAAAACAAGAAGGCTGAGCCTTAATTACACGGCTTTTCACCAAGATCTCCCTCTCACAGGCTGTTGAGACACCATTAGGAAAAACCTCCTGGCGACAAGCGACGACCGGTGCTCCCTCTGATGAGCCAATCTGCAGATTGAATTACAACAGGCAGATTGAATTATAATGCAGGGAGCGTAGCTCAAGTCTCTTAACACAGTATTAACCTACCATTAATTAACTAACCCTCCGCTAATTAATTAACACCATGAACCCACCGTTAATTTAGCAAGAAGCACAAAATTGGAATAGCAGAAAGGCTGTTAGCGGCCGGCTAATGCGTTGGGTGTCTACATACGTGAGTGGTATTGACGTCGTGCTTTGTGCCGTAATTGTGAGGCGCGCGAGCTTAAAGTAGCTCTCTATGCCAGGAACAGGTTTAAGGAAATGCAGATGAACTTCATTAGATGTGAGGGTCCTCTGGTAACTGAAGAACACCTTCATCTGGGAAACACCTGCACGGGGCCACCAGCAGAGGCGCTACACACAGTCGGACCAGAGGGTCTTTTGGAACGTCGAGTGGAGTGTCGGGGATATTATTAGTCAATTATCCATCTGTTCCTGAGGATGTTTAACGCTATGTAACAGTTCTGTTTACTGAAATTTAAGCCTGATTTTAAAAACGGCCAATAAATACCACCCGTTTGTCAAGACCTCATTTAAACGTGGACGCGCACAGTACTTGCAAACGTCATTCTAGGTTGGAGTTTTCCTCATAAACTGCACTGGAACACAAAGCCCGGATTATGCCGTCATATGACTGAAAGTTCGGTGCTATCTCTTCATCTATTGCACATATAGTAAATTAGCAATGTTATAACTCTTTAAATTTGTTTAGAGCATGCTTATATTGTTTGTGCTGTGTGTATGATATTTGCACCTTGTCTGTTTGGCGCAATAGGTATGTTTATCTTTCTGCACTCTGTTCTTTCTACTGTATGCATCAGAATTTCCCCTGGAATCATTAAATTGCATATTATTTGTAATATATTGTAAATGAAAAGCGGGACGGAACGGGCCACTTATCCACCACCTCAATGAAAAGTTGGTACCTCCTAATTTGCAAGCATTTTATCTTTAGTTTCAACTAGATACTGCAAAGAGAGGGAACCCCTGGGAGCCTTGGCCAGGGTCGCCCACCTGTGCTTCTGGTGATAGGACCTGGATTAGGGTTTGTACAGGATCGATCGGTGGTAATTGGGTACCTGCGGTAATTTGAATACAGCTGGTTACAAATCAAGGCTTTTTTTTCCCGACAGCAATCATTCTGATTGAACAAGTTTTTCTTTGTGCCTCAATTACATACTAACCCAAAGTTGAATTCGAAAGAAATTCCGTGCTGATTTTCTCAAAGTGACAAAACTGTGCATGGGCGAAAATAACAATGTGAGCCAAAACGAAAGAGAAAAGCGGAAGTGGACAGTTAGGAATTGAAAATAAACAGCAGACCAGCGTCATGTGAACGATGAGAGCCGGGAAAGCAGATAAAAATACAGCAGCTCTCTGGAAACAGACCAGACTCCGTGAACTTAAAAGAAGTCAATAGTGTTCGGGCGAATGCCAGAATGTGCGTTGAGGGGTTAGCCCTCTTGGAAATCGTTACCAACCCTAGCCTGGGAAATGTTTGAAAACACCTACATGTGACATATTTGATGTTTAACGCTTCTGGCATTTCATGGTGGGCAAACACATGTTATCTCTCCCCATTCAGCATCATCTTCAACATGAGCCTTGTTGGGTCTCCTGGAACTGCCTGCGTTTCAGTCCTAAGAAACTGTTCTTCTGTCTTAGAAAAATCTAAGACCCTCTTACTTGTATGACTTTTATGAGCTAGGAGGGCTTGGAGCCGGATACCACAGCTTATTATTATTATCTAATCATGTCCATCCAATCATCTTCCAACTACTTATCTTGGATAGGGCCACATGGGACATGGGAGACTTGGAGCCCGTTCTAGAAGGATATAAGGCTGTGGCACGCCTTGAGAGTTATGCCATTCCATGGTAGCAAGTTATAAACTCCAATTACCCGAAGTGCAGGTCTTGGGACTGTTGGAGTGAACCGATATGACAGAAGGAGAACATGCAACTTCAAGCTTGCAAACCTGGAGGCGTGAGGCACCAGTGATACCCACTGAGGCCCTGTGCCACCCTTATTTAATAATGTATGTTCTGAATATTCAGGAGGGTTTCCAGAGATACTTTCCTCCATCGATTTCCCAGCTGGCACCTTCATATCTTACATTTATCCCTTTTCTCCAAGACTCTTTGAAAAACCACGGGGGGGGGGCGTCTAGCCTGTGCGCCTCATTAATGGAGCTAATGAAGAGGAATGATGGCAAGAGGCACCTTTTGAGGTTTCCATAGAGATTCTCGCCCCTTCCCCATGCGAGTTGTGCAATGTGCCTGCCAGATGTTTGTGTGCTGGCATTGTGGGCTTCCTTGGACAGATTATACTAGACGTGTCAAAGGTAGTTTTCCTATTGGATGCACAAAAAAAAAAACAACAATAGCAGATCACATGACTCCAGCTGGACCGGGATTGGTCCGTTTATGAACTGCCTATATCTTATGCAACCTTGCTATCAGGCAAGTTTAAACCTCATATGGTCAAGCAATATACAGTAGTATAATTAGAGCTTTTTCAAGTTTGAAGTGGCAAATGAACTTATTAGGGTAATGAACCTTTGTTGTTTTTGCTTTATTAAAACCACAAGGCATGAGAGAGAGAAAAAACAATAGATTGAAAATTTTACAAAGCATTTCTCTGTACTGACGGATCCTGTCCATTTTCTGCACCTTCTGTTTCTTCTTCTATTTTGGATTTCAGAACTTGCTGATGTGAGGCTGGGAACAAGCCAGGATGGAGCACAAGGCATCAGAGGGCACACACACCATTCACACACGCACGGCGCTGGGGCGGAGACTCGAACCCCAGTCCTGGCAGTGTGAGGTAACAGAAGTAACAGCTGCCCCCCCACCCCCATGCCACCCCTACTGATTGATTCAGAACGAATAAGGAGCAACTAAATGCATTATTGTATGTTTATTACATGGGATAGGAAGCAGTTAAAGAATTTTTCATTTAGAATGGCAAAAGAAAAACGCCTAAAAGCCTAAAACGCCCATTGACCAGGAAACTTGCACCGTCAGCCTTCTCTACGGGACGCCAGAAGAGGCACTCGATGTTTTGCGCTACACTAACAAGAACGATCTCTGAATTCGATATGCCTGTTGTTCCCAAAAACGGCGTGAGCTCGGTGAAAAGGTTTCTTGAGGTGTCAGGGTTGTATTTTAGCATCTCTCTGAGTTCCTCTGCCAACCTCCCAAAACCATCATAGTAAACTCAACAGCGGTTAGCAGTCTGGGGTTCAAACCAACGAAAGGAAGGTACACAGAATTTTCTTTACCATCCCGACTGTGGCTGACTGACAGAGCTGATGTTAATCACTTCTTCTGTTTCCCTGTATTAGCCATTTGATAATACTAAAAATAAACATTGCTGTCCCTTGTCATATTCCAACGACCTTATTCATCTCACCTGTCATGATGACATTCAGCTCACAGAGATTAATCACATGGCAAAGTCACACACTCTCTCCGACAAGTCATCTGGGTCTTGTGAAACGATTTTTTTTTTTCTTTCTTTTCCGCAGGAGATTTATAATACACAGAAACGTGTAATGTAGTATCCTGTGGTCTGTTTTATATTATTCGGACGTCTTGCCAGAATTACCAGCGAGCATCAATGCAACTGTTGCGGACTGCACGTTGTAAATATTTTGGAGGGAAAACATGTGTTCCCATGTGACAGCTGTGTTTTGTTACTGTGAAGAAGAACGAAGCATAATGAAAGAGTAGTGGCGTGAAGGAAAACCGTTAGCAACGACGTATGACAAATCTCACCAGGAGTAACACAAGAAACAGATGAAACTTGCTGGCACCGTTTCTAAGGGCGTTGCTGAGGCAAGGCTAGTTTTTTCAGCCTTGCTTTTCCTGAATGCTAATCTCTCCTCCCCTCTCCGTCCTAAAACAGGGGACGGGCTTGATGCTTTTTTATGGGGCAATTAGATGCCTTCCTTTGGTGGGGGTTTGATTGAGAAAGGGTAGAGTGGATATCTCTAGGAAGGCCTCTGACCTCGACGATATACTGTACTGTACCTCCTTAGCCTTTAGCGTACCGTAGCTCTCTGCTAAGTTTGCCATCTGAAGTCTCCGGGAGGCGAGTTTTGTGAAAACAAATCTATCTCCTTGGAGCCAAGAAAGGAAATGACATCATTCTGTGACTCGAAGGGCCTGGACAGAGTACTCCTACGACTTTAAGTTCTCTGATTGTCCTCCCATACAGGAGGGTTGCCAACTCCAAGGACAAAACAGCGTATTGAGTTAAAATACCGTTCGAGGACCGAAAAACCCATTATTTTGCCGTTAGGTCCATTTCTCCTGTACTCCGTACCACTGGAAACATTTTATAGTCCTCATTCCATTTAGGAATCCCCACGGAACTGTAAACAAGAAGCGTTAAACACATTTAACAAACAACATACTCTAACAAACACATAGCAAAAACAGACTTCAAATGCATCCATATATTTCAGCGTATAATTGGTCTGCCAGCAAAAACAAATTGTGGGTGGGGCCACAGTCACTTCGCAGAATCTGTTATTTTTATTCAGAGGTGTACTGTTTAAAGTCTGTCACCCACTGGTGCTCCCTCACCATGCGTCCCTCTCTCAAAGACTCAGTGAAACGCAAAACCACCATAAAGGCAGAACGTGGAAGTCAGCTCCGTTTCTCTAAAAACAGTTTGTTGTTTGTATTATATATATATTTTTTTTTACAGAATTGTTGATGATCCTTAAAAACACCGCAGAACTGTTTGGGGAAGAAACTGACCCTACATAACTAAAAACAAGGGGATTATGTTATCTAGACTTTTCGATGTTGTCAGAGAAATGATTACCAATTTGTACCTTTGCTGGTATGATATGATATGGCTGTACCCTGAAGGGTAAACGTATCATTTAAGATAGACAGAAAAGGACCATGAGTTACATTTTTGTATTATTGGTGGTAAATTAATGCTGTTTGTACACCGGGGATGTTCCTCAGAGTCCATTTCTGTACCTTAAAAGGTACAATTAGATACAGCTACAATTGGCAGAGCCTTGAGGGTATAGACCCAGTGACAAGCAAAAGGTACAAATTGGTACCGTTTTTCTGAAAGTATAGACTTTTTGACACTCTTTACTCCCTTTGATTACCCGTTTAATTCAGGTTTACTGTCTACAACAAATTATTTAATTTCAGTAAGTTTGGTGCAACAACACATACAGTAAATGAGCTGAAATTTAGTCAGGACCATAAATATTTGGACAGAGACAAAGTTTTTCAATTTTTAAGTTCTGTACATTAACACGATACGTTTCAAAAGAAACAAGTGCGATGCAGTTGAAGTGCAGACATTTAATTCAGTGGGTAGAATAAAAACATTGCATAAAAATGTGGGAACTGAAGTAATTTTTCTACACAATCCCCTCCTTTCAGGGGCACATAAGTAATTGGACAAATTAATATAGCTGCAAATAAAATGTTCAATTCTAATACTTAGTTAAAAAGCCTTTGCAGGCAATGACTGCCTGAAGTCTTCACCTCATGGACATGAGCAGACGCTGGGATTCCTCCTTTGTGATGCTCTGCTGGGCCTTTACTGCAGCAGCTTTCAGTCGCTGTTTGTTTGAGGGTCTTTCTGTCTGTAGTTTAGTCTTTGGCAGCGAAATGCATGATCAATGGAGCTGAGATCACGTGACTGACTTGGCCACTTGAGAATGTTCCACTTCTTTGCTTTAATAAAGTCCTGTGTTGCTTTTGCTGTGTGCTTTGGGTCATTGTCCATCTGTATTATGAACCGCCGCCCAATCAATTTGGCTGCATTTAGCTGGATTTGAGCAGACATGATGTCTCTCAACACCTCAGCAGTCGTTCGGCTGCTTCCATCCTGTGTCACATCATCAGGAAACGCTAAAGACCCAGTGCCACTGGCAGCCACGCACGCCCAAGCCATCACACTGCCTCCACCGTGTTTTACAGATGACGCCGTGTTCTTTGGATCATAAGCTGTTCCAGCCCTTCTCCATACTTTTTTATTTCCATCATTCTGATACAGGTTGATCTTGGTTTCATCTGTCCAAAGAATGCTGTTCCAGAATTGTGCTGGCTTTTTTAGATGTTTCTAAAAAAAAGGTCCAATCTAGCCTTTCTCTTCTTAAGGCTTATGAGCGGCTTGCATCTTGCAACCCTCTGTATTTGCTTTCATGCAGTCTTCTCTTTATGGTAGACTTGGGTATTGATACGCCAACCTCCTGGACAGTGTTGTTCACTAGCTTGGCTGTTACAGAGGGGTTTCTCTTCACCATGTTAAGTGATCATCCACCACTGATGTCGTCTCACCAATGCTTTCTCTCTCTCTCAGGATGTGCCACACTGTGGGTTTTGCCGCTCCTAATGTTCTCAAATTGTTTTTTTTCCTTCTGTTTTCGCAGCCTAACGATGGCCTGCTTCACCTGCATGCTGAGTTCCTTTGACCGCATGTTGTATGTTCACACCCCAATCTTCCAAATGCAAACAAGACACCTCAAATCAACTCCAGGCCTTTTATCTGCTTAATTGATAATGAAAGAATGAAGGACTAGCCTACACCTGTCCATGAAATAGCTTTTAAGTGAAGTGTCCGATTATTTTCGGCCCCTTTAAATAGAGGGTGGCACATGTTAACTTAATTAATCCAGTTTGAATGTGGATACCCTAAAATGAAATCTGACAGTCTGCACTTTATGTCCATGCCCATTGTATAACTTCAATTGGAATATATTTCAGAAAACAGATAAAATAGTAAAACTTGTGTCAGTGTCCAAATATTTATGGCCCTGACTGTATATACTTGTCAATTCTTAGGCGTCTGTGTGCCCGATAGAATTGAAGACGAAACAGAATCATGTTTGAAATGTCAGCACAGAGTAGATACTGTTTACTGGTGTTGCCTGGTGTATTATTTCATCCCAAGCAGGCAGGCCGAAAACCTTCAAAAACCTTTTTGGATGTTTCTCGCCAAGTGAAATACCTGCATCTCACACGGCCATTCGCCTGACCGCTACGCTACGTATCCCCTTTCATTCACAGCCACATCAATAGTTTCACATTGATCAAAAGGGGTCCGGGCCAAATGTCTTCCGAACCAGTCCCAGACGCCGAAGTTTTCCCTCAAACTTTTTGAATTTCACGTGTTATTACAGCTGCTGTTGTCCACAGTGTTGTTTTCGTTACGCTAGTACGGTAATGCTAATGCCATTTACACAGGTGCGTTTCCAATGTTCCTTGTGGTTTTAAGATCCATACGAAGTGTTCTCCATGTTTTTGTCGTGTACTTGCACGTCAAAAGGCTCCTTTCATTACACAGTGACTTCCCTCAGAATGTCCTGATGTGAGATATATGTAACACCTTCATTACAATGCATACTTCAAGGGAGGTTGTATATAAATTACCGTACATACAGTGAAATCTCTAGTATGGTGGATGACATAAGGGTTCAACTATTATGTGTAGTGTATGATGCCCGTCTTATGGCGCATGAGCCAAAGCCCTCCTTCTGAAATGATAATCAGCTTTAAAATCTAAGGCTCAGCATATATTAATCAATGGTAGCTGTTGTATCCATGGTAACCGATAAAGATTCCAAAAATGTAGCTTTTTCTGTAATGTAGATTCCACCGCGTTAAAATACTCCTCTTTTTAATTTTTTTGATACTTGCCAGTTGACTGGTTGCTTCTTTCTGGATTGATGTTAGAGCAAACATGCCAGTATTAGTACATTTGAGCCTCTGCAGACATAAAAAAAAAGCAACGAATTATTTAACCTGTGTGTGTTTTGCTTTATTGTGAAATGTACAAAAATACCTACACCTGCTGCCCCCCCACCTTGTACTGAGACTGTTTCCCCATCACAGAAATGCTCAGGTTTTAAATTGAATATCCTAACCCCATGAGAAAGTGCTTTCTGCTTATTTTAAAAAATATGTATTTAAAAGATGCAATTCAGCTATTCAACAGTTCAGCTATTTTTTTTGATTGCGGTGCATTTGCTGTAACCTTGCACCTCTAGGGTGGTAGGTCCAGGCCCGAATCCAAAAGGAGGCTTTCATTCTCCAGAACCACGTTGGGGGGGGGGGGGGGGG
>JABFEB020000061.1:1559377-1583730 GCA_019775895.2 Stomatorhinus ivindoensis | reverse complement strand
ATTAACAGATTCTTCTGACAGTGTTTGGCCTAGCAAAATACAGATGTCTTATTAGACTACATTCAACAGTTTTAGATTCCTTGAAACCATCTTAAATGATAATGAACCACTATTAATTAATGTTTTTGCCAGACTTGTTGTTGGGGGATACCATGAGTGCTAAGGAAAGGATAAGAGGAAATTTGCTGGGAAATTATTGTCGAGAGGAATGAATTGCAGTCTTTTCCTGCATCCCTGTCTTTTGGCCATTAGTGGATCATAGCAGGACTGACTGAGTGTCAGTAGTATTATTAGCTGTAGCATAAGTGGTTGGAATTTCTCCTAATACACTCCTACCATGCAAATAACTTGAGATGTAACTTGTTTCCAGATCTCTCCCTCGTTAAGATACATAGTGCCAAAGCACGAAGAGAGACATTTGTTTTGTTCAGGGAAATATTCGAGACACGTTGATTAAACTTTACTAATGAAACTTTGCCCCCTACTGGAAGCTGCACGCGTCTCCCACCATCAGACTTTTCAAATTGGATCTCCGAGCTGATAGACTGTTCTTATTAATTTTCATCACTGCTTAAGGACTCTCTGGTCCTGATCGCAGTGATAAGATTTATCTTTGTAATTCAAAATAATACAAAACATTCTCTCCACTCTCCAGACACAAAGGTTCCATATTTATGAGAATGATGACCCACTGTGTGGTTTCAAAACGTTTCAGTGGAGCAACAACTAATTTTCCATGTAGAATTATGATTAATAAAGACATGAATTAATCATTCACGGGATCTCCTTGACCTATCATATTGCTTATGACTTGTTTTCAGCTTAACTGATGTGAGTTTCCCTGGTCCCACTTTACATTTTACGCATTGGTTGGGTTACGGCATTTAATGTGCTTCTCGTTCCAAGCAAGCACTTAATTACCTTGACTAATTGAGCCGTTAATTAAACTTTAATCTCAATCAGATCTTTTTCGGGCTGCCGTCTACTGTCAGACATTTGACTGCATGCAATGACTGTCCTGCAGAGATTATGACTTCCTCTTTCAGCCTGAGGTGTTGTGGGTTCATTATGGATGTCTTACTAAGGAGTAGTGTAAGACAAGACAGTAAGATCTAGTAATAAATGGGATATTCTTTTAAATGTCTTGAACATAATTAAAACAAGAGGGATGTTCAGTAAAGGTGGAATGGGCATGACTTTAGCATGAGTCATTGTCCTTTGTTTGCAAATGTTGGTAATCCTTCAAAGTTTGGCTTAAGGTTAGATTCAAGATTCAGTTCTTACTTGTCATTGTCCACCACAGTACAATGACGTTGTAAAATTAATGCCCTGAATGGTCCAAACGAAACACAAGACACGTAACATTTAACATGAGTTAGCAAGAGATGACTATCAGAACATGCTACTCTAGTTTCCTAGGAGCGTTTCTCAGTAAAGCCGAGATCGACTATAGGGGATGATAGGTACTTGTTAGCTCTCCATTTAGCTACAGTCCCAAATTCATGCCGGACATTTGCATTTCACTCCACACTTTTGGTGTTAGCTGGGTGAGAGAAAGAGCTTGTAGTCATGAGAGGGGTGAAGAGAAGAGAGAAAAGTGGAGTGGGAATGCGTATCGCTTATTATTCGTATAATTATGGTTTTCATTAGCCTGCTGGCGACCTACTTATGGAGTTCAGTCTGTTGCCGTATATGAAAAGTAATTCACACCTTGCCAGGAAACAGGGGTTTGGGTGAATATAGCAGAAAGCAGAGAATATATGTGAAGTGAGGTGTTTGAGGGGAATTTAACCTGCCTTTCTAGGTTTGTTTATATCTGTTCGCAACTTCCCCCTAGAAAAGGCAGGCAAAAAAAAAAAGAATTATTCAAATGCAGCTCGAGAATTCTGCATTTTCATGCATTGGTGCTTTGGGCGCAGTGTTTTTTTTAGGTGGGTGTTATTTGTTTGGCACTGGCATTGAAGATGCACGTTGTGAGTCATTGCGAGTAGTTCAACAATTTGGAGGGACATGTTCATGTCATCAATGACCAAGAGATGTGTTCCAGCATCTCAGAATCTTCTCAAATGGCAAATAGCCCCCTTTGTCTGTGATGACAGCATTGCAGATGTAGCGACCTGGGATGCTTCTCCAGCAGCCTTGAAGGAGGTCCCACAAGTCTGCTACCGTGCTCTTACTCTTCGATCCAACTCATCCCAAACCAGCTCTGTAGGGTTTCGGTCAGGGGGGATTGTGGGGGGGCCAGGTCATCACGGCACTCCATCTCTTTTCTTGTTCATAAGATTATACAGTACTTACATAACCGCGAGATTCATTATCTTGTTAAAAAATAAAAGATTTTCAGTAGGTGTGTCCTAATCTTTGACTGCTTCCCTATGTTATCCATGGGTAATATACAGAAGTGAAACATTGTTCTTATTGGTCATAGTGCTAATGAATAGTACTAAACAGAATATAAGTTGAGACACATTAACATGACATATTAGACATAAACATTAACTTATAGGCAAAAGATATAGGGTGGTTTTTTGTGGTAGGGGGTGTAAACCTGTAACTTAGTTTACATGCCTTCAAGGACACTTCAGTTTTAACAAAGGTTCAGCTACAGTGTCATAGTTTTTCCACGTCATTTATTTAAAAAAATTGAATATCATTAAACCCTAGAGTGTGGAACAAAGATGTGACACCGTAATAAGTTCTTTTGCGCCTTTTCGCACTTTGCTTGGGATTAAACACCCACGTTACAGTACGGCTGAAAATGGGGTTTTATTCTTAGTCTTAGGTTTAATTCTCGCTAAGTGTCAGTGGCCTGCGGCGGCGTTCGTGAACTTGTCTAATGAGCTCTTATATCTGCCCAGTTACAGGCACCCGCTCCGCAATCGACCTTGAATGTCGAGTTATTTGGTGTTGATCTGTTTTATTACTTGAATCACGCTCGGATGGTCTAACTTTGGCGCTCGCCCTTGCTTGTAAATTCACCTCTTGCAGAAGTTTCCTCTTTCCCCCGGCTGCCATCTCCATACCGCCCCCTGGCCAAACGCCTTCGGGGTCACCAGGGGCACCTCTGTCCCCCAACCCCCCCCCCCAGGCTTGTCCTTCTTGAATGATACACAATCCCAAAACCTCAGGAGCACAGCCAGTCCGTGGCACTGTTTACCATGCATTAGCTGGCTGCTGAGGTTTGGGGGCCCCCTGTTGGCCATAACCTGTTACTACACTAGAGAGGTGTGTTGGGGGGGTTAGGGTACAAAGTGACGTTTGGAGTGAGGCCCCAGAAACGACTAACCTTACCGTACCTCATGTCTCTGACTACTTCTTGTGATGGACCTCGACTTTTGTAGGGATGGAAAACCAGTTCCTACATGTTTATATACAACATTATTTCCAATTGTACCCATCTATTCTCCTGGATATTCTCGTTCAAGGTTAGCCAGGCTTGGCCACATCTTGGGACTTCAGTGGGTAATCTTCTGGTCGCTGGGCCGCGTCTGTAATCGCCCTGCAGCCCATTGGCGCCCCCAACCCCGAAGGCGGTAGCATCAACATAATACATCGTCTTTGTTCAAAGAGGTGAGACTGGGTGACAGGGGAAGGACGGCCTCCGAACCCGCTGGTGCTGTCACTGCCTCGTCTCATCTCTCATCTGTTATTTTTGCCTGTTCGCATCGGGACCGTCTGTTCCCATCAAACCTGGCGATGATTGACAGGTAGTAGTCCCACCCACCGAGGCTTTCAAATCCCCCAATTTCTCCATCACTTGTGACATGTTGTGTGAGACAAAAACGATTGAAGGAAACTTGATGTCACCGCCCTTAAATATACCTCAAACGTACCTATATTTTAATTCCGACGCCATTCCTAGGCGAAAGAAAGACGTCTTTGCATTTGTGTCCCTGTCTCTTGCATAGTGCCCTGCATTTTTGGGAACGTTAGCAGCGTGACAGCCAGTCCTATCACTTCTGCATCAGAGCAGGAAATGATGTTGCGGCAAGGCTAACGGGGACATGGGGGGGGGGGGTCGATCGGATCACCTGTGCCATCTCCGAGTTATAGCCAGCATTGCTAAATTCGCACCAACAGATAGCAAACACCAGCCAATCTCCCGCCGTCTCCTATCTACAGAAACGTTATCATTATGAGCGCCCCCCTGCTTGAACTTTGACAACCCTGAACTCCTTCTCGTACGCAATGCCGGAGAGCTATAATAGAACTTCGGCCAGGACAATGATGTCATAATGGCCGATATCATTAACCGTACAGATATTAGATATGCATGATTATTGCATAAGGTAATGGCAACTCCTTTCCATTAAATCTGAGGCTT
Organism: Stomatorhinus ivindoensis; assembly: GCA_019775895.2. NCBI lineage: Eukaryota > Metazoa > Chordata > Actinopteri > Osteoglossiformes > Mormyridae > Stomatorhinus > Stomatorhinus ivindoensis. The sequence continues at coordinate 1,579,406 of JABFEB020000061.1, read as the reverse complement.
AGGGGCTTTGCATATTTTTCAATTATTCATGTGTGTGTTGTTTCCATCTCTAGAAAGCGAGCCCTTTCATCGTAAAAAAAAAAAAAAAAAATCACCATTGCATGAAAGACACCCTCACAGAGGAACAGGAATTTAGTAACACGTATATTTTTTTTAAGAAACAAGCCTTCTCAATTCTGTTCTCGTCTGTGTAAGCCGTCGCTTCTGCAGTGCGCTTCAGATCATGGTTCTGTCTTCCCCGGTTTGAACTTTTTTTGGCTGGAGTTAGTCGATTTTTGTTTATGTGTTTTTTGTTCCCTGTTCCCCCTTCCGCCGTCCCAGCTGCTGAAAAGCGGTCTCATAGCATGCAGCTACCAGCCCTGTGCTCCTCCGCAGCCTGGATGGAGCCGCCAGGCTGGAGAGTGCTGTTTGATCCGAGCCGTAGCCGCTGCTTCACCTTCAGGCTAAGAAGTTCCACTTGAGTCTCGCCGGACCTCGATTCTCGCTTCCACATCTCCGCGGTACTTTCTAGATGCTGCCTAGTAAATTCGGGCGAGGACGCTTGGATCGTCATCCAGGGCTTCTTCTCGGCAGGCCTCCCAGAAGGCCCGTCTTCGGTGGGGTGCTTTGGAGACGCCTGACCTACATGCCTTTTCTTCTGAAGCTCCTGCAGTGAGACAGCTGGCTTTGCAGTACCTTCTCTGATAAGTGCGGGCTGCAGATTTCATACTTCTCCTCATTTCCCTGCAATGTGTCGCTCTGAGCTCTGACAGATTTTCAAAGCCTACACAAGCCCCCCCCCCCCCCCCCCCCCTTCATGCTGTAGGACCTCATGGGAGGAGAGGAATTTGTAAGTACTGAACACTGACTACAGGTGACCCACAAAGGCGGAGTGAATCAACACATTTTAAGGGAATATCTTGTAGTTTGAGCTTCAAAGGAAAAAGGGTATGAATTCTCATCATAGGGGTTTTATCATTATGTCATCAAAGGGGTACGAATACTATCTAAATATCACCATCATTATGACTACTATCTAAATAAAATTCATTATCTATCATTTCCCTTTTGTAGAGATGAGGGCTGAAGCAATGTATATGTGTGCGTGTATATATTATATTATGCAAAATTAATTATATAAAATTATATATTATATATATATATATATCATACAAAGTATATATCAGTTATTTTGACATCATATACAAATCATATCTATCCTACATATACAGAACTGTGCAAGAGTCTAATACCAAGAAAACACAATTAACATTAGAACGTATGCAGATTAAGGGGAGTAGGACAAAAACCAACCGGAATCTCTCCTGTCCGCCAAAAACTTCCTGCCGGCTAAATGAACACGGCTTCAGTTCCCACACCTCTCCTCGGGGGGCGCCCCGGTCATTCCGTGCGATTGTTAAATTTCACCACCAGCTCACTTTAATTGAATTAGTTAAAAAAGACAATGATGTGTTAATTAGCCATGTGTGCTAGCGGTTGAGTAAAAAAATTTAAAATGTATGGCTGCATTGGATGGGTGGTGTGAATACTGGGGGCGGGTGGGTGGCTTTAGGAGGAGTTTTGAAATTGCTAAGTTGGCACATTTTGATAGACGTCATATAGTTTTACACCAACATATAGGGGAATAGGGTATAGTACCTATTATTCAATAATATTTGCTATGATTATGCTGTTAATTTTAGTGATCACATGTACAACAAATCATATTAATCCACATGAGTTAATTAAGTACTTGGTTATTTTTCTATTTAGATTTTTGCCATTAAACTGGAAATATAATGATTGATTGATTAAACAATGATGTAATGGCCGTGATTAAGTTATTAAACTATTTAATTAAAAATGTAATAAGTGTAGTTTGCCCATAGCAGTTTTCTACGACAATTAAATTCATTTTAGCAAAGCTGAAACTTTGCAGCAGATCGAGTTAATATAGCCAAGGCAAACGAATGCATTTGGCCTACCGTGGTTCAAATTGCGCGTTTAATTTATGCAACAGCTCAATCAGAGGGAAGAAAAAGGTTAATTAACTATAAGCTAGGCTAGAGCAAAAAACGTCGCACTGTGAGGCCCTGCAAGAACAGGAACAGGAACAAATTTAAATGGAAAAAACATATAAAAAAAAATAAGATAAGCTGGCATTTGAGAGTGATCCCTCTTGAGACCGCATAGGGTGTTTTTTATGAATCGTATAAGGTTTGGTATCTTGCTGTTCTGAATTATTCTTAGAACATGGTGCTCTGAATGCTGTTTCCCTTTGTGGGGTTGCAGGGTAAGCAGAACGGCTGTTTTCTCGGAATAAATGCTCATACAGCTGCTGGGGGCTCTAGAGCTTGCTGTGAATCTACCGTTCAGTCAGGATGGGTGGTAAACAGATAATGGGGCGGAGCCAACTAAGCTGGTCCTCCAGGTGCGGGCTGTCAAAGGCTGTGGGGGGGGAGGAGCTTCAGACAATGACCCTTTCAGCGCTGCTACATCCCATCACATAGCGTTTACGTTCAGGCCATTCAGGCACAAATTAAATAATTGTTGTTTCTGGGGTCCCAATGAAAGAGACCCCCCTCCAGTTGAAAAACAAAATAAATAGCTAGCCAGTGGAGTGATAAGATCGTAGCTAGCTAGTTGGTTAGCAGAACATACTGGTTCGGCATCTCTAAATAAACACTATAAGTGTTTATTTAATATTTAGTGTAGTGACTCTTAGTGCGGCCCACCCAAACCTCGGGGGGGGGGGGCAGACGGACCTAAAAACGTGGTTTGAGTGACAGTAAACACTGTGGGTGAAAATTCCCTTCCTCCTTATCAGACCTTCTGCCAGCCTGAATGCTGCTGAGAAGCAATGTGAGATGCCTGTGATCCTGCGCTCTCATCCGCCTGCTGCCATCCAGGATACGGGCGAACAAAATCATGACAACTTTCTTTACGATAAAGAAAAATCTGATGCTGAAAACAAACAAACAAACAGAGAAACAAACAAACAAACAGATATACAAACAAACTTGTGTGTAATATTTGCTAATACTCCTGCTTCCGGTCGTCATGGAACCTCAAGCTTATGAGCTGGAGGGGAGGAAAGCATATTATGGATGTTTTATTTTACATGACGCGGCTGAACTGGGTGTCGGCGAGCCGCTCGTCACTCGCGTGGCGGATCTGGCTGTAGGCTGGGCTGCGGCTCCGCTTCCTCGCAGAAAGGTGTCTTCATCAATCACACTGGGCTCCTCTCCAGTGAGACTCAGGCGCAGACTTAATAAAAACCACAGCCTGCTATATGTTCGACCTGATGCCATTTTTCACCACTGCCGTGGATTCTCAGCCTCAAGCTGCTTAGTTGCGGCAAACGATAAGAACTCATGCGACCCGAAGACATTAGGACGCGTTAGAGCTCGGTATGAAATCTGGAAGTAGGCCTATATAGAAATGTGGACGGTGCAGCTCTGATATTTAAAAAATCCGGTTTAATTAGTTGGCTGACACGTGAGAGTTGCTACTTACCAAAAAAAAAGCAAATAATTCAAAACAGCACTGAAGAGGAGACAATTACGTCTGGAGGTTTACATTTAATGTCACATTGAATGTCACTCTGAAACCAATGTCAGAAAAAACGAAGACCAATGAAGTTAATTACAGGAGCTTCCCTTCGGTTAACGAAATTCAACACAGAATAACATCCGCTTACTTTATTGTTGTACTGCAGCATTTTTGAAATGGAAGAATTTATGGTGAAAGCTCGTAGAAACCCATAAGGAAAGATACTGTCAGAGACGCCGGTCAGGTCCCTGGCTTTTTCATAAATGGCGCCTTTTTTCAGCTGTTAATCCTCCGTTCTTCTGGAGCAAACGGTTGTGTCCTTCGTTGTCTCCTGCTCTTGACTGCGTCACACATTTCATCGTGAATGGAAAAAAATATATAATGGATACAACTGACGTCCTCTGCATCTGGTGCAGCGACAATAGAAGATCCCTCTGCACACGGACCGGCATTTTCTGATTAGTGCTGTGTAATTGCGACACATTTCTTTGTTCCACTTGTTTCACCTGCGTTGGCTTTTTGGCATCGAGTCATACGATGCACATGGATACCTATAGAATATCTGTCCTTATTGTATTTCCAGTTTAGTGGCAAATAACAAAAATCCCATTAAAATGCAAGATGCTGTAAAACTATTAGATAGGGCTATTAATTTTGACAACATGTTGTTTTAATTCCATGCTATTTTCCAGTTCAGAAGCTGAATAATTTGTATATCATAATTTGCAGTCCATTGGCTAAAACACACCCGAACATAAATGTTAGGCTTAACTCTGGGATGGATTTATAATATGTGTAAAAACATGCTCTTTCCACATGCAATTGGATGCTGTTTGTTCAGTCATGTAGGTATAATTTCCCGTAACAAAGTGGCTTGAGTGAAATTACTATGTTTTTTTAATTATTTAGCATCATGCATGCACAATCCAGCATAGATGCATTTTTCCCCAAGATGTACAACTCAGTGGTTTCAGACATTGTAGAGACATTGAACCAAAGTTAGCATCTGTGCCATTGCCTGCAATTCTATGATTTTTTTAAAGTGGGTAGCATAAGAAGGGCCAAACTTCATGCTGTGTTGTTAGCCAATAATATGTTTTGGATCGGGGAGTGACAGGGGACTAGGCACGCTGAGGGCCAATCAGCTTTTAGCTGGGGTTGGTACCCCTCTGGGCCCGCCCCTGTATACTCCCTGACTTCATGGTATGTCTGTTAGCGAACGCTTGCAACTTTGCAATGTTTATGTTTGCTCCGCACTGACATATAGCTGAATGACCGATGTTCATCCCTACCTGAAAGCTTGCATTTCAGCTACCTAACCTATGTAATTTACACCTCTGCTGGCTTGCCGTCGGTTTTCCAACCTGCAGGTGCGTGAGAGATTCTAGCCCTTCAAGGCCTGGAGAGCTAGAACGAGATGAGGTCCCATTTCAAAGGACTGGAGCTGGTTATAAGCTACATCAAAGCTTCGAAGGCTCCGTCTTTAATTCCTGGCAGGTAAATTTATCCTGTCATGCTGGAAAGGTTAGATGCAGCATTTAGCAGTTTGCAGAGGTCGTTTTGGTGACCCTGAGAGTTGCCATTTACGCATGTTGCTTTTGTCATTTTTAAACTGACACAGAGGCAATTTTCTAATCGATGGCAGCTGTCCAATTGGAAACACGTAACCATTGTACAGTCCCTTTGAGCTCCTACTTACCCTTCGATGATGCGAGATGCTGTTTTGCTGTTTCAGAAACTGATCAGGCCAGATCCAACGGATGGAACGTGACAGGAAGTGCAGGTTCAAGCTACTTCCTAACATCTCTGGAAATTACATCACAAACTTGATATAACTTTTATAAATATCTCATTTTCTTCAGAACTCTGTGCATGACATTGGTTTAGGGGTGAATTTATTTTGAATGCTAAATACTAGGTGAGTCCAAGCAACTAGAGGAGGTGGAACCAACCAATCAGATGTTTTGGTCCTGCCTCCTCTAGGTGCTTAGACCCTCCTCCTCTACACTCTGATTGGTTAGCTCTCTGAACCAATCATTGTTCCTTCTGCTCTCAGAACATTTTTGTTTAAGGTAAAATGCCCCTCCTACCTGGAACATACCATGATAATCCAACAGCCATAAGTGGTACAGAGCTTAGGTCTGGGGGGGAATGACATCTAAGCAATTGCACCCTGACAGGAGCCCATGCCAAACTGGGACTCGTCAGCAATCCTGGCTCTTAGGGGCCATAATTGCATCCACCAGCTCCACTAGAATCCATTACTGCAATTAGCCAGCAATCCATCCGTCGTTTGCGTGCCCCAGGTCCCCATTCGATGCCACTGAAACCCGAGATGAGAAGCTGGGAACGATCAAGGGCGACAGCAGAAAAAGGAGGAAGATGCTCTAAACGGAGAACAATTTGCAGAAGGACAAAAAAAGTTTCTTTTTTTTGTATTGAATCCCGTGCTTTTGATTGCCCATCTCTGACCCCCAGAATCTATGATCTTAAACAATAATGGACATGCCTGTTTGTATTACCAGAGCCCCCGTTTGCAGGGGAATTTGATCTGTCAAAAAGGGGTGAAACTATTATTGTCGTTAAAAAAACACCTCATCAAGCAGAAAATGATGTGTATCGTTCATTTTACATAAAAATATTTTCCATCCTCCCCCTCTCATATAATTTTTCCCGAATGCACAGAATGTCATTTTTAAAATACTTTTATTAATAGTTTTACAAGATTGCAACTCAATTCATAAATACAAACTTTATACTGAAAGTATCATAGATTTGAGATAGTTGCTGACATTGTCGCAGTACTACAATGCTCTCTAAATCCGTGTTTGAATTTGCATAGAATGTGCGAGGATCTCAATTCATACGACAAACATGAACAGTTTTAAGTAGACGATAAACACAGAAAAAGCAACGACTTCTCAGCCTCCCAAAAATGTGTTAAAACACTTATTTCAGCGTGGAGGTGATCTTCTGAAGATAGAGAGCTTCCTAGAGAGGCTTTGATAGCAACAGCCTTGCTTCCTTGGACACGGAACACGGTGGGAATTTAAGGAAGTGGGGGAAAAATCTGTATCTCTTTCAAACACCAGAGGACATGTGTCACCGATGTGGTATGGGACCTGGTCGTGTTCGTTTTATTTACATTTCTATTGGACACACGGGAGAACGAGCATGCAAATTCGTACCCAAGGTCGCCAGTCCCCTTGATGGCACTGTGTCTCTCTTTTTACGTACACGTCTGTATCGCTTACGTTCCGTGCTCCTTCGTTAGAGCACGAGCACTTACGAATTGACACGTCGAGTAACACATTTTTGCGAAGCCAAGAGCCGCAAAACGAAAGCATCCGGTAAGTCGTCCGCACGCACAAAAATTTATTCAAGGAAAACCAGTCATGCTGCTTTATTCACACATTTCTCACAGAGTTTGGAGATTACAGCGTAAAATGAAAAACAAAAATTAAATGACTCATAAATATAAGGACTCACACAGATAGGTCTGAATTAGTTCAGTTGATTTCTTTTAACTGGAGGGGTGTGTGGCCTGCAGTAATAGCATTGTGAACATAAAGTTAAATTTAAATGCATTCATGTGGTGCCACAATTTTGAATTAAACTGGCTATGTTGCAATGTGGTAGCTAAACCTTCGTTTGACGCATCGGACCAACTATGTCATAAAGGGTGATGTTGAAATTGAAAACGACCTGCAGATATGTGGATAGATGCACATGTTTGAGTGTTTGAGTGAGTTGGACCACTTCTATCACTGTTGAGTTAAATTAGTATAATTTCAGTATAATCATCATCATCATCAAGTATCATGTTCTTGCGCAGAATGTAACGATACTATAAATAGCACCTGCCACCCTCCGTCACCAAGGCCGTCCTTGAGTGGACTTGCATGCTATCAGGACATCAAGGCCTGAGGGACGTGGGTCCAAGGGCTCTTAATTTGACACCACCCCAGGGGCTCGCCATCTTAAGTGCTGATCATGTGACCACTCCACTTTCCTCCCCAGAAACCCACTGCGGACGTTTCACATTCCAGGGGTATGGCGGACTCTCCGCAGAAGATTCCGTCGCTTCACGTTATTAAAACAAAAAGAGAAGGAAGAAAGGAAGACTGGTGAGGAAAAAAAGGTTTTTAAGGATGCCATCGGCTCGCGATGCACAAAGTCCCTCTTATCACAGTGCCTCGCTAAGCTACTTTGTAAAATAGTACATAGTTAATAAATAAATATTAATGGAATGCAAATACTTAATCCATACGGGGACAATTTCAGAGGCATTATTAGAACTCTGAGCAAATCCCCAGTAATAACTATGCTTTGTGAATAAATAAATATATATGTAAATGTCTTTAATCCTTAAGGGAGTGCCTGGCAACAATATCAGAGGTATTATGGGAACACTTAGCAAATTCCCATTAATAAAAGTATCTGGTAATCTGGTAAATAAATAAGTGTAAATATTTAATCCTTTTGGAGGATTTCATGTCAGAATTATTAAATGAGCAGTTAGCAAATCCCAAGTAATGGGACTTCTCAGCTACACTGTTTTCTTGAGCTAATTTATGCCTGTTACCTTATCCTTTGGACAGCCGTTGCAGGTATAATAAAGCTTTAGGGTTACTTTGTGCAACTTAATTTCTCTGAATAATTCAGTGTTAATGGATAGCCACCATCCATACTGGCACACTTGTGCTTTGTCAGATTTTTTTGTTCTAGTTTTTAATAATAATAATAATAATAATAATAATAATGAAAGCAGTTGGCTTAGCATAGAGAAGCATGAGGGATAGACCCAGTGGACACAGAAAGTTAAAATAAATCAATTTCCATCGGCAAACACCCCTGGGAGTGAAGGATACTGGTGACTGTGGAGTCTATAGGACAGTCCTACTTCACTGTAATACAGCAAAAGAGGGCCGAGAAAATCCTACAAAGCAGAGTACTGATGACTAAAATGCGTCATTTGGTTTGCCCTAAGCAAACCCATTCACCCCATGACCATGATTAATCTAAATGACAATGAGATGTACTGAAATAGGAAAAAAAGAGAGATGGAACTTAGTACGAGGACGGTATGAGGCTGGGTTAATTAAGCAGGGCCGCAGATATACGGAGGACGGCTGGAATTTTGTCCAGCAGGGGGAGAGTGACACAGACCCCCAGTGTTTTCAAGCGATAGTGACTCGGTCCCCTTCAGATACCCTCATATCAAACATGTGCTACGGATCCCTTCACATTGCAGTAAATAAGGTCCTCCCCACCATCGGGGGCAGCGTTGTGATGGTGGGTGCCTGTCGTCAGCGCTAAACTGCTGTGCCGTTAGAGTAGCTCCCCTCCAGTTTTTGGTTTATGTCTCTGTCAATGACTGAACTTTAGCGTAAAAAAGAAACAGAGGATGATGCACAAGCTCTTAGTTGTAAATATTCCACACCATACGTGACAGAAATGCAAAGAGACTCGACCCCCAGCTGACGTAGAACAGTGTTTGGGAGCCCTTTTGGGACCAAAGACTAACAGCGGTACGCTAAATGCCAATAACACCATATTCCCAATGTTGTAGCACACTGAGAAATTAAATAAACCCTTATTTACTTTTGCAAGACCACGCAAGCAGTTGGCGGTAGGTGGCTAAAGAAAATTGAGGAGGTAAGAAGATAATACGATCATATTACAGTGCTGGATTTTTCCAGTGAAGAGAGAATGTTTACAAATGACAAAAAAATCTCATTTCATTTCAAAGTTACTTGTTTCATAATTTAATCTCAAAGAAATTGGACAGACTACCTCCTGTACTGGTCCTCTATGGACGAGTTGCCTCTGCTTGAATGTATAACTTCATTTCTGATACCAACCAGAAAATTATCATCATTCTTTTGATTTCCATGATTAATGTTTTGTAAGACCTCCACTACAGCTGGGGATGGAGACCTCAGCATTCCTGTTACTTAGCACATTTTAATGAAAACAAAAGACAGAAACGGAAATGAAGATACTTCCTGACAGCGATGTGTCAGTGATGTGCTTCTCCTTGCATTGAAATAAGGCACAGAAACAGTGTCTCTCTTTGAACAGAGCGGGCCGAATCTGCTTTGTCCCAGTACGAGCATCCGCTTGGGTGACCACCCAAGATGGCTCCTAGAATTTCAGCTACGACTGATACAATTTACATTTGCGGGGCAGCGAAGCATCTGATCCATGTTTTGGGAGGGGACAAGGGATGTTGGAATGGCCCTTCTAAAATATCGGGATTTCCTCAATCTGGGCCGCTGGCAGCACTTTGTGATCGTCGGGCTTGTGACAGCCACACACACCCCCCCCCTCCCCCCCGAAGAAAAAATGCTGACCAGTGCCACTGGCCCAGAAGGCTCAGAATATGATGGAGCTGCCACACAGCTACCTAGAAACCGAAATGACACAAAATGGCCCTACGTCGGGGGGGGGGGGCATGATGCCCTATGCTCCCCGCTGTAGGTCGAGGATGGGAAATATCAGTCCAAGGAAATATGAGACTTTGGGGGGTCGAACTTGAGAGTTGGAGGAAAAATGAGGGGGGGGGGGGGTCCGATTTAGCTACGCAGTGATCACCCTAGCTGTTCTGGTACTGAAACTGTTCTCAGATCATTGGATAGAAAGGTTACGGGGAGAGTCTCTCTGGAACGCAGGTGTGCCCCGACCCCTGTCCCCTCTGGTTCGCAGTGGGGGGGTGTAGGGGAGATGGGGAGGGCATCTCGTCTGCACACGTGTCCTTAGAGGCAGACGTTGTTGCTGATGTGGCAGGTAGAGCCTGTCCCAGCTTGGGACAGGAACAGCTTCCCGCTGGGACAGAGACACACCTCGTACACCGTCTGCCTGGTGGCCATGGGTGAGGCCTTTCCCTCGGGCAGCCTGGGCAATTTGATCTTTTTGGCGTCCAGCGTAATCTGGAACGCAGTACACAAGTATGTCAACAGCTGCAACAGGGAGGCAGGGAAAAACAGTGGTGTGTGTGTGGGTGGGGCCAAAGGCCCCAACTGAAAGCTGATTGGCCCCGGAGTACCCCCACCCCCGTCACTCAAGAATTCAAAACATATCACTGGTCAACATAGGGTTGGCCCCTGTATGCCCATCCTCTATAAAAATAAATTCTAGAATTGGCCCAGATTGAAAATCTGGCATTTCTGTGAGCCGTTAACCGTAGGAAGTCAGAAAGTTTGGGTGAGAATGGAAAGATCATCCTGTACCAATGATATACCCTCCTGGATTAGCGGCGAAGTGTTTAATGAATCGTCAGAGAAGACTCAGCCCTGCTCCGTTTAATGGGCTTACGGGTGCTGCTGCAAGCACAATCGTTGCACGTAAACAGCAAAGCTGATCTTTGCGAATGTTAACGAGGGCATTAAATGAGCATTTATAAGGACTCGCCGCACGATTATTTTACGCTATCTGGAGCTTGTGTCGAAGCGATGAATCGGTTAGCCTGGCTTGTCATCAAAAGGTCGTATAAGGTGGCTAGTTAGAGACAAAGCTTCTGGCCACATGTCTGCAGACCTTTCAGCTGTTGAAGGAGGTATCTAACATGAAATACAGCTTTCTCCTCTCAAAGGGCATGGCTGTACCCTCTGAATGAGGCCTCGTATGGAAATCTTCGCCATAGTTCGGCCAATGACAAACGACTGTAATTGTAATGATTATAACACAGCGAACAGCCCTGTGCATGTGGGACATGCATCTATATTCCTATGTGACCTTTCGCTACCTTACAGCACAAGCTTTTACAGGATGAGGCCCGCTGAGAGAAACCATTCTACGTTTTATGCTTTTATAAACGTATCTTTTCCCCCCCGATTCGTCAGACTGTCGCCGTACTTGGCGATTAACGCTCGCTGCGGAATTTGTCAAACAACGCGACAACGCAGTTTGTTTTGTCAGTGATCATCCTCAGGAGCGTCCCTGATGTCTCCGCCCAACACGTATTTCCGCGCGTCGTTACGCCCACGCGTCGTCATGGTTACGGAATCCCCACAACCCGCCGACTGACGGCAATAACAGCGACAATCGTATTAAACTGAAATTCAGCCCACACGTGACAGCAAAGCCTGTCGATTCCGGCAATAATTCTTTGTTAACTGACTTTATCATTCGGACGAACTACTTGTTTTAAGCAGGGCATAGCTTGAAATCACAGCCAGAGCACCACGTCCTGTCCGGCTGGGACTCCGAGGGGCTGGTACGGCATGGCTCTGGGAAGAGGTGTTTCAGGCAATAAAAAGGTAAAGAGGAGCTATTGCCGGCAGCCTTTCGGAAGTATTTCCAGCAAATGACCTGGAACACTTCTAAGACGGGATCTCGGCTGAGTTCTCCCGACATCTGCTGCTGGGGGAAAAAAAAAAAACTTCCTCATAAAAGGCGAGCGGTTGGAATGTGTGAGTTGTAGTGGGTGGGACTTGGGGCCAATGGAGACGGCACTGTGGGGGGGGGGGGGGCGTGAAGGCCACAGAAAAAGGGCTCCCCACAGTGCTTAATTTGTGCCACATCCTGCCGGAATGCAGACCTCTCGGTTTCTAACTGCGTTCATATATTTGCACAGATCCGGCAGCTCACAAACATCACATAAAAAAATAAAATGAAGTGTATCTTTTAATTTACAGGCCGTGTTTTCAGCACCATGCTGTGTTCGCGTCCCGGGACCTGCGCCTTCCTTGTTACACCTCCAGTCCCATATACCCTTCATGTTCCAGCGCCTTCTAATTTACCGTAAGGACATCTCTGTGGGGAGATATATTTGTCCCTGAGCAACCACTGAATATCCTCAGAAATGAGATGCAGGATTTTTTGTGGCTTGGGGCCATAATTAAACAATTTCTTTCGGGATAATACAAGTTTTTTCATTCTGAATTCACACAATGGTGCCAGCCTTATGATTAGCCAATGATATGTTTTGAATTGGTGAGTGACAGGGGAGAGGGCCAATCAGCTGTCAGATGGGGCTAGTGCCCCTGTGGCCCCGCCCTAGTACACTCCTCTGTTCTAAAGGGTTCTAAGAAATATTGTTTAAATGAATTCACCCATTTTTCATGCCTCCTCATCCAGGTCATGAACCTGGTGCCCAGTTTTATCAAGGAGTGAAATCTGGTACACAGATAAGCTCTGGAGGTCCAATGGTCGGCGGCAGTGGGGGTCAAAGGTCATACCTCTCCATCCTTTGACTCCAGACGCAGCTCGCTCCTGCAGGTGGCCTGGATGTCTCCTGCCTCCGCCAGAATCTGCACCCCCTTCGGAGCCTCCATAAACAGGGACCGCGTGGGGGACTCCAGCCTGCGACGCGCAATTAATGAACGAATAAATAATTAATGCATCAGTCTGCTTGCCCGAGGCAGAGTAAACAAAACAGAAAGCGGGTAGGCGGGGGGCTCCCTGACATCTCGTCGCTCTTTGGGGGTAAAATCACACCCCCCTCTCCTCATTGCCTCAGCCCGCATGCCTGACCGCTGTGCGTGCTGAAACGCGACCCAAGAAAACAGGAAGATGGTCCCCACAAGGTCAATATAACAGGTTTTTATCACATTGTAGGAATGCAATACATACATAACTCCCCCAACACACACACATGCAAACTGAAATAGACACACACATGCATGCACGAATACAGTTACAAATGAACACACACACACACACACACAGAGTCACACACAAACACACGCACACATATACGTTTATTATCATTTTGCTGATTTTTCTCCCAGACATCCAGATAACCTCAGAGAATGTTGCTGTCCGTGTCACACAGGCAATCGATTGAAGTCCCAGTTCACCTGAACAGTGTGACACAGCATGCAGCCCTGTCTTTAGGGATCCGTGTGATGTGGAGTTCGCGCGGGGGGGGGGGCAGAATCACCGAGGCAGACGAGCCGACACTGTATGCTGACAGGCGGCACGGCTCACTCTGTCTACGGACCCCGCTTGGTAAGGACCACGGCGCCGTGCTTTCCTGCCCACTTTGCATGTGATCAGGAAGGGGGGGGGGCGTGTGGCTGTTAGGAAAATCATGATTTAAACAGACATGCGATTGGGCTTGGCCTTGCAAAGCAATGTAGATTATCAGCTGCTGCTCATCAAAATGACACTCATCTGGCCGGTTCTGCGTGGATCGGGAGTGGGTGTCATAATGACATATCTAGTCAGCCCCCGCTTGTGTGCTGGAGGGGGGGCTGAAGCCTCATAATGCATCTTCTTTACACGTTGGTTCTGGGGCGGGTGTGCAAGGCAACACTGAGAAGGACTGTACAGTAATAATACAGATTATTCATGCGTGTATACATGGTGTACAATGGCAGTTAGCAAGACAGTAATGAGGCAGATTATTCATGAGCGTATATATGGTGTACAACGGCAGTTAGCAAAATGGTAATGAGGCAGATTATTCATGTACGTATACATGGTGTACAACGGCAGTTAGCAAGACGGTAACGAGGCAGATTCTTCATACGTGTAAACATGCTGTAAAACGACAGTTAATCCTATGTAAATCCTAATCAAACGCAATAATCTCCCTCTCTTTATTGGTTTTTCAATGAACAATAAGGGTTATGTAATAATCATATATATTATTAATCTATCTTTAATCTTAGTGAAATAATTTCAGTCTCAGTCGCAGTTTAGATCAATTCGGAGTTATTATCTTTTAAATACTATGTGCATCCACAGTTTGCCTGAAAGTGCTGCAAACTCATTAGGGCATTTAATAATCCTAACCTGGGTCCTTCCACAACATGTGAGGGGTGAGTAAGCAGTTTTTGTTTTCCTTGGGGTAAGTATTTGGGTCTATATCCATCACTTCGGCTGAGGATGCTCCCGCAGATGTTCATCCGGACTTTGTAGCGTCTGCAGCAACCTAAAGCTGCTCTCCACGGTCCTGACCGCAACCCACCCATCCGCCCGTCCCTGCTGCGGAAGGTTCCGGGAACGACCTCGCCTCGCGTCCCTTGTTATCGCCTGATCTGCGCAGTTGTGATGAACCCAGGGACTATAATGAACTGAGCAGAATTCCCCCCTCGATCGCGACACTTGAATCATCGTATCCGGCGCGTAGGGAAAATGAGGTATAATGCGAGGCTCTTGCAAATTAAAGAGTAGCTGTGTGATAAGGGGAGCATAGTCTCCTTCTAAGATCCCTTTTTTAGTGGCGACATATACTTTTGAGACCGGGAGATAGACTCTGACCTGATCGAAGGCCAGTTTGTGACTCAGTGGGCTGTCATCAGAATGTCGCCGATTCAAATCCCAATGATTTATGTTCAAAATGTCTTAGGACCCCTGGAATCGTCACAGTTATAGCAGCCAGTGGCTTCAGGGATTGTCTGACTCAGCTTCCTCAGTGCTATGTCATCTGTTAAATAATTAAAATGTAAACAGTGGCAACTATACTGGCAACAGCAATCCAATAGAAATCTTAGTGCCATGGGCACAGACTCTCTAGGGACTGGCTGGTGTCATATAACAGAAGAGCAAGGTTAAGCTGATTTTGCATCCATGAATAAGTTAGGGGAGATAGAAAAATGATTGGGTCAGAGAGATAACTAATCATATTGTAGAAGAGGTGGGTTCAAGTAACTAGAGGAGGCGGGACCAACTAATCAGATGTCTTGGTCCCACCTCCTCTAGTTTCTTCGATCCACCTCCTCTGCAATCTGATTGGTCCTCTCTGAACCAATCACTTTTCCTACTGTCATCAAAACATTTTTGTGTAAGTAAAACTCCCATGAGCATAACTCCGCTCCTCTCCCAAAGAGCTGGAGTTGCTGGCTTCTAGCAGTTGGTCTGCGGTCAGAAGGTCATCGGCATGAATCCCATGCTCGACAGAGTGGACAAATTTCCATCGGGCACTTCAGCAAGGCCCTTAACCCCCTGGAAAATGCTCCAGGGTGGCTGGATGGATGGCTGACCCTGTGGTTCAGATCCCAAGTCTCACTCTTAGCTCTATAAGTACACACGTCAAGAGGAGCAAGACGGGAAATGAGACTCCAATCTACCTGTCTCCGTTCTTGTACATATGGAAAACCAAGCTTTATTTCATTTTCATTTCACACCAAGCTGGAGGTGTGTCCTTTGTTGAGATGCTCTGAGGGTATTTAATAGTAGATGTAAATTGCAGTGCCCTTTCGAAAGGTATCAGAGTGGTAATTAGTTCCAGAAACAGCAGTTGTATTTATGTTGTTGCTGTAACCACGGCAAAGTGACAACTGTGAGGTTCTCCTGCTTGGCAGAAGGAACTGAAGGACAATAACGTGTCACCCGACTGAAAGTTTGTGAGAATCCCATCAAATCACTAATGTGGTTAAGAAGGCACCTCGGAGGGTTCAGAAACAGACATTAGCTGTAGGTCAAGTTCATCCAGCTGTTTTTAGACCTTATTAAGCTTTTGAAGATCCAGTTCACTGTCTGACTATAACGTCCAAAGAGTAACACTGATTGCCAGGCATATCTTGTAAAATGTGATCCATATAAGACCCCACAAGCTCATAGTGATATCATCAATGGCCTTTTATGGTCAAGAATGACCTGAATTTTACTTTCATATCCATAATGGGTGGACATGGCAGGATCCATACTAATCACTGCCTACAAGGCAAATAAGCAAAGGTTTTGGCTGTTTACTATTTTGCCGTACAGTTGGATTCACAGTGGTATTGCAATCCGTGTCCCACAGGAAGGACCAGACTGCTTCTGGAATCCAGGCTCTTCCGGATTAAATCTCCATCTATTCTGGAATTGGAGAGTGCGATTGGTGCCTCGATGTGCTGGAGTTGTTCCAATTTCACCTTATAGTGCAGAATCCTCCCAGATCCGACTTAAGCCCACTTGCGTGGACTGTGAGGATAATCCAGAAACCTCTGGATTTAGGAGTGATTTCTGTTCGAACCAAATCTTTCTCAGCCTCCTCTCTCCACACTGGCCTTCCACATTTCTTGACAACACCAGTAAAATGCACATTGTGGATGGACAAATTCCATCCAACCATCCATCCATCCAATCACAGATGGCTGAATTGAAGAGCAAATTTCCAAAACCCAATCTGTTTTTTGTCATTTCTCAGAAAAGACTATTAATGCCAGGCTTCTGCATCATATGGTAGAGTGCTGGGAACCAAAACTCACTCAATCCTGGTGTAATCCAAAGAAAAACCTAAAGCTATTCAATTTCCCAAATGCGAAGTCCTCAGAAATGCTACCTACTGTATGAACTAACCCACATGGGAAGTTGCAGTAGTGTGTGGTGTGGCTACCTTCTCCTTCGTCTGTATCGATTTTTCTCACCATTTGCGATATTCCGTTCCTCTTTCAGTCTCCCTGTTTAAAGTAATGCTCGCTATTGCCGCCCCCAGGGCTGGGACATGCTACAGAACCTCGATCTCCTTCGCTGCACACAGCAAACCTACATTTATCTATCTCAGCGGGCGAGAGCATTTACGCTGACAACGTGAGCCCCTAGCAGCACAATTGCAGGCCTTTCTGCCGGTGTCGTCATATTCACTCTGGCCATTTTGTTCCCGTTCAGAGCTCATCTTGACACCCTAGGGTGTCTTCCGGAACATTCCACGTGACCCACTTCCATTAACATTCTATTCTCTTGACCTCTGCATATCAATTTGTCGAACAGAGCGATGTCTAAGCCCACCCTGTAAAGGTTACTATTTTACCTCAGCAGTACTTTTTACACAGCATCTGAATCTTCTTCACTCATTCCGTTTATGGATTGGAAATATTTTGGCTATTAGCAAAAACTCTGTCAATCATCAGTGTTGTTTTTCGTCTAAAATACTGGTTTAATTGACCTCTCCATCTTTAGAACGCACTACTTTCACTTAATATTTATAACAACTTAATATTGTCTACAGACTACAATCAACTGAAGTGCTTCCCAAGAACATCTGTGTTTCCTATTATAATTGTTTGACTGTCAACGTTGCCGGCAAAAAGTAAAATGCCCCCCTTCCCCACCTTAAATAAATCTTGCATTTCCGAGATATAAAAATCAGGTATGATAATGGCAGGATTTGATGGCGGGAACATTTGTTAAATGGATCTATAAAGCTTTCCCTAGTACCTTCAAACACCTATGTAGACAAACTTCAGTGCAAAAGGTTTGTGTCCATTAGCTGCTGCACCTGTAATGGAATGCAGTAAGAATAAGAAAGCGATTTATGTAAAGCGTGATCATAAGAAAAAAACGCTAAAACTCATTCTGGCAGAAAGGACAACGCTTCGAGATGAAGGGATTCTTGTTAAAATGTTCGTACGCCAGTAGGGATCGGTTTTCCGGCTCCGTGTCGCCCCAGACGTGAGCTGTCAGCAGGAAAAATGAAACAGATTATCAGACACGGTGTTATTGCGCGTCCCGGACGTCTAGGCGGAGCGGCGGACTGTCGGCTAATCTGTCGCTTTGAAAATCAAACCGATCACTACCAGCGCTTTTTGCGGGGAGTGATAGCGCGTCCGAGCCGTCGGGGCCGCGTTTGTTCAGGGTGCTGGGCGAAGCATTCGTCACGTGGCTTGCCCCCCCCCGGCGATCGTCCATAAACGCGGATAAAGGTGTCACGCGCGTGTCCAGGGAATATGGAAATGTCACGCGGAGACGGATGCTTAAGACAAAGCACTTCCCTTCCTCTCCTCCCAATATCTCCACCCTGAATCGAAAGCCAATAACTTTATGCTTCCATCGTGACATCCCGAATTTATGGTAAATTAAATATATCGTTTTTGAATGCGAGGGATAAAACAAATCTAAGCTATTTTGTATACATGGCGTGTTTGTCCTTTACAGTGACTCCGAATGGTTTCTGCCTTTTTTGGCTGATGAATAGGAAGGGATTTCAGAGACAGCGTTTGTTCGGATCCATCACCTTATCGCTTCAGTGAGCTCTGCCACAATACTATTGCACAGTTTTTCTAGTGTTATTTTGAAACCATACCCTTGGTTGACAACAGCAAAGGGTTTCGTACAGCACACCCAGGATAAAAAATAATATTTAGGGAATTAGAGGGGAATGGATTCGGCAGGGAACCAGACCTGTAGAGAGGACAAAACGGCTACGGGTGGATGGACACCAATATTACGTGATTTTAATATTTTATTAAATCAAAACGGCATCACCTGCACCGCCATCGTTGCCAAGAAAACAGATTTTCCATTTTTAAAACCCCTCTGGTATTCTGTAAATCACCTGGCAACTGGTATAATGGCGTTATATAATGTCTGACTGATGGATTGGTGGGAAAAGACTCACACTTACAGCCCCTAAAACGACCTCTAATGGAACCAAAATGGTCCCTATTTCACAAGACATTCTCTTAGCACAGCTTGGTTGCACTTTTTGATCAGTACTAGCGTTGATTACTTTCAGATCCGTGTGCAGCGTCCTCTGAAATCGCCCTGATAAACGTGTGCTGTACCTGAAGCATTTTCAGCGACGTCATGGTTTCAGTGGACAGGAAGGAGACAGGAAGGTCATGTGACTGATACTGTATGTCTATGAGTAGCTTTATTATGCTACGTGTTCGGTTTATGAGATGTACACATGAAAACTATTCAGTAATTGGTAACACTTAACTTGACAGGGCACAAATAATATAATATTACTATAACGAAATTAATTAACCACAAACTAAGTCTTAGTTACATACTGATCTAACGTTAATTCATCATTAATGAATCATGACGCATGTTTCATCCCAAGCAGTCCCTATATTTAATTTATCTGTTCATTCTGTAAACCTTTGTGAACTACTTACGGAACAAGTAATGAATAACACAAGTGAAATACTGATTTCATGTTTGTTCATAATTAATGAATCGTGAGGCATCTTTTATCTCAAGCAGCAACTATATTTGTTCATAATTTGTACTTCAGTAGTAACTGAGTTATTACTAAGTGTATGTGCCTCATCAAGTAAAGTGTCATCCAGTATTTAGAATTAATCAAAACGACTACAGGAACATTGCACAGATTTAATTCTGGATGTAAAAACAGGTATGTTTTTATAAATTACTTTAAAAATCATTTACGTTGAGCGTGATAGTAGCATATAACGACGAGTCACTAGATACTACATTATTAAAGTATATTCAGCTCGATAGCAATAGGTTTTATTGATTATAACTGTGCACTTAGCTCAATAAGAATTGTTTCACTGATAAGGTCTCACTTGGTCTCATAACACTCGGTATCACCTGAAGTAATCACAGCAGAGGGCACGTCTCTTACGACGACTGAGGAAATTTGGCATATCAACTGAAATCCTCAGCAGCTTTTACAGACGGACGGTGGAGAGTAATGGCCAGCTCCGTCAGGCAGGGAAGCTGCTCTGCTCAGGACAAGAAGACTCTCCAGCGTGTGTTAAAAGCCGCACGGTTCATCTCTGGAAGAGCTCTCCCGTCGCTCCGGGACATTCACACCCCCTGGGTCATCGGGGAGGGGGGGGGGGGGGGGCCCAACATTAAAAAGGACAGC
>JABFEB020000061.1:1517089-1528082 GCA_019775895.2 Stomatorhinus ivindoensis | reverse complement strand
AGGTGTCTATGTTGTGATATATGACAGGTGTCTATGTTGTGATATATGACAGATGTCTATGTTGTGATATATGACAGATGTCTATGTTGTGATATATGACAGGTGTCTATGTAGCGATATATGACAGGTGTCTATGTTGTGATATATGACAGGTGTCTATCTTCGTGCAAACCTGTGTCCCTATTGTCAGCAGCTCTTACACATGTCATTTAATATTTAATTAACATAGTTTGTAATCGGTGCAGTTATTCTGGGTATACATTACAGAATCATCTAAATTTTTCCAGATAATGCAAGTTAATAATTTATCTAGAGCAAGATATGTGGTAAACAGGTTCAGTAAAGAGCACTTTACCGTAATAATGATATGTAAACACGGTTAATTAAAAAGCGCAAATGCATTCGACTTCTGCACCTTTTCGGTAAAGCAAATCTTAATTATGCCCTAATTCTACTCCTGCCGTAACATTATTTAATTAACGTGAAGCATAAACTTTGCAGGCAGCTTCTCACCTCGTTCTTATGAAACGCATCTTCATCAGCACAACAATCCCATGATACGAGAAAATGATTGCAAACCACTTAAAGACAGCGACTCACTTAAAAATAATTAATACCTTTTTTTAAAAAGTAGGATTTCAAATACTCTCTAGCCACCAATGAATGCAGTCCTTTGTTTATTTATTTTTCATAAAACCAGCAGCTTTTAAGCTAAAAACTGCGCAGCAGCATCTCTAAAGTGTCGTGGGGGAGTACAGCCATCAATATCCTCCAACCCCCCCCCCCTGTATTAACCAGGCTAATAAGTTAATGAAATGTGACACCACTTTCCTGCTGCCAGGAAATAAGTAGGAAATAAGACCCCGTCCCCCAACCTCTGTCAGAATTCACAAACAAACAAAAAAAGTCAAGCAGAATCTCAGCAACTGTCACTTTCCTAGTGGCCACTGTATACAGGAACCATTCGTGACCCTGGCTAACGATTCAGGAAGTGAGGAGCCAGCTGAAAAGGGCATAATCCCGGAGAAGGACCCGAGAGGCGTCTGTCTGAGTGCCTGATGTGCCCTTAGCTACAGAATGGAGGCTCATGGCTGATCCAGTCATTGGGCATGGGGGAAAGGCACGTCCATGCAGGACTGATCCCCAGCTCTAACCCCATTACCGAGTTGCCCTTTAGCGGTTCAGCTATAGGCCCTGGCGGCCTGGAGTGGAGCCAAGCTCAGTCAGGGAGCCAGATTTAGGACGCTGGTACATCATGCCTGGCAGCGGTAGAGGTGGTGTGTCTCTGCCCCCAACGTGCTGGGCAGGCGGGTGATTGGCTCAGAGCCAGGAGGCCACCCTTGCGCGGTTTTAACCTCACCGGCCACGAGGAATCCCTGATCCTCACCGAAGCGGCCTCAGACGCTCTGCCCACAAATGGATTCGGTCGCTGGGCCAGTCGGTGGCTTTCCTAACAGCCCGTCAATTTCACATAGGTTGACATTTGTATTCATTTAGCAGATGCCTTCGTCCGAAGCACAAAAGGACAGTCGCCGAAGCAATTGAGGGTTAAGGGCCTCGCTCAGGGGCCCAACTGGGAAATCACTCTGCTACTTTGAACCTGTAGCCTTTGCAATCAATGGGCACAGCACCCTATCCTGCTCAGCAACACACCTCTCCCCTCTCGGCACTCAGGCAGTCAGGCTAACTGCTAGTAATGTGTATGTGCGCAATACGTGGTCAGTAATGGACTGGTATCCTGCCCAAATTGTACCCCTGCTTTGTACCCTGTGTTGTTCGGGACGGACTCCGGGGGCCACCGCGACCCAGTCCAGGGTGAGCGATCGGAATATGAATACAATGCTTTATATCATTAAAATAATTCAGAAATGTTATTAAGAGCCTAGGGACTCCTCAGGTACCTAACAGCTCCGCTGAACCCACTCTGGCAGCCATTATCATAATAAATAGTGAATAAACCCAGAAACGACGCCTAAAGCAAAGTCATGGGAGGCGGGCAGGATCTGCTTAGAAGCCAAACAAACGGAGAGATGCTATAGAAAGAGGGTAAACAGAATATCAGCCCGAGTCAAACAAGCGCAACGAATGGAACATTGTGGTCCCCAGTTCCGGGTGTATATTTTGAACCTTCAGCAGAATAAAAAACCCACATTGGTTCAGCACTTTCAAAAAGATAGTCGTTAAATTTAGTTTAAAATTGTTGTTCGAGTTCCAGCGATTGTTGTCGACGTGTCATTTTGCCCCCAAGAAATTGCACGCGGCACATTTTTCCATATCAGTAAAACCCATGTGATTAATATGCTGGCTGCGTCCTGTCCAGGCATCCAGGAAGGCCTGCATCAGGTCTCGTCTCCCCCTTACCTGTACAGGTTTGACAAATGAAATTTATCTACTCAAATTCATTAACAAACAAGAACATTAAATTCATTCCAAACGATTGTGCGAATATAAGGTTTTCGGGGCAGGACCTAGACAAACCATAAATCAGGCTCTACTCGATCTAATTAATTTTTATTTCTATGTCAGACCCGGCTCTCAGGCATAAATGCCTTTCTACCATGTTTTATTCAAGAGATCATTCGCATTTCCCCCTGCTATCTGCATCATCAGAGGTGCAGCGGATGCCTAAAGAAATCACATTGGACTTGAATGCTAACGCCTTAGCACAATACTAACAGGTGCCCAGACCTGCAGCTTTCTTCAATCTGCGTGTTGATTGGTCACATGCAAAACGTTTCAGATTAACACCGTGAGGCTGCCATCACGAATTACGCCCGTAATGATGGGATAACACTGAAATGGAAGTGCTTTCCTTTAAGACGCATCAGTTAAATCCAGTGAGTAATACAGTAATACAGAGCAGGTCTTGCCATTCAGGTTTAACAACATGCTCTGATTGGATGTGGCATATGAGTGATTGTTACTTTATGAGAGATATTCTAAGTGAATTGTAAATATTGCTGGACCTTTAAAAAGTTACTCACTGGATTTAAATGATCATATCCAGAATGGTCAAGCCTGAATATGTGAATATATTTTACTGCCCCATCTATTATGCTCTCCGAATACATTATAGATACCACACTGAGGCTGCGACGGACAGCATTCACACCATTGGTGGACGATCAAGTCACGAGAATCATTGAGCAATTGGCGGTGGCACCAGGGGACGGGGTATTCAGCTGGGGCCACATAAAGACTTGGCGGCGCCCCTGACTGAATGGGGCCTACGCAAAATTTGAATCTGAATCCACGGTCAAATTACATTTGCTGAGGGGGCTGAGAATGAAATTTACAGAGTCAAGACAGGTTGGCAATCATTCCTTTTTCCCAGGGCCAGGGTGCCCCCTAGTGTCTGGATCCCTACAAGCCTTCCTCTTTCTCCACCCTCCCAAAGGTGACCCCCCCCCCCCCCCGCTTGGCACCTCACTGGGCAGAGGCGGAGCAGAAATGCAGTGGGACGGTACTTACTATGGTGAAATTCATGACCTTCAGGATCCAGATGGTCAACGCAAGGTTGACCAGGATAAGGATCATCAGGAGCAGGACGAAAAAATAGAGGCATCGCTTCCGCCAGCCGTAGATGCCCACCTTGTACAAGCGCGGTTTCTCGGAGCTCTGCACGTCATTCCTGTGAGGGCACTGCTCTTGGCTCATCTGGAACAGACAGGGAAAGCCGGAGTGAGATTGGGAGATCGGAACATGCCTCACAGAGGCGGAACAACGTCAGATGCGGGGATTTGACTGAAATGAAATTGATTCACCGTCTCATAAACTGCCCAGGATCCCCATTGCCTACTTTCCGTCCCATCGATGTCCTGATTGCCTCCATTAACGATGATTCTAATTGTCCGTTAAAAAGTACGGAAATGCATCGTACACTTCAGGCAGCGCAATGATAGCCCAATAACTCAAACACAAAATGCAATTTGCAAGCTATAGCGGCTTGAGCGGCTGGCTTCTGCCTGCGTCAGATAGCTGGGCTATGCGATTGGCGTCGATTGAAAATGAAACTGCATAATTATGCAAAATTATATGTTTTATCCGTTTAAATACTCGAAATAACAAATCGGGCGTGAAAACAAACACAGAAAAACATGTTAAGCACTCTTGCGCTAATGAAGAGTCTTGTGATTGCTGTACTTATTAACAATGTGGAATAATTGCGGGATGGCATGTTCGTTTAGGTGGTAGCCTCATCAAACCCACTGAGCTTCCTGGCACCGGTTCCATGTGGCTGGGAGCTTGCACACATCCCGGGAAATCCAATCACTTTGCATCCCAGAGATCTCCCGGAGAATTCCTGACACCAGAACTGTGTGTACATTTGTTTGTGTAACAGACCCATTATGGGTAGGACCCACCTTTAGCTGCTTCCCAGGTCGGCACCCTGGATAAGTAATTATTTAAACAGCTTGGTCGGAAATACAAAACAAAACACGCGCCCATGCATTTCACAGCCGAAAACACCTGCCAAAACATCATCCCTGCCAATGCGTCACCTCGAACGAGGCATGTCCTTCCAAGAGAGGGCGTTTATTAAAAGGGGGGGGGGGGGGTTTGGCATAGCACCTGCAAAGGTGGCAAATATAAGGAGGTCAAAGCTCGGCTCCTCCCCCCGGGTCCCTGAAAACCACATGCCAGGAATCCATAAGCGGTCAATGGGACAGGCGCTGCTGCAGTGCACAGAATCAGTTAATGAAAGTGACTCCAGTGACAGTCACTCTCTATAGAAACCAGAAGGATCAATATAAGGCCTGCAGGGCACCTGCAGATGAAGTCTTCCTCAAAGGCAGCCATGCGTCACGTGACAATGGGAGGAGTTAACAGAACATCACAGGCGGTGTTTGCTCGACGTTTCCGAATCGGAATCTGTCATGAGTCACCTTGGAAGTGATGTCGCTGAGCAGGAACACCAGCAGAAATACACAGCGGTCTGCCATATTTCTAACGAAATTCACCCATCTTCTGGATTTTTCTGTTCCTGCATTTTGTTTCGATAAATCAGGACAAACAGGCAGATATCACATGGAGACTTGGAGGTCATCCAAATGCATGACCTTTTTGTATCCTGTTCAAGAATTCATCATGCAGGAATGCCACTCATCCGATTGTACAAACACCTTCTATTGCGGATGTTGCTTCAGCACTGTTGAAGGTCTCTCGAACATGAAATTTCTTTGTCAGAATTTCCCCCTATTTTGCTGCACCAAATTGAGACGTGAAAAGAGACGGTTTCAGAAAATGACCGCCGTTGCCCCCTGTGGTGATGTCCACATCCAATTCAGAGTGGAAGGACGGGAACTGCGAAAGGGAATAATGATGAAGAACCCATGGGTGAATTTAAATTGGGCCTTTGGAAAGCTAAGGAAGGAAGGAAGCGGCAATGAGAAATCGATGGCTGGACGTCTAATTGTCATGCTAAGTGAAAGTCAAGTAATGTAATTTGATCAGCTCTACACTTGGGGAAAAAAATAGTTAGCCTTATTTAAAGGCGACAGACATCTGGGAAAAAAAACAGAATGAAACTGAGTAAAATGAACTTTGGTAACACTGCTTAGGGTTAACTGTCATGCTGTATTATGACGGCATTAATATTTCCTTCTTAATACTTGTGTAGTACTTCGACATACTTTTAACGGAGATGCATTAAGCTACTTAAGTTCCTATGGCAACAGATATCAGGCACTGAGCAGGATATTTCGATTTTTCCAAGAGCCAGGGTGATTTGAAGATTTCACACTGAGCATGCTAGTTTGCATACTAAGCCGTCCACTAAGCAATATCAAAAAGTTAAAGTTTCATTTTTGGGTTAGACCTAGGATAAGTCCATTTTCATTCATCCATTCTCCATACATGCTTGTCCTATGCAGGGTTGTAGGAGTCCAGAGCCTCAGCGGCGGATAGATCAGGTCCAGAAAGCAAAATTCCAGACCAAGATTTTGTTTCAACCAAGTAGGTAAGTATAAAGAGTCACAGTCACAGAGTACTCAACTGGTTTGTTGAAGCAAAACTTTGGTATGGATTTTACTTTCTGGACCTGAATTATCCACCTGGATGGGGACCGAACCCACAGCAAGTCACACTCTAAGTCTATTTTAATAATATTCCTTATAAAACACTACATTGTAATGTAAGGAAATGTAAGAGTGCTTGTTGATCCTTAGATATGTTCATACTACGACGGTTTATACCTAAATGTCTTTAATTTTCATCGCGCCGGATGATGGTGTTAGTGCCTCATCTCTCCCGACAAAGCGCCCCCTTAAGTTTAAGCCGATTAATTACACATCACGGACACCATCTCAGGAGGCCAACGGTGACGAGTGGAGCTTCGTCGCTGAGCTCTCCGAACGACACAGAGGTGAGAAAGAGTCCCCGTCTTGCATTGTAGGGACTCGGCGTCACTGCCTCCTCTGACGAGGAACGGCTGCGAGAGGCTCAGCGGGTTTGGCCTTTGTGCCTGTCATCCTGTCATCAGAAGGACGCTGGTTTGAATCCCATCCTTGGCAGAAAAGTCTCATCTCTGTTGACCCCCCGCCCCGGAAATACGCCAGGGGTGCAGGATTAATAACTTTACCTCACATTTGGGCCCCGCGCTTCACTTTCACCCCTATATGTTTTTTATAACATCAAGATACGATATACAAAAAGAAGCGCCGCAACGTACCTGCACTACTGCAGATGGACAGCGAAGCATGGCCTCAGTTACGAATTTTAAAATGTGCGTCACCTTGGTTACAAGGGGCCGAAAAAGCAGGACCCTGGCTCAGTATTTGCTGATAGGTCAGAAGGACTAAAGCCTCAAAATTAGGCATCCATCCCCCGGGATGCCATGTTAATTGTATAGATATATTGTGCACTGCACCCTTATCCTCCCTCTGAAATGCGTTCGTCATGGATATTCCAATAAACCTGTGACATAATGCTGAAAGGGGACATAACGTGGTTTTAAGTAGAAACATCCAGATCAATTATTAATTACGTACAATACACTACAGTGGCAGCTGCTTCTTGAAGAAGTATTAACATCCGTAGAGCAGCATTTTATAGTTATATAACGGTATAAATGATATTTTGCCATTTACTGAACTCCACTTACGAGTAGAATAAATGCGGGTATAAATACTAGGAAGAATACGTTACATCCTTATAAGGAGTCATGGATGTGGCTTCAAGTCCTGGCAGAAACATCTCATTTCGGGATATACGGCCAGCGTCCGTCCGGCTCTGCCTAATCTTTATATGGAGTGCTGGTTGATAAAGCTGCTTTAGCATTTTTATGGCTTTGCCTTTCTCTGACTTTAGCTCTTTTTATGACCGCGTTGGAGCCCGACCAGTAATGGGAATATCTTCAGAGTGCCCGTGCGCCTCTTCCAACCATTTCATTCCGTGACCTTTGAACTCTTCCGAGCACTTCCTGTCAGACCTAATTTGCCTATGGAGAGTGGCCAGAAAATTCCGGAAACTCCTTTCCCCACAGGCCTGCTGCTCGTTTACCCTCATGGTCTGTTTTTTTTTACCACACAAATTCATGCTGAAAATGTGATTTAAGGGAAACAACCCAGATCTACATTTCCCTTTTGCTTTGATTTATATAACATGTCACTTAAGCGTATGAGCAAAGGAAAATGTTCCTAAATAAATGATCACACAGCACAAGTTTGGGGCTGTTAAACCCCCACAGCAGACCCAGAGCAAGGATTTCCTCTGCTTTGCTACTCATATTTATTTGTTTAATGGCGACTCTGAGTCAGACAATCTTCACGTCGTATCTCCCAAACAGGATCACGCAGGCATAACGACAGAAGCACCAGAAGGGATTTAGTTTGAGGGGGGTTTTGATCTAGGAGGGGCTTCAACCCCTGAGCAAGGCTCGTAACGTAAAACAAATCTGGGCATGTGTGGTTGGCATGGGATAGGCTGTATAGCCGAGGGGGTTGAAATCAGGAGGTAGGAGAATTTCGGCAAAGGGCCTGATGAATCCTGCTTTTTGGTGCAGTGGGGCGGGCGGGGGGGTCATGCACAATAAATAAAACATTTCTGCAAGAAAACAACAGTGTTTCAGCGGGGTCGGGTCGGGTCAGACAGATACGCATCAGGTCCGGGGATTCACACAGGTACAAAGCAAAACACACAAATAAAACCATGATAAAAAAAAAAAGAAAAAAAAAAACAGGAAACAGGAGAGATAAATATTAACAAGCTTCGGGTTGAAGGGGTCACCTGAATCACAGCGGTGATAGCGTGCCGAACTTTAAGACATCGCCGCATAAGTAACTACGCAAGAATAGCTTCAGAACAAGGTGGATTTGTTAGGAATTAGATTGGGATCTTTTCAGCATGTTGGTCTTAACGCGCTGTTTTAATAATACCTTTCCTTTAGCTATCAGGTCATGCAGCTTGCCGGCGTCCTGTGATGTGATAAACCTTTGATTTATTAGGACGACTGCTTTGTTTATAAGAATATTTAGATGCCGGGGTCTGGCCAGCCCTCCCTGCTGTCCTCCGCATTTAATTTATTTTTAGCTCTCGGGATGTTTTCAATTAATTATGACTTCATTAAGCGTTGTTATTGCACACGTGCAGCCTGCTCGGATAACCGGGTGGGCCGCTGGGGTCATTCGGGGCCCCAGAGAAGAATTCGTGCTCATCGAAACAATCGGGTCGTTCCGCCAGCACCGCGGTTCTTCTCCAGACGATCTCCGCGCCTTTTATTCTCCTCTCGTGTTATCGCCGCAAATGCGCGGTTTGTTTTGATTATGTAACAAAAAAGGAATTTGCTGAGAGATTTTTTTTCCTAAGTGGCGAAATGTGAACAGGCCATGAAAAATGGGCCTCCATATCTACATGTATTTATGCCCGTGTGGATTAATAGCACGCAGCCCTAATTCGACCTTGAAGAGCGTGTCCTGTCTTAAAAACAGGTACATATATGGGGGCAACCCACAGGGGCACTGGGCCCGGTTGGAAGCTGCTTGGTTCCCAGAGTGCTCATTCCCCTGTCACTCATTGATGTGACACACGTGATTGGCCAATGATTAGGTTGGCCCCGTTGTCTAAATTATGGCTCCTCTTATGGCCCCCACCTTAAAAAACAATTGCCCCTGCATTCAAGTATCCCTCCCTCTCACTCGAACTGAATCTCCCAATACCTCCATCATTACTTCTTGCACCCAGAACTCTCTGTGTCTCGTCCTCTGTAGGCCGGAACTCACATGCAGTATTTTCAGTAGAATGAACGTTCGTCCACAGAGACACGCCGCCTTAACTCATACTCTGCTAGGTATTCTCCGGAAGCTGCGCGTGGTACTCGTCGTACAAGGGATCCTCTGTTGGACCAGCAAGCGATCAGATCTGCCCCACACTTGATTTATTACCGTGCAAACCACACATTTGTGTGGCGTCCCTGTTGGCCTCAAACCATCACTATACTAAGGGGGGGCAGTTGAAGAGGCTCTGAAATGTCTTTTTGAATGCGCCCCCTACTGGCAGAGTAAGTTTAGGACTGTTGTAATAATGTCTTTCACACAGGCATGCAAATATCATACTCCTAACTCCCACCAGCCAGCCCCGTCCTCCAACTACTAAGTAAATCTCGAACTATACAATTCAAATGCTTCTCCCCCAGTATTACTGTATATTTAAAATAATTTGGCCCCTGACAACGACAACAACCATAACCGTCCAGACAGCGATCAGAAACGCCATCTTCGAAACCACAGACTACTTTAAAACAGAAAGCTCAATCTGAACACCTGGCAACAATCTGGAAAAAAATGGAATACTTTGTGTGTGTAAATGCGGAGCAGAAACAGGAACAGCATCTTCTGCCCGCTAAAAACCAGATGTCATGACAAACTTTCCCGGGTTCGCAATCAAAACAGACTATCCCTGAATCTTCAGCAGCCATTCTTCGTGGCATCTCATAGAAGGCTCACGGTAAACAAACAATGGTATCCACTAATCCAGAAGGGTGAGCTCTCCCCCCCCCCCCCCCCCAGGGCACCCCGAGGTCACCTCCTCCCCGAAGGAGGTCTGACCGGCGAAGCTTCCCCAGCAGCGACTCTCTGGGAGACACACTCATGCCAAATACGTCACTATCGCTTATTTATAGTAACACGCATCCCGCTGGAGTGCAGTAAGCGAAACCGAATGCGAGTGGAGATACGAGGAGGGCAGGGAGTGGAGAGGCTGGCCACCGTGTGTCCATGAAAATCCCCTCTGTTTCGACTCTTAGATGTGCGACTTCTGTGGAAAGTCTTCAGAAAAATCTCAGCATCGCGCTCCCACGTCAAATCGTAGCATGGTAGGAGGGGAGGGGTCGGACAAACTGTTCAGCAAAGAAAGCTTTGACATCAGAAAACAGCTACACGTGCTTTTGGAAGTTAGGTTCCCTTTGAGTGAAACACCTCGCGTGAAACACCTCTGGCTTCGACACTTCTGTTGGTCATACAAGTCCCTTCCGACCTTAAAAACTACACCAGCAGTTGTACAGACTTTCAAACTCTTCCTTACTTCCCTTCCTTGTCCCTTCGGCCCGCACGTGCTCCCAGTACGACCCAGGAAACAAACTCCGGTGGCGGGCGGTTCTTACCGTTCTCCCCCTCATGATGCGGCCACAGTAGCGCGGTAGCTAATCAGGATGTGTCGGGCTGATAGACTGATCCCGATCCGCTGTCAGGGAGCGTCATGAGGCCCCCGGGTCTGGCTCCGAAAAGCTCCCCGTCAGGTTTTCCAGCGCCAGACTCCTCGCCAAATCCCTGCCCAGACCCGAGGAAAAATTCCTGGACGCCTCTCAGGGTCCCTTCCCTCCTCGGCGGCTCGGAGCCACGCCACTGCGTGAATGGATTTCACCGCCCCCCCCCTGCTACTGGGTTACTGCTGCTGGTCAGCAGCCAGATTTAGACTGAAAACACATGTGGGAGGTTAAAGAGGCAGGGGATCCAATTTCTCAGCGACCTCTCGTGCTTTTCAGCGCCGAACCCCCCCC
>JABFEB020000061.1:1440280-1452359 GCA_019775895.2 Stomatorhinus ivindoensis | reverse complement strand
CATTTAAGATAAATGATCTACCGAGATACGGTGGCGGTAATGGCTATCGCTGACGTCAGCGCCCTCCACGTGATATCATTACCCGCAGCCTGCACCCCATGTCAGGCCAGTGCAGGTAGACAAATGATATACATCGCAACAGGAAGAAGTACCGATCCATAGTGTTTTCCCATCATATGATCCATTTCTCTGGTGGAGAATGCAGGCAGCAGACTTGCGTACGGTTTGCAAACCCATTAGCATCACTGGGTTTTTTTTTTTCCCCCGCTATATTACAGCGAAAATGTGAGAAGAAACCGTCTGCTCAATTGCAGGTCGGCGGGTATGAGACTCAAATCCTGCACACTGACAGAGATGAAGTTACACTGTCGGCTACCATGAACTGGAGGACGTCCGGCGCTCCAGGATGTTATGGGGACGGCCAGTGCCCCCAGTCCGTACCCTCAGCCCCCATGTCATGTGATCCCCGACAAGATGAACTGTCACTCCGTCCCTCAGTCCATCCCGCAGCGCTAATGTCAACAGCAAGACAGAACCTGGTGGCCAGGTGGGGGGGCAAAAGGTGTCGACCACAGAAAGCAAAAGACGCATCACCTGCATTTGCAAAACATTAACATCTTATTCATTCTTTTTTAGCATCTGTGAGTGAATCTTTTTTTTTGGGGGGGGGGCACAAGTGGCCATGTGGGGTGGCTGGTCCTCACCAGCGCCCCCCTGAGACACCAACATGGCATAGCATCAACCTCAAAAATAGGATCACTTACTAATATTAGTGATGGATGGGAAAAGAGATAAAAATTACCCATAATGCCAAATGGTGATGAACCAGTAGGAATATAAAATATGTAAAATACCAACAGGCCATGAATGTTTTACAAAACTCTATTAATCTTCTATGTTTAATCGCTGTATTTTTTTTAAATTATGATTACTGTATGTCCTTCAGAGAATGCTCGTTAAAAAAGCTGTAGTTTTGCTGGAACATTAGTCGACACAGTCATCCATTCTACAGGTAAATACAATCATCACTCATAAACTCGATATTACCCATAATACCTTTATCAGTGTCGGAATGCTGCACAGCTACGTGAAAATTACTGGGGCTCGTATTTAAAACTGTAAGAACCAATTTTAATCGATTATGTGGATTAAACTGTTTTAAAGCATTTTTGTGATGTACTGTGTTACTCACTTGAAAGTCACATCTGCTCAATAAATGAATGGAAAATAGATGAAAATTGCGTTCCACAGCCGCAGTGGAAGTCTGGAAATTTTTTGCTACTCCTCATAAATCAGTGGCGAGCAGGGCAGTCAAGACGACACGCCCAGACCGAACAGGGCGCCTCCTAATGGGACAGATTAAAATATCGCCCAGATTTTGCTCAGCAGTGGGCGTCAGATACCCCCACAGGGTTAGACGGTGCAAAGCCACACTGACGGCCCCAGTCCTTCTGGGTGTTGCCCACTATCTCAAGAAGCCCAACTCTCCTGTCTCCCAGCAGCGTGGTCAGAGTAAATGCTGAAATCATCTTACCATCACACTTAATTTTATTCCTGAAAGGCGTCTTTTGCTTCGGACTTGTTTGGAGTAACAAATTCAAAGAAAATAAATAAATATAAGCAGCCTTTTCAAAAGTTCACATTTAGAGCCCGATGCGCGTTGGAGCCGTTTCTTAACGCGTCACGAACAATAAAGGGATTTTTTAAACCCTAACTGTGCGGCGAGCTGAAAGTGTCACTTAGTCTCACGGATGCTCCCATTCTGCCGCGTCAAACCCCGAAGTGCGAACAGTATTTGAATATATTCCCCTCGCCCGCTCTCTCGTGGCTGACAAGCGCAGCAGAGACTCATGGGAGATATTCGCTGTGCCGGCGGCCCACAAAACAACAAAGCGGACAGTAAAACACAGCATCGCACTTCTGCTAAGAGCTCCAGTCAGAGCGACAGGATTCCTCAATAAATCTCCAAGACATTTTCTGGTCAAGCGTTAGCCACCTCTAACAGCGCTAGTAACACCAAAGAAAGGGATGGACGTTTTATGGAATGTAACTGGCTATCGGAACAGCGCCCCCCTTTGGACATGATATGTCCTGTATGCAGTGAAGATCAAGGTAATGTTCTCTTATGGGAACTGCACTGTCACACTGCAATATAATGGAGAAAATTTTGCCAAGAGTTGAGTGAATAAGCAATTGAGTACGTCAAGATGATTCTTGTATTGCTGGCACTTAGATATGCATTTGTCACCCCCAGGGATGTTGGGGGTGGGGGTATGGATACCTTGGCAGATTTGGGCAGGAGGCCCAGTGCTTTATCTGGGCCTGAAGATCTACCTTTGGGGGACCCTGTCTGCCAAAATCCACCAAGGAGAGAGCCCTCAACCCCCACACGCTGAGTAAAATCTTTCTGTCATGTGATCCATATGTCTTCAGATTGAAAGTGCCAGCCTAAGCGTAGGGCCCAAGGTGACATTTTGTCAGGAGGCCTGGAATTCCCAGCTCCATTACTGCACAGCCCAGAAGCTGCAATGATGCCCAGCACACAGGACCACGTCTAGACTGGCTAAGCCACTGACACAAGGCATCCGCGGCATCTCTTTACATAATACCTTTCCTTAATTTTCATCTTTTGTGTGTTTATTATGCCTAGAAATTCCACTAAGCTGTGGTTTTAAACGCTTTTTTTTCTCCTCTCCCCCCTGCCTCATTTATCCACTGCAGTTTGCAAGCTAATATGAAATATTCATGCTAATTTACTGCGGTCCGCAGTCCGCGGACCCCCACACCATCGGAATCCATCTCTCCGCTCTGAAAGCCGCTCACATGCTGCGACACTTCAAAAGAAACGCAGCTCATTGTTATACTTTCAAAGTCATCATTAGAGGATCTATGCTTATTTATTTATTTATTTATCACTTTTTTTTTTTTTTTGAGTGGGCGGCTGGGTGAGTATTGCCGTCATCTAGTGCCTCTGAGGTTGTGGGTTTGAATCCCACCCCCTCCACCCGATTTGTTCAAATTAAAACAGGGTACATGTGCAGTTAATTTTTTTATTGGGGCCCGTACAGTTATTGATCACAACTGTGCACGGGAGCTGTTTAATATATGTACAGGAGACTTCATGCACATTGATAGGAGCTGGGAGATTTCAATAAAATATTGCCTTTCCTTTAAGTTGCATCTTTAAAAAGATTTTTACTTCATACATTTTATTTTGTGCGTGTTCCACCTGCTTCTTCACAGCAGTACTGAATACTTTCTCTCCCATTCTTTAAAATAAAATATCAGCATGAATGGCGTCCAGTCGATATAAGACTTTCAATACTTTATTTTCTTTCTCACCAGGCTCACTGGATCCTCAGGGTGCATCTCAGAAAGTTTTCTCTATAGCTACTCCTGAGGGGAGTGTTCCTTCTTACACCATCGTTACACCTTACTCTTACGCGCATTTCTACATAAGCACATATCCAGTGCGGGGTCACACTGGCACTGTTTCTGCCAGCTCCAGTCAAAACACAGGTGGCACCTTAGGCAAACTTCACCGCCAGCGCCACTCTCAAAAGATGCCACCCTATGCAGCTGCCTATGTTGCCTAACCGGTGAACTGGCACTGATTTCTGCACTTGTAGCTTACAGCAGCATCCGCTTCTCCCGTGCCCATTGGTGTGGGGGGGGGGGGGGGCACACTCCTTTCCCAGAGGCTGAACATTGACCACACATGACCACACCACAACCTGGATGAACGATAAGTGCAAGTTCCTGTGGCTTCTGTGGATTCGAGGTAAATTTGAGGGCAGCCACTGACTCGTGTAGCTCCACAAATAGAGCATTGCGCTAGCGAGGCAAAGGTGGTGGGTTCAAATTCCTGGGAGAGAATGCAAATTTATAACCCATCGCTCTACTGAAAATTGCTTTGAATAAAAGTATCAGATATATGAATCAACATAACATCCACCTTTAGACCTATGCTCTGGACATAAGGGGGCGGCTGCATCTATTTCTGTCGCTTTGCGCCCGTGCACCGCGAGGGAGTCCCGCCTCACAGCACCGACGAGCGCCTGCTACGGCGGCTCCCGAAAAGCGGGCGTGAGGTCTCGCCCTCAAAGGTCCTCTTTGTGCGCCCCCATCGCGCGGAGATATTCGGACAATTCCACAAGGCTATTCGTTGAGCATCTGCGGATTCCACTGCTCGGACTATATTCGCTTCAGAGGATACAGCACGAGGCTCTTAGATCAAATCTCGCGTCGAAGAGGTCAGCGCACAGCGACACATCAATTCACGTCTGCTCATCCGACACCAAACCTCCACCCCCACCGGAGCAAGTATGATCTCAGCGTTGGCAAACGCCTGGCACTGGGACCGCGTGCCCGGATACACCGAACTACAGTGGGGGCGGCTGCAGCATCCTAATCGAGGTAGCGGTGCCCGCACCTCACACGCCATAATCACTATACGAAAGCCAGAGATATTAGGGGGACGCAAAAACGGAGAAGTTGCGCACTTGACCTGCCAAAGTTTGAAACAGATCACATGGAAAGCGGGGGGAGTAGGCGGAGCCAAAGACAAAAAAGATGAGGGGGAGCATTCTGTATTCATGCCATAATTCCAACTAAGGCGTGGAAGTGGGGATGTAGGTTTCATGTGAAGATAGCGGGAGCAGGGAGTTCAGGGAGGCGGTGATTTTTCAGCTCAACCCCCCCGTGTAACTTTAACACTCTCAACACGGAGACTCTCAAATCACCGTGGCAGCGGCGATTTGAGGATTAATACCATGTTTTTTTAACATCTATTTCACAACATCACAACCTAAAATCCATACATCGATTTATAAAGACTCACATTCAAATCTTTTTGCATATACAAGTTGCTCCTATATTAGTCACTATATATTAAATTAGCGCACAGTCGAGCCGCATCACATACCACAGCTAATTTTCGCCCACTTAAAATATACTTAAATTTGCCCTTAATCTACTGCAGCGTGTGGATAAAGTTTGCGTCCTGCATGATTAGGGATGTCAGAGATCTCTTTATTCATAGCTAAAGTATTACTCTGCGTTCTGAAAGAGAAAAAAAATCCTTGTGATTTTTTTGCAGTATAGAAGTGTATTTAATTTGCTTTCCTTTGCTAGAATGACTTTGTAAGGAGTCAGTGCGATTGCACGTGGAAAGTTCCCCAAGGAGAAACCTAACACACATAAAAACCTATTTAAAAAGACTTCGCAGACACGTGAAGTATAATTACAATTTCCAGGACATATTCGTAAAGTCAACTCCCGCGATCCTAAAACTCAAAGCCACTGGCGTTAAACTAATAAAAATAATTAGCGGATATGGCAATTAGGAGGCAACGCAGAAGTTGAGTTTCATTTGGATTTAGAAAAAACGGACGATGAGTAAAATCCTACCTCTGTCGGGTGCCAGAACAAAAAAAAATGCACCGGCAGGAACAGGTCAGAAAACCATGAGCTGATGCGCGGGCAGCGTCGCCGATCGTTTCTGATGATAACCTATATTTACACGGACGGTCTAGAGAGCGAGGAGATCCAGAAGCAGAGCCCCATGGACCTACAGTACACTGGGCAGGAAAGCACTGCCTCCTGGGAGGATTAAAGACTGGCTCTCGTGCAGTTAGCAATAACACTAAGAAAGTACATTAGTCCTCTCTGTGTATTCGGTAGGACAGGAGCGAGACGCGAGCATCCTTTAAGGGTAGAAATCCAGTGTGATCTTGTCCCTTAATCCTCAAACGTGCAAACCAGGCGAGAGATTAGGAGAGCGGCGTAGCATCAACATTGTTCTTCCTAAAGCAGCCACTTCTCTATCCCCCCTCCCCATACATCCTTATTTATTTGGGACTGAATCTGAGAGAGAGAGAGAGAGAGAGAGAGAGAGAGAGAGGGGGGGGGGGGGATGGAGGGTAGCAGAGAGAGAGAGCGCGCTTGTACTGTCAGTGCTGAAGTACATTAGCATCTCTGAGCTGGTGTAGGTGGGGTTTTCTTTGCAGAAGAAGGGATCATGATTTTAAATCCGAAGGAGAAGGAAAACAAGAGAATGGAAGGAGGGAAGAAAATAAAGGATAAATTAATTGTGGAAGGACAGCATAGAGGTTAAAGGAAAGCAGAAAAAAGGCATGGGGAAAGGAGGGGCAGGATCAGAGGGAACTGGCAGAGAGGGGTCCGCCAGCTGCCCCGAAGTTGGCGGAGTGACAGGGCCGGCCCACCCCGACTTGTTAACGTTAATTAAAATATTTAAAGGTGCACTTTCCATTTCAGGGAGCCGGAAGATTGAGAAATTCAGATTTTTCAACATAAAACATGATTTACCTTTAATTATGGTAAAATACAGTTAATTAATTTGAATGTGAATATTTAATTATATTATTCAAGGAAATGGACTGATATTTTGCATATTGAAACACAGAGGAAAGACATACCTTGCACTGTAATCTGCAAATACACACTCATGCTCATAGAAGAATATTAAAAATAAAAACATACAAATTAAATGTTATTTATGCAGTTTATTTTCAAGACAGGCGTCTCTGTAGGTGTATTCAGTGACACCTGGTTTGCAGGGGATCTGGCTGTCTTTGGGGATGTGTCTCACACTCTCCCCGCCATGGCGCATACAGCTGCCCCCCCCCCCCCCCGCCCTCCCTCTGAGGGACAGCCTCAGCCTGTCGGGATCCGCTCTCCAGCTCGGGAGCGCACGCGGCTCCACCACGGAGCTGACATTTCCTCGCTTCACCACGAGATAAAGCTCACCGAGCGGCCGGATGTTATAAAGAGGCGATTCAAGTTACGTGCTCTGCTCAAGAGCAGAACTGCAGAGAGCCCCTCCTGGGATTTACGCCAGTGCCCTTTCTGGGTTACGAGCCCATGTCCTTGACCACTGCCTACCTCCCGAAGCCACAGATTTTCAGCCTTGATCTTGCATCGGCCGTATTTCACAGAAGAAAGGTTTCCGTGAAAGATTTCTCA
Organism: Stomatorhinus ivindoensis; assembly: GCA_019775895.2. NCBI lineage: Eukaryota > Metazoa > Chordata > Actinopteri > Osteoglossiformes > Mormyridae > Stomatorhinus > Stomatorhinus ivindoensis. Next base: position 1,445,375 of record JABFEB020000061.1, on the reverse strand, counting down.
TCGACTGCCAATATTGCAGAGAAAGATCTCGCTTTCCAATATAGATATAAAGTATATTTACACTCACATATATTTCATTTAGCAGCAACTTTTGTCCAAAGCGACGTACAAGTGAAGCAAGCAGCACATTGCAAACATACCGATGTCAAGGAGTCGACTAGGCATAAGTGCTGCTAGACTGAGCTTGCAGTGAATGCCCGGGTACGAGTGTCAGCAGTACAGCGACTTTCTAAACAAAGCCAGAAGCTAAAAAGTCTAATATTCAAATCAGCAGAAAGTTAAACACTAAGAGCATTCAGGGAACATGGAGTGTTGTAAGCTAGTAGAGGGATTCCTGGAACAGATGCGATTGTTGCATACATACCTTTTACGTTTTCAAAAGGAGAATCCCATGCAATCCACCCGATTAGCATGCATGTTGGCGCTCAGTGGCGTAAATCTGAGGCGACGTGTCAGCCCTGTGTAGGAAGTCCTTCCCGATCCAAGGAAATTACATTTCGCTCACAGTTTTTGGCTCTAGCTGGGCTTGGTGCTTAGGGATAAAGTAATAAATCACATTAATGCCGTCGCTTCGTTTAAAGTCTCGCTCCGTCTGGGTAACAGGATTCGGTCCCACCCGCTGAAACATCATAGGTGAGCAGCTCACAAATGGTATTCATAAGTATTTATTTTTGTTGTATTTTTTCGTTGTGTTCTAGGCTGTTCTAAACATGTGAACTGGAGCAGCTCTTAATTCTCCCGTCAGCCTTGTGTTCGGCTGAAATAAGACTTGATGGGTGTGACTACACTGGGTTTGGTGACCTTCTTACTGTGGTCAGCTACCTGAGCACCAGGGGCGTATACAGAGGGACACTGACCCCAGCTGAAAGCTGATTGGCTTCCAGAATGCCCTCTTCCTGTCACTCATCAATTCGAAACAACAAAATCATAAAGATCAGCCTTTGGTATTGCATTGCTGAAGAAATCTGGTAGGAAATCATATAAATGCCCCTGACACAGTAATTCTACTGTTGGTCCTGAAGACCCATGTCTTACCTTCAGTGGCCAAATCTCATTAATTAATGACAAAATCCCTGCATTCGTCTGGCAGAACAATAAAACAAGCAAAACGAAAGATCGTGTGAGTCTGTGGGAGCCACACATGCCTAACAGCAGTCACATCCATTGCAGAGGCATGTTCTTAGCCTGCGGGGCTGCATGACGCTCCAGGGCGTCCCGCATTCTGCACACGCACAGCGTCCTATAACGAAACAGAATGCACCCCAGGGGAAAAGCTGCCCGTACGTAGGCTTGTAATTCCACTCTTTGTTTTCCTCATTTTTGTACCCGAATGTTACCTAGTGAAGGCCTTGCGTTCACTATTCACCCTGAAATGGCAACAGCGTCCACCCACTTTTTGCATGGACAAACGGTCACTACACTAAATATTAAATAAACAAGTCCCTTGTTTAGTAGACGCTGATGCAGCATGCTCTGCTAACCAGCTACGATCTTCTGACTCACTGGCTAATTATTTAGTATTTGAAACATCCGAAGAGGGGGGTGGGGGCAAAGTGACTTTTTGAGTGGACCACCAGAAACAACAAACCCGCCCCTGGATAGAACAACTGAAACCGAAATCACCTAATGGGTTTCCTGATTGGCGCCGGTTCTGAGAAACGAGGACTCGCTCTTCGCCTCTCATAACAAAACACTCGAACGGCTCCTTAGAAACGCAAAGACAAACTTGCTGCTGTCGCCAAGCAAACAAACATCTCATCTCACACATCCCAGCTTATATGATGCATATATTCATAACAGGAGAGTCCACGTTTAAAATGCCGCTACCAATTCCGGAGCGTTGGCAGACAGCTCTTGAAGACTTTATCCAAGAGAATAATTCACAGAGAGCGCCTCTATAATTCAAAACCGAAGATGTCGCGTCTGAATTTTACATAAAATGAAGAGCGCGTTGCATATTAGGCCTAGCGGGTCGAGACTTTTTAAAGCCGGAATACACAAGCTACAAATGGGTAAGAGCCGGGCAATCCTATAGGCGGCCGCCTAGGGCGCCAGCTTGTAAGGGGGCGCCGAATTGCCAATTTACATTCGCCACAAAAGGGGGGCGCCGGCGGTAATGCTCACATAGGGCAAATGGGAGGTGTATTATTAGAAATATGCGTATACATACCCCGGGACTGCAAATGGGTACATGTAATTAAAACTATGCATGTATATGCACGTTTTTATTCATTTTCTAAATAAAACCAAAGTTAGTGTCAATAGCTGAGACAGGCTGATAAATCTAAATAAAATTTTAAGACAGTGACTTCCGTATCCCAATATAAAAGTGGAAATATTGCAAATTGAAACACAACATGGACAGTTCATGATTAAACGAGACTCTATCACAACCTAACCAACAATCACAGATTAACCATTCTGTATGGTGACATTGTCACACAAAAGTACATGTAAAATCCCCCCTCCCTTCTTATTTGACAGGATACACCCACGCCACACCTCAACACAGATTATGTTACCAAAAGCAAGACCCCGCTTCACTTCCAAAATTAAACAAAAATGCTGCTTACCGTTTTGTGTTTTCAATATATCCTTCGCTTCTGAATAAAATACGACGCAGACTTGGTGTAGTTCTGCACTATTTTTAGTGTGTACTTTCAAGTCTATATAAGGAGCTCTGCTCCCATGACGCAAAATTAGCAGTGATAACACCAGTGTGATCCCGCTGTCCGGAGCGATGGTCTCCACGCTTCCTAACTGCGGCTAATGGAAAGTGGAAAGTTTCTCCACACAAAGGTAACTTTTTTCCTATCGCGTGGCCCTCGCCCCAGAAGTCGGGGGAAAAGTGAAAGGGAAAGACCCGAAATGACAGAGGAACCTCTTATTCCGGACACGCCGAGTGTTACAGCCGCCAAATAAAGTCGTGGCTTTTCATAGCCCCAGCGCTCAACTCGGCGTCTTTTTTAGCACACGTGCGTCTCTCCCCAAACCACAGACAGCTGTTGCTGTCGTTACACCCCCAAGACTGTTTCTCTAAGACTCCCCAGCCCTTCCGGATCGTTCTTTCATGACTGTCCGAGTTATTTAATATTCCTATATATACGTGAGAATATACATTTATATTACATCTGCTGCTGCAAATACATTGGATCCTAACAGGAAAATACTAGTATTATACAAAATGTATATGTAAGTGATTTAGAAATTGTTGTTTAATGTAAACCGAAGTGACTTTATGAAATGATCATTGAATATCTGTAACAAAACATAAAAAGAGGCAAAGAGGGAGGGATGTAAATATCCTGACCTTAAAACACTTCGTCCTCATCTTCCCTTGCCACTCTGTACTGATACTAATTAATAATACTAATAGCAAAACCAATACAGATGGTTGAAGGCCAATCGGGCTTCATTAATTGAATTATCTGATGACAATAAAGGCTAGTGTTCTATTTCCATGGCAACATAAATCACAGAAACCTGACCGATGTCGTTGCACCCCCCCCCCCCCCTCCCAGCGCACACGTGAGACAGAGTATTAATCTGAGAATGACGCTTCACTCGTGCAGACTGACAGTTTCATTATAGTCGAAATTGTAAGCTAATGAACTATATTTAATATCACGAAGCCACCGGTAAAAAGAAGAAACACATGCAGGAAAGTTCAAATGGTAAAACACAATTTTGTTCTCATCAAATATGATTTGGGGTTATAGAAATAGCAGAGTGGTTTAAGATATGTGTATTGATCTTGAAACTTGTTGACTAAGAGCAGAGTGGCATTATAAAGCAGTATCATTTCTAACATCTATCAACTCAGCCAGTACAGAGTGACACTTAGCCTATGCCAGAGTGCCCGGGCCGAGGCAGGACATGCACTCACCCTTACACTCACTGTTGCCCCCTTTAGGACATCTATTTTTGCTTTAGCCCATCTTGTTCTCCATCAGACACACATAATGCAGGAGAGGAAGCTTGGGGTCACAGCTAAGAGGTAGCCACCTTGCAGTGTCTGGTTAGCTGGACGGTTAAGGGCCTTGCTCAAGGGTACAGAGACGAGTCTGTTTGGCTGAGGGCAGGTTTTAGCCAGTGACCTTCTGATCATGGGTACGGAAGATTAACCAGCTGAGCCACACCCACCCCGAATATACACACATTTATCATTTATCCAGTGAAGGGCTACTGCGTATAGAAGGTATAAAACTAAACATTTATAAATCACATCAAATAGCTAACCTAATTTGGAAGATTGACTGGAAGATGGATGGATGGATGGATGGATGGATGGACAGACGGATGGACAGATGGATGGATGGATGGATGAACAGATGGATGAACAGATGGATGGAAAATCACAAATATCAGCCTCTGGCCATTGCTAAAATGATGGGGATGAAGCGCTATATTCTCACATTATGATCCTGATCCGGTAAATCAAGATTCCAAAATAAATAGTTGGTATTCTAGTCATTTCAGTTTTCAAAATAAATGTCAATGACAGACAAACACTTTTTAAAATTTGTATTTCCTGTTGGAATAGTAGCAAGAGCAGTCCATGTCAGGCCCACAGGCTAATCAATACATACAACCTGCTCTAAGAGGTTAATCTTGCCAATAGAAAAACCTTCACTAAATGCCAGCTATTTTCCTGAAACATTAGGCCACATTGTATTACACGTCCTATAACAGTTTGAATTGAGTCTGCATATACGTTTTGTAAAGATTTTAACACCTAGATCAACATGGAGAAGAGAAAAGAGGTGAAGAACATCTGCCGTTTAATGGGTCATTGTCCTTTTAAAGTACAGTTGAGACTGATACTTTATTAAGAGTGTAGAAACTAATAGGGACGGAATGAATGATAAAATTCGGCAGCTGGAGGGGGTGGAGATTTGTTTTGAAAGCCTGACAGGAAATCCATCACGTCCTGATTATTTTGCACACTGTGAGACCCGCTCGGCTTGGACAATTTTAGTTATGCTAAGCGGTTACCCTGTTAAGCTTTAGGGGAACCCCCCCCCAGTGGCAGCCTCATCACATTCCTAATGAGCTGAGCAGCCACCTCGTCAGAGCCAGTCAGAGCCGGCTGCAC
>JABFEB020000061.1:1429783-1440180 GCA_019775895.2 Stomatorhinus ivindoensis | reverse complement strand
AGTGTGGGGGTAGGGTGGGGGGTGCTCTCAAGTTAGGCTGATGTAACAGCGGGTAGAAATGAAGAGTTTCACAGGATTGTCCCAGGGGCGTGAATGGGAATGACTAAGTTTTTAGTCAGGAAGACTTCTGAACAATAAAAACAAGAATAACAGAGATGTGATTTGAATGGAAAGTAACTTGCTTAGCGGTAGATTGCATTGCAGACACCCACCACACACTCTTTAGGGGAGCACGGCGGGCTTCCCCTGTTCACTGTCTCCCCAGCAAATGTACAGTAAGGCAGTACATCCTGAACACACAGCGCACTCCGCCAGTTTTGGACTCGCCGGTCGGGTCTGAACGTTCTGCACAGGCAGCCGGAATCCCCTCGCATGTCTGAATCGGTACCTTTAGCTGACTCCCGGTGGCATTTATATACGCAAAAAACACACGTTTTCCCAGCCAGGAACACGATGATCAGATCCATAGCGACACTCTCCGGAAGTGCATCTAGCTTCAAAAAGAGTTTAATATTGTCACAATCTCCAGGCCCCCTGGAATAGAATTGGGAGGTTGCAAAGGAAAGAAATTTTACCTTAAGGGTGTAATACTCTGTATTCCTTAATATTATTGGAATGCAACTATTATCTCATATTGAAACGCAATGCAAAGGGACTGTTATACCATAAAGAAATGCAATATGTAAAATACACAAAATCTTAGATTATAATAATAAAAATGTTGATGAATATGTTCATTCTGGACTGTTAGTTGCTTTCAGCATAATTTAGCTTCCAACAGAATTTAACTTCACGATCTTTTTTAGTCAATAAACAAAAACGATGTATGATAGTAAACACGTACTACTCATCCATACAGCTGAAAGGTTAGTCCCGCCGCGTGCCTTGTATGTCATTAGTTAACTGATTAATATACAACCAGCAGAAACGCAGGAACGACTTAAGAGCCGAAATCTAGAACAAACCTTTTCCACGTAAGACAAATACAACTCAAGACTGTGGGTTTCTCAGCGCATTCTCTAATTAGATATTTATAGTTTTTATTATATAAAACAATGTGGCACAATGAAAAGGCACATTGACTGTTTATTGCTGTCACTTAGTAAAACAATTCCATCGGGATATTAAAAATACGTCATTGTTGGTGGAATGATTTAGCCCTTCCGGGAATAGGAACGTAATCGATGTCATATTTTATGGTATCAGGCTGGGGAAATGGTTCAAAGCTAAAACAATCACAAAATGCCTTAGGAAACTCTACTAGGTCTGTCAAGGTAAAATATCTTCTAAGCTGAGGTGAATTTTACATGAGTTCCTTTGTCAATGTACAATTTACAAAGATTTGATTTGATTATCTTGTAATGATTGTTTATGCGTATATAATAGCAATGTAACATTAATGCGTGTTTAATTGTGCTGATCAAACCATATATATGCTGATACTTAAAAATTTACATTCTGAGTCTCAAGGGTGTTTGTGTTTATGGGTTTCTCAACAGAATCATTTGCATTCAATTTATTCTTTGAGTAAAAAATGAAAATAACCCAGACTTGTCGGCACATCGATCTTTGGATTAGGGACGTCCAAGCATTAGGACGTAGCTCTCTCACAGTCTCTGATGTCCATTTTATCATAGCCTAGCTGCTTGGCACATTATCTCTTGCTGTTTCAAACTTAATTGCCGCCACTGCTTTGTGCTGATTTAAGTAATCTATTTCCATGTCCACTGACTTTGATCGGTAGCATTTAGCAACACAAAAACGAGATGAGCGGCGATTGTGGTGCCCTAGCGAGGCAGTTGAGGTCCTTTCATTCAGTCTCTGCCTGGTAATTGGTTTCTGAGGTGCTCAGGTAGGGTGGAACGTGGACGCGGTGACAGGTGGAGTGGAAGGCACTGCCGGCTGATGTCTTTGATACTTATCTCTCTCCAGGGACCAATAAAGCCAACAAAGTGTTGGGTGCCTAGAAAGCTGGAAAGGGAAGGAGGTGGGGTCCGTTATGAGGCGCCATGGAGAGTCTGCAGCTAGCCCAAATGCTGCTGCTATAAGTTCCGAGGAATTAAAGGGGGTCAGATGGTAAAAGATTGGCTTAGCGTGCGATACTCGTGGCCTGGATATTATCAGGGATTTGTGTGCCAGATTTGCTGTGTAATACTATCCCTGGCCACTAGGAGAAGCACCCAATTGTGCTTTTTGCATTGATTGGTACTTTTGGGACTGAGCTTGATATCACGGCCTACACACAGGGCTGGATTATGTCACTGTGTGTTGTCATAGGTATACCGGTGCGGTCTTTTTGTTATTTTATGACAGTCTTTGCCCTCTGACCTGAAGCTGGTTAGTTGGAGCTACAGAGCTTGTTTAAATATGTACTCCAGTGAGTCTGAAGTTAGTATACGGCTCACAAACGGCCCTTATATTTTTCTTGTAGCTGCCGTCAAGGCCTTCGGTCAGGGTTTGGTGTTGGGGGAAGCATGATTTCATTTCACGGGGGGACGTGGGCAATGATAGGCAGCCAGCTTCAGGGTGCAGGGGGAGCAAAGAGGGCCCTGAGGTTTTGTGTTGTCTTGCTTTGCCTCTTTAAATTCCATTTCAGTCAGCGAAAGCTTGTGTCCTGAGTGACATGACATGACCCGGACAAATGAATACTGCCTGCCGGCCTCTTCAGCCTGACTGTTTTCTTTATCCAGTGGCTGATAAATCGGGATGTGCCCCCAGAATATGGTCCAACTCCCTCTACGTATGGCGGTAGCATCAGCATTCTCTAGTAACCAATCATATTATGACCAGTCAAATTCCCACCAATCAAATTCTTAATAATGTATTTATGACCAGTCAAATTCTGACCAATTAAATGCATGTATAGGATATTAATAGGAGGTATGGATCCTCCCTGAAGCCATATATGGTTTTGAGTAGCAAAATAAGACCTGGTTGTATTTAATGTGATGACTGTTGTGCATGATGTGATTTGTGACCAGAGGATATGGCTTCATATTTGAAATGGGGCCTGAAAATAATTTACTGATTATAGTAATATATTTGTGACAGTGACATAAACGATACTCTGCAAAGCTGCAGAACACGTGTCATTTGTCTATAATGGTGACGCCCTTTGCTACTTGACTCCCAGTCTGTGGCTTGGCGAATCAGGCCTCCATGCCTGCGATCGGAAGGTTGCTGATTTGCATCCTCTGCTGAGCAGAGTCACATTGCTATAGGGGCCTTGAGCAAAGGCTCTTAATCTTGGAAAAAATGCTTCAGGGTTGCTAGATAAATAGCTAACCTCCACATTTCGGGCTTTTGGGGCAATTTCTCTATATGTGTGTGTATGTTTCTAAAGGAGAGCAAGGTAGGGTGTGTGGAAATGAGTAATGTACCTGTGTAAGTGGCAAATAGCAGGTCATGGGATAACAAAGCAGTGATCATGATGCATTACAGATACCTTCACAATGCATTATAATGCATTCATAAAGTGCTATATACACAGCTATAACTATTTATACCTAGGCATAACACATTATAGCCATGTGTATTATGCATTATGAATGCTTGATAAAGCTCTTATCTATAAGGCACTATATATACCTTCATAATACAATATAACGCTCTAATACTGATCATTGTAATGCATTATGAAGGTATCTATACTGCATTATAGATGAGAGCTTCATAGATAATTTATAATGCATAATGAACACGGCTATAATGTGTTATGCCGTTTTATAAGTGGTTATAGCCCTGTGTATTATACTTTATGAATGCATGATGCATGAGTGCTTTAAGTATAGCGATACCCCCATGATTTCATAAAGGACTTATTTGTCTTTATTTGCAGAGGTGTAAAGTTCAGGTTCAGAAAGTACAAATCCAGCACAAGATTTCGTTTCGACCAACCAATCACAGTCACAGAGTACTCAGCTGGTTGGTTGTAACAAAATCACGACGTGGATTTGTAATTTCTGGAGCCGAACTTCCCTCCTCAGTTTATCTGCTTGTCATTCACTGGCTTGTCAGGTGCTCCCGTTTACGCTCCCTCCATTCTGCAGCAATGCAGGCAGCGGTTTGCATTATTACCGGATCTGTGGTAAAGCCCAGCCCTCGCGGGGTTACCGGGCCAGTACTCCTGAGCGGATCTGAGGGCCCAGTTCATATGTTTCTGGGCCTCGGCGCTTTAAAGTTGGATCCGGAGCGACGGATCGCGTTTCTGCTTCCCTGATAGGATCCATCAGCCGGGGAATCTCTTGCGGCCTTCTCCAGTCCGGGATTATTCGCTTATCTCTGTCAAACTGGTGGGGTTTTTTAGGTTTTTTTTTTTTTTTTTTTGCGCTGAGCCCATTCTGCTACACTGGAACCCCCGCCCCCCCCCAGAGAACTGGGCTGCCATGAACAGTGAGGCTCCAGCTGTATGCTGCTGCAAATCCCGTTTTAATTTCAAACGTACAATGGCGGTTTAAAAATATATGCCCCAAATTGTTTGTGTCGAGAGTTTTGAAAGCCGGCAAACATCCGGCACTATAAAATCCGGATTATCGCTGGATGTCCATTTAACGCCTTTGCATTATTAAGTCAGTTATCCATAAAGATCCCTTTACAGAGTATAATACCACTGGTACATTACCCTACAACCTACTGGTATCCAGTCAACATATAAGATATTGTAGAAAATATTATTACAGCATTGTGGGGAATAAATAAGGGCAGTCACTAGATCACTATGGCAAAACTAAAGCGGAGGGCAATTAGCCACTATGGGATGTTTTGGGATAATTGAGCATACTGGCTTTAACTAGACAGACTGGGGGTGGCATATGTGCCATTCCACACATCCTAGTTTAACAGGCGCAGATGTTCTCTTGCAAAACCTTCTTCATGTTTGTAAAGCGCAAGTGGAAGGAAGATCAGGAGTTTAAAGGCATGAAGAACAAATATCTAGATGATTGGCTGGCAGGATTTTAATGAGGCAGGCCAATCAGCAAGCCATGAATAAAACCTCATTGGCAAGACCCCAAATAGGTTGTTTAACTGGGAAGTCATATTCACGAGCTGGCCTGCCGCAGTGTGTAAGGCAGCAATGTTAAAAACATATATTAAAGACTGGTACTTCCAAGGTCGTGGGTTTGAATCTTGGCATTTCTCTGTAAGTGTGGAGTTTCCACATTCTTCATGTGTGACACGGAGTCTTCCTGCAGTTCCAAGACATGCAATCAGCTAGTTGGCTAGAGCCAGAAATCTGTATCCCTCTTCCACTGTCTGGGATAGGTTCCAACACCCCCTCCCCCAACACTGACCAGGATAAGATATTGGAAGATGGATGAATATATATTAAAGACAATTTGTAAATATGTTAATGTGTTTTCTGATTTGCCGATCCTATTGAGCATTTTAGGCAGATTAATTGTTGGCTCATTTTGATTGAGTGTGAACGGCAAATCGTTTACAACCCCGTCCTCATTTTTTATTCACTCCAACCCAAACAGGTTTTGCAATAATTAATGGCACCAGGCATAATTTACATACTAAATCAGACTGGAAATAGTTTCTGTCAACAATAAGCATCTGTGATAGTTAGGCTGTTGTCTTACTGTTGATGTACTGGGCCGCCTCCTCCTCGAGTGCTGAACGTGACTAAAAACACTACTTTAACATTACTGGCCTTGGGGAGCTGAAGCAGCGGAAGCCCATCTGAAGCTTCACTCAAAATGGTCCCTTGATAAATGACTTTGAGTCAGGGATCGAGAGTGTCTGGCTGGATCTCTTGAAGTTTTATTGTCACGTGTTTTGAGAGGAACAGTGAAATTCTTAAGCCATTGTTGCAGGGAAAGGCACAGAGGCACAGAGAGGTGTGTGGTGGGGTTTAAATAGAATAGAATGGAATGGAATGGAATGGAATGGAATAGGAAGGAATGGAATAGAATGGAATAGAATAGAATAGAATAGAATAGAATGCCTTTATGGTCATTTTAAATTTTCAGTACATCACCTGAAACAGAGGACACCTAAGAAACATCAAATACGAAGACAAAGAAATTTAAAAATAAAATTTAAATATGCGGCAGGCTACAAAGAAGTGGAATATGCTACGTAGAATAATGTGTTTCAAAGTATTAAATAAGTAACACTTATTTATTAGAGTAGAAACTGTTTTTTGAGGCGTGAGATTTTATGGCCTTGTAGCGTCTTCCGGAGGGCAGGGGGGTGAGAAGGCTATGGCCGGGCTGGGTAGGTAGCGTCTTCCAGAATATCGACGGCAATATGACAAACGGCAGTGCAATAAAAGCCCAGGCAGTGAAAGCCCCCCACCCCTGAAAGCCCTACGGTGCTTTGTGGCTTGTTGGTTTTTTTGTGAAAAAGGCAATTAACTTCACGTATCACTTGATCGTGATCGATGTAATTAAGATATCTTTTAGTCCAGCTTCGAGCCACCAGCTTATAATCCTCCCAGGCAGGTAAGGGGTGCGAGGTCAGAGCTGAGGTTCATTAGCTGCCCTCGCACTCTCCTCTGGTCTTTTCCTCCAGCATGCATTTGGTTTGTGACTGATTTCACTCAATGGGATGTTAGGCAGCTGTAATCTTCTGCCAGTCTGTGGCGCACCGCACGATCTCTGGGGATGAAAAAATATTTGCGGGGGGGGGGGGGGATGAGTCAGGCTTTCACAGTCATGTTATTGTTAACCAGTTGGTCTGCAAATTTAGCTATAGCTAGCGCATAAATGTGAGGAAATATTCAGCCACACAGACAGTGTTCTGGAAACTTCCAAGCAGCATTGATATGTGCTCTGACCCCAAGATTTGTCTCTCGCCTCTGTCTGCGTGTCTCATAGCAGAAGATAATGGAATATATTAATTCTACAGAATTCTTGGAAACACTTCACTTAAAGCAGTCATCATAATACATTAGATACATTCATAATGCATTATAATGCATTCATAAAGTATTATACACATGACTATTTATAAAAAGGCATTATAGCCATGTTTATAATGCATTATGAATTCTTTATGAAGCTCTCACCTATAATGCACTATAGGTACCTTTATAATGCATTATGAATGCTTTATGAAGCTCTCGCCTATAATGCACTATAGGTACCTTTATAATGCATTATGAATGCTTTATGAAGCTCTCGCCTATAATGCACTATAGGTACCTTTATAATGCAATGTAATGGTCAGTATAAGAACTGAGGATGCTTTATACTGCATTATGAAGGTATTTGCATAATGCATAATGAATGTATCTATAATGCATTGTACATGACCAAATTCATGTTTCCGAATTCTGATAAACCTGTGGTCATATTTGCACAGACACCAAAATAAAGTACCACTGATTCAAGGTCTGAACGCGAAACTGAAGCAAATTCATTGAAACACTGCCAGTAACAAGCAAAACTGACTTATGGTAGCATTGCTGATTGTTTTGTGTTAATTAGTGGCTTGTAGGAGGAAAAATGATTGGTTCAGAGAGAGAACCAATCAGATTGTAGAGGAGGTAGATCCAAGCAACAAGATGAGGCAAGACCAAGACATTTGATGGGTTGGTCCCTCTATGTCTAGTTGCCTGGACCCACCTTCTCTGTAATGATATTGGTTATCTCTCTGGACCAATCATTTTTCCTTCTGCCCTCAGAACATTTTTGTATAAGAAAACTCCCACGAACTAGTGGGTGAAGCAAGTGTCTCCACATGTCGACGGGGATGAGCCTGCTCTCTCGGGCTCCACACTCCCGGGGAAAAGCAGATGACAGGCAGAGGCAATGAAGAACTCAACCGAAGAAAAAAGGAACATCTGCGAAGATCTCAGTGTTTCAGGAGCCCGACTGAATTTTAAGGTGACGCTTCGACCACTAGCTGGAGAGTCGTGTGCTGGGAATTCATTTCATGGCAGCCGTGAGTATAGCATGTTAACATTCAGTCTGTTTGGATACTTACCACTAACTAGCGACAGTAAGAGCGATTCGTTTATTTAATTATTAGTAGCTATTTCGCAACAGAGCACGCTGAGAATTACTGGGCCTCAGGCAAATAAATTAAAGATCACAAACTGAATTTCATTAAGTTTGTAACATTGAGATAAAGGCACAGTTTAATACTCTAGTATTAAATTATAAGTACACTACATATTGTTTTTTCCCCCCCGTTTCTTAACTGTGGTTTCGGGGTTTATCTGTAATTTTAAATGGTTCTTGGCAGCGTTTGTCTGGAAATTGGACTGTAAAGGTTGCTGCCCTCATAATTACACTCTGGTTTGAGACAGGACGTCTCTCACAGGTGAGAAATTTCTCAGGAGGCGGTTTAGATGCAGTGATGTAATTACTGAGGCGTAGGATGTGATGTCACCATCGTGACGAGTCACATGATCACCCGATTGCGATTTCATGCCGTTTTACCATTAGCAAATTCATATTATGTATGTATTTGATTAAATGATATCCCTTTGTGAGAATAAGTTCAATATCTGTACCAGGTTTTGAATTCTTACATTTTGTAGGGTACAGTAAAGAGTAAAGCTGCAAACACAGTACATTGCAGAGTAAAATTTAGGTTTGGATTAACATACTAATCAGAATGCTTAAGAGAACAGGATTTTGGGATTTGATATAACTTTTTGCCTTCTTAGACGGGGACGGCCATCCAGAGCCGTGGAAAGTGTTCTCAGATAATGTGTGCATAGTACATAAGTGCGAAAATGGTGCACATACAAGAGAACAGGAAGATGCCTCGTCAGCAAGATCATTGGTAAGGTACTATCGCTGCTTTGGGTTACAGGTGCATAAATAGGCGGGGCTAAAGGGAGCCTGGCCCCAGCTGAAAGCAGATTGGCCCCCAACTCCCATGTCAATCACCAAAAAGATTGGCCCTTCCGCATGAATCATGGCCTAAGTCCCGCCCCCTCCACCATAAATTCTATAATCACCCCTGGGTAGGGAACAGACAAGGTCAGCATAAAACAGCATGAAGGAAGGCGATATTCATCAACCCGCAGCATCAGTCACGAAAATGGCCACACACCCCCCCCCCCTTCTCACAGTACTCAGAATAATAATAATAATTTTTTAAGGCAGTAAAAAGCTGAAGATGGCAGAATGGCGACGGACACATTTGATGAGACGAATGTCACGGCGTAAATAAAATGCAAATCGCACTCCTACCCTTGGTCTGTCTTTGCATTTAACCGGCGGATTATGTTAACCAGTATGGCGCGGGTGAATCAGAACATTTTAATGGCCCCTGTGACAAGAATCTCATCAACTTAGCTGGTCAGATGAAATGAGAAGATTAAAGCATTTTTGGGTGGCATGTCGGCAATCGACTCCGGTCCATATACCGCAATTCCAAAACACAAACCAGGATGTTTTCTGTGAGATATTCTTTAGATCAGTGCTGGCATGCTTCGTCGTGTATCTTAATTATAAAATAAGATTCATGTAAATTTATAGGACAGACCTGAACATTACAATACATGTGCCTTATCAACTTCTATACATTTGCAGGTCTCTGGGGGGTAAAAAGTGCTGGTATTAGTAATAAAATGCAATAAATAGGGGAGGTTGAATATTTAACCCTGACAAATTTTTATTGTGGGCCTGGTTTTCTGTGTTATTAGTTGCTAAGCAACTTCCTGTGAAGACGCTGCCAGAGGGCAGAGGTGAAAGGTCGGGTGTGTGTGGCACAGTGGCTTTGGATGCTGTGGTTGGAACCAACAGTTCCTCTGCTCGCAATCTCCAGAGCTGGTCCCCTAACCTCCAAATGCCCCGGGAATTGGCTGATGCTGCTCTCTCGCTCAAAAAAAAATAAATGCATGTCACTTTGTATCAAAACATCTGCTAAATAAATTAAATGTCAATCTTTCAGTGTTACCATGGAAATACTGTAATAAGAAGTCTTTGTAATGACATCACAGACAGAGTTCAGCACCCACCATGAATGCCTGAAGAAGCAAGTTCCATATCTATTCTTGCATGTTAAAATTAGTCGGAATGACATGCTGTGCTCAATGTTGTAAGGTTAATGGTCACCAGTGGAGGTCAAAGGTCATTTCCCTTAGGAAAGGGTTGATTAATTGGTATTTAGTAACCAGCCTGAGCTGCTAACCTGATTGTTTAAATTAAATTATCGAAGAAATTTTGAGTGATTATAGGCGAGATATTTTGAGATAAGCAGGTGATGCGTTAACAGAGCGCTCGCTGAGAATAGCTCTGGGTTATGTGTCATGTTTGTTGTTGTTATAAATTGTTAGAAGTATTTCCTCAAACTAAAAATGAGGCCAAACATTTCTAAAACAAAAAATAAAAATATAAATTAATGTGTCTCATGTGGATGTCAGAGATTCAAATATGAAAGGAATTATGGGTCTTGAATTGGGGGGGGGGGGGGGGGATGTTTATATGCTT
>JABFEB020000061.1:1376929-1388195 GCA_019775895.2 Stomatorhinus ivindoensis | reverse complement strand
ATACCAGGCACTTTCATATCCAGAACATTGTGGGAAAGTCTGACGATTCCCACTTGAGAGGAAACCTTAAAAAGCGCTAAGCGGGTCTTTGAAGTCTCTGAAGACACTCCTCCCGGGTGCTTTGTTATCCTGGCATCTCGGTGCGGATCCGTCGTTAGCTGGTTCCGTCCTCGTCGGTGATCCTGTCACCAGTTTGTTTTGTTCTAAGCCTCTTCAGATCCAGCATCATTCATAACGGAAATCTCTGAAGTTTTCGCCGTGAAATGTGACCTTGCTGGGAAGCTCATCTCTCCGTAATTAATTATACCTTTTTTCTTCATAGGCCTGTTATTTAAGGTCATGTTTAAATTGTAGTGTGGTGAGATTTTTTTTTTTTTGCGGTAATATCTAATATTTATCATGTTGAAATGAGTCTGAGGCAGTTGACATTAGATTAGCTGCCCATTAAATTGGTCTTTCCTTTAATTGCTGTGGAAAATGCGATCTTTTGGGTGCCAGCTATTAAATTGCAATATGAAAACTTACAGTCTGCATTAATCAATAACTCTAAGAATTATAAATAAAGTTTGTCATAGCTACATATCCATCCATCCATAAACACATTGGTACATACACATTTCTCCAAACAGAACACCATGAATGAACTGCCAGTATAATGAAATCCATACATAAAGGCGTTCTTCATTCCTTTAAAGCATGAAAGCAGAGTACAAGAATTTGATATTTATAAATAAATGATGCCAAAAAAAATTGTTATTATCTCAAAAATATTATAATAAACAGTAGCATAATGGTAGATGAATCGTTCTAACAGCTACCCAGTTTAACGATACACAGTCTAATTGCTTTAATCAGAGAGAAACAAAGTAATTTTCCCTCATCTCAGTCTAATTGATAAACAGCTTACATCTGTTGCCTCGATCCGAATAGATCAAAGCAATTGTGTATCATAAAGTAACTACAGTGTCACGTAAGGATTGAGACATTATTGCAATTTGCCAGTTTCACTAAAAAGCTGACGTGACGTAATGTAATGTAACCCAAGAGAAGCTGGAGTGAGTAAATGCCGAAGCCTGACAAGAGACACACTGGATCTCAGCTAGGAGAGACGTCAGGGGTCACTACTCGCAAGTGCCAGTCATTGATCAGCTGGGGCAGCCATTGACACGGAACGAGCATCAAGACACACTCACCGTGCTGCTTATTTAGCGGACATATATAACCACTGAAGTACCACAGCCAAGATATACACGGATCACAGCTACAGTTTCTCTTTGTTTCTTATAATATTTTTTTTCACGCATTTCGTCAGCTCTAAAGACATGCGAGCAGAACCGCAGCACATTTTCCCGTCTATTCGGGAATAAACTATTTCCCGTCGCATGTGCGTCAGTAACCAGTGCTAATGGACTTTTTGCAAACCTTTAGACGCAGTGATCGTTTGATAGCACCGGAATCGTATGAAAGTTCCGGGCCAAGCTAACAGCAAAATGTCCACGGTTGCTAAGGCTCTCTCTCAAAAAACGGACTCAAATTGGCCTAGTCTTGCAATTGAAGACACACTTGTTGCGAATCGTGCCTCTAAACCAGGGGATTTTTGGTTTCTAATGGTTTCCCCTTATTTAACACACCTGATGCAACTCCTAGTGCTGATTACAACACAGCTCTTGAGCTGTGTCATTTGTAGTGGAATAGGAAAGAACTAAGCTACACAAGGAATGGTGTATATTATGTAGTCATAAGGGGCAATGTGGCAATGTTCCTTTCCATCACTCGTCTGCAGTCATGGAGTGGTTTAGGGCAGAGTTTCCCAACCCAGTCCTCAGGGAACCCCGGACAGTCCACGTTTTTGTTTCCTCTCAGCTCCCAGAGCACCTGTGGCAGGTATTCAGTGTTCCTGATTGGCTGGGAGCTGGGAGGGTGCAAAAACATAGACTGGCTGGGGTTCCCCAAGGACTGGGTTAGGAAATACTGCTTAGGGCACATCCAAGCTTGTTAGGGTTAGGGTTAGGGTTAGGGTTAGGGTTAATCCTTATTCACTGTTTCTCAATCCTACTGAGAAGTTTTTTTTTCCTGCCTGTAGATGGAGTTTTTATGACCGCTGTCCTTACAACCAAACGTCACTGCTGGATGCTATATTACTGAGACAAGCAGGGCAATCACAGCATCTGAGTGCCTGATAGGATCAGCTGTGCCTAAAGGTATTTATCACATTACATAGCCAAAGAAACTATTTTATGTGATGCTGACCAGAGTCAGTATTGATCAGGCAAAGTTGTAGTCTTTGATTTTGATTCTCAACCTAAAGGTACTTCTTATTGCACCCTAGCTGTATAATATATTTGTAAATGTTATATGTTTTTGCTCAGGATCAGGTTTGAGTTTGATCGTACCAGTATATTACCCAATACAGTAAAAATTGAATTCCAGTAAACAGGCATTGTCTCTTCTTTGCATTTCACTTTGTTGGTCCGCTATGCGGACTCGTGTTTAGTCGGTAATGTTTATGGTGGATTAAAATAAATATTACGCTATGATACCTACCATGGTTTCCCTGCCTCAGTAAGATGATTGGTTGTTGTTTTGCTTGTGAATTTCCAGTGAACACTTGGATGTGTTACTATTGTAATGCCTCGTGTGACTGTGTGAGCGAATTATGCAGTTTTGCAGCATATATTTATTGTTCTGAATGAAGGACTGAGGTTTGCAGTGAAAACAAAGAGTTTTGTTAAACATGTCATTGTTTCCCAGCTTTTGTTGATTGTTAAGAGAACGTGATTACTGTTACCATCACTGTGGAAAAGCAACACACAAAGATTGTTATGCTGTGAAGTTAACCTTCATGTTTTGCTACATCTCAGTCTTGATTTCATCCTTCCGTTTTAATCTGTTTTATAAAAACGCATGATAAGATTAGCAATAGTCAGATCTTACTCTGTTTAGTTTTATTCTCATCCTTGCTATGTTTTGTTCAGTATCACAGTAACAAAAGTGCAGGTGTGTTCTGTTTTGTTTTATCTTTACGCACCAGTGCCAGTCGTTTGCTTTGATCTGTTGGTGCAGCCATTGACACAAACAAGCATCAAGTTGGGCTTTTGAAGCGATGACTGCCGTTTGTGCTCCAGTGTGGGGAGTCGTTTTACTGCCGTGGTGATAAATGAGAGAGATAGAGAGAAAGCAAAGCAAAGCACATTTCCGTGTAAGGAGGTAAAGACGTTCAGAGGCTGGGTCAGCTTGTCTGGCGGCCTAGTGGTAGAGATTCTCCTACAACTTCTCACACTTGTTAAACAAAAGGAAACGATGGGTGCAGAAGCCATGTATTACAATGGGTACAATAAATTACAGGGAACATCTTGGAAATGCATCCAGCCATTCGCCACAAATGCTAAATGCAGCGGCCGGTCTTTGCATAAAACCACCCTGTGCATTTCCCAAAACAACAACAGCAACAGAATAAGATAAACTGATAAATCAGCACCGGGTACAAAATTTGCTCGTCCTCGGTGCACTTCCTGAAAATTATGCCGCCATAAAGTTTGCACGCGACAGCGAACTCTGGGACAGACTCATTATGTTAAAAGTGCAGAGCCGAATTTGCTGCGGGCGGCGACAGATCACTCCCCAGTCAACTTTATCTCTTTCAAGGAGAGCAGGAAAGGTACCACACTAACATATGGAACATGTGTACCTCAGACACAGGCTTCAGTAACATTCCCACATCTATATTTAATATGGTTCTCGATGCTGCACATATTTCACAGTTAGTCTCTGTTCTGTTTGTTCTCCTTTAGACCCCATTAGATAACAAAGGTTTCACGCCTGACCAGTCCTGACCTTTCTGCTTACGTGTAATGGAAAGGGCTGGAATCTGATCTCTAGGGACCGAAAGGCAGCATGAAGAGGCTGGGATCTTGAATGGGAGCTATTATTAGCCATTATTGTGGATAGGAAGCTATTGACAAGGAGCAGAAGATGTATAGCTGTCTAGGCCATCAAAGAGAAATGAGAGGAGATCTTGCTGAAGATGTGTCACATCTCCATTACCGGCTTCGTCATCTGTCACCTTGGAGTCACTCTGCCATCAACAGGTTACGAATGAAAGCCATGACACAAGATCTCCTCAAGTTAGCGGTCCCTGGCTGACACAGAGTCAGGTGCCTGTCAATCTTCATAAGCAGCTCTACATGTCAGAAATTAACAGGGGACAGTGTGGGGCTCAGCAGGTTAGGGTGCTATCATCAGAAGGTTGTTGGTTCAAATCCCGGCACTGGAAGGGTGACTACACCACTCGGCCCCTGAACAAGGCTCTTAGTCTACAATTGCTCCAGGGATCATCTGAATACAGCTAAAAACATTTGTCATATAAATTACACATACTAACATCCAAGATATCGATTGCTAACATATTCAACAATGTGCTTGGCTGTTGTACCATCTACTACCTGAGTTAAAAATATCTGCCTGAAGCTCAATCGGCTAAGACACTAATCTGGATCACTCAACAGAACTATATCAAAGCAATCATTTGCTACTTGGAATCTGAATCTTTTCCAGCAGATAATCAATCATTTGCATGACAAATAAGACAGAAATTACTGTAGCAAACTGCTGAGAGAAGGACGCAACAAGGTTAGTCCCACCAGCTGCGTGAAGCGCGCTGAACGTATTTTAGGGTACTTAAAAATGGCGGATTTATGAATAAGCCAAGCAAATTTAATTTTGCCACTTTGGATACGTCATGTGAAGGTTGTTTTTTATGTGAATGCTGTTTCAACAGGGATAGCCAAATATATTATTTATCTTTGTTTATTTTATCAAATATCAAACAATCAAGGGAAAGTTGTGGATTTGTTTTGTATATAAATGGAAGTCTAATTTAATTACTTTCTGATAGAAAGCAGTCAATTTCACAGTAAGGGAGAGAGCAGATTTAAAATTGGGGCCACGCTGGTTTGATATATGAGCCAATAACCTATAGTGTAATGAAGTCACCTCCAGTGCAAGACCCCTGTCAGGGAAGTAAGAATGAATTATAAGTCGTATAATAGTATTTAGGTTTGACATGGCAGTCACTGGATAAAGTGAATAAAGTGTGAGTTATACTGTCTGTGGACAGAATGCACAGAGGCAAATTTGTTCTGCAAGCTCTTTATTGTAAGACATAACTTTGAATTATATAAGAAGGCTATATATCAAGCTCAGGACCGGTAAATTTTGCAGTCAATCATGGATGACCATCGACACATGGACCAAAACGCCATGTGTGGGACAGACCTGATACATTAATTAAGCCCCTGGCAGCTCGCCTCTCTGTATAAATGGACTAGCATGTAGCTTGACGTCGTTTGGTAATGGTGGTTGGAACGTAGTCAATTAACCCAGTTGATACCCAGTGAAAATCTGTCAAGGGGAGACTCTGAAGGAGTTCCTCTTTACCGCTTGATGACATGCTTCAGGTCTGTAGCGGCCGGCGAGGATTCCTCAATGGACGACTGCCTGCCATATATTATCTCTCTTAACCAATGAGAGGCGACGGGCCAGCTCACGCCCACGCTGCCATTCCACCCTCGAGTGACAGATACACGCCCCCACAGTGAGTCCAATAAAAAAACAGGGAGATGCTGGTGTGAATCTTCACCATTGAGCAAGATACAAGTGAGCCAGACAATCTGTGTCTGGACAAAGCAGAGGTGGAGATTTCAGGTCCAGGGAATATAAATCCAGACCAAGATTTTGTTTCAACCAACCAGTTGAGTACTTGGTGACTGTGACTATTTATACTCAACTGGTTGATTGAAGCAGGGCTCTTTGTGTCCAGTCAACTTAATCCACACCAGACTCACCCAACCATTCATTTATGGAGCTTGCTTTGTGCACTGGGTATAGTCATGCTGGTACAGAAAGGGCCTTCCCTAAACTGGTACCACAAAGTTGGAAGCATTGAATTGTCCAAAATGTCTTGGAATGCTGAAGCATTGAGTTCTATTCACTGGAACTATGGGGCCCAGTTCAACCCCTGTAAAACACCCCCATACCATTATCCCTCCTCCACCGAACTTTACACTTGGCACAATGCAGCCAGGCAGGTAATGTTCTCCTGGCATCAGCCACCAGACTGCCTGACAGAGAAGCGTGATTCGTCACTCCATAGAACACGTTTCCACTGCTCCGGAGTTCAGTGGCAGCGTACTTTACACCACTCCATCTGAGACTTGGCATTGCGCTTGGTGATGTGAGGCCCGCATGCAGCTGCTCGGCCTTGGAAGCCCATTCCACGAAGCTCCCGGTGCTCAGTTATTGTGCTGGAGTTCATGCCAGAGGAAGTTTGGAACTCTGCAGTTACTGAGTCAATAGAGCGTTGGCGATTCTTATGCACTACGCGCCTCAGCACTCAGCGACCCTGTTCTGTTATTTTACTTGGTCTGCCACTTCATAGCTGAGTTTCTGTTGTTACTAAACACTTCCATTTTGCAATAATACCACTTACAGTTGACCGTGGAATATCCAGCAAGAAAAAAATTTCACAGACTGACTTAATGCAAAGGTAGCATCCTATGACAGCACCATGCATTAATTCACTGAGCCCTTCAGAACGATCCAGTCTTTCACAAATGTTTGTAAATCTGACTGCATGGCTTGGTGCTTGATTTTATAAGCCTGTGCCAATGGGTCTGAATGAAACAATATTAATTAATTCAATAATTAAGAGGCGTGTCCCAGGTGGTCAGTGCTGCTGCCTCACAGCCAGAAGGTCTTGGGTTCGTTCCCAGGTCCTTTCCGTGTGATGTTCACACGCTCTCCCTGTGTTTGTGTGGGTTTCCACCAGTGGCTCTGGTTTCCTTCCACAGTATGAAGGGGCCGAAAGCTGCCCTATGGTGTGTTGGCGACTGCCCAGGGTTGAGGCCCATTGTTCCCAGGATAGCCTCCTGTGACACCAGTTGGGATTCAGCAGTTATGAAGGTGGGTCCCAACACTTCCATATAGAGTATCTACACACACGTGTGGCCTTTCTGCTAGCACTAAAGCTTTGACGGGGCAGTTCACCCCAAAGCTAGACTCCACACACCAATCATATCACTGCGCAGAAGATACAAGCGCAAGCACCCCCGCAATGCCTTCTGCGCAGTGATACGATCGGCGTGTGGAGCTCGGTAGAAGAAAATAGTTCCTACATTAAACTGCTCACTAACGAGTCTGTTGACTATCTTCAGTAACCGGGTCATGACGTTGCTGTTGAATTTTTCAAATGTATTTTCTGGCGTTTCAATCGCCACTGGAAGAATGTTATTCACTCCCATTGTATTTCAGAGATGCTGACATTTCTACGGCCAATATCTCCAAAACTAGGCACCTCCCAGTGGAACAACCTAGATGGATAGATAGCACTAAAGCCCTTCTAAAATATATCTACAGTATTTCAGTTTTGGGGTGAATTGCATCATTAACAAATCTGGCCACTATCCTCTAACATTTCTAATTAGCAAGGTGCTTAATAATAATCGTATAGATCCCCATGGGGAAATTCTGTTTTTACCACCCCAATCTTGCTCTTCATGATAGCAAGTTTGGCTGTGAAAGGGTTAGGGTTAGGGGTTGGGGTCAGGGTTAGGGGTTAGGGTTAGGGTTAGGCACCCAGCGAGTTGGGAGTCATGGGGTCCGCTTAAGAACATGCCGGCACGCTGAGATCAGGCTTGAACTAGCAACCTTCCCATCACAAGCATAGCGCCGTAGCCCGCTGAGCCTTAGTAAACACACTGTGTTTGTCACGCCATTCTCCGTAAACTCTACACACTGTAGTGTAGGGAGACTATTTCTGAGATGCTGGGACCTGTGTGGTAGCAATAATCACGCTCGGCCATCTCAGCCTTCGGATGATCATGTACACAGATACCGTCTGCCTGCTGAATGTGTCCTCTCGCTGCCACGTGATTGGCCGTTTGGAGGAGTAGCCTGTTTGCTTTAGCGGACAGGCATGTATCCAGCAAACTAGTCACCGAGCATACGTATCTCATTGTGTGCCACCATCCAGCTGGAAGAAAGATACTGTTTATTCTGCTGTACTGTCGTGCTCCAATGCTCAACAAAGCCTCATTAAACCTGCTGTCCCTGTATAGTGGTCAGTGCCATGATTAAATCTCTAGAGAGTCACGGTACATATGTCAGCAGGCTAGGTTCCAAAATCCAGGACTTGCTGTTCAGCAATTGGCCAGTTAACCATAAAAACACATAAGAAATACTACCAGATATTTTAATAGCACACCAATCAATGTAATACATGCAAATATTTCCTGTATCTGACAGTTCCCTTGTCTCCCACTCTGTTTTTGATTTCTCATAATTAAAGCAGAGTATTAAATTCTTTAAGGGCAATTACTTTTAAGAGCCCCGAGGATTCTGACTTGTCAGGCTGCATTAATACACGTTGCATTTTTAATTGCCCATACTATTGTCGGTAATATCCGGTATGACCAGCCTAATGTAAACTTTCTCGCACACACAACACATATACTCAGGAAAAAAAGGAGTTATTTATGATGAAGTGCTTTTGCACAGCTGAACAGTTTGGCTAACCTAGTATGACTTTGTGCTCCCTAAATGTTGCAGTTTCTGCTGGTTGAATCGTTCTCTTATTAGTTTTCTGATCTGGTTGGAAGATGTTGTGTAGCTTTTGCTCCAGAAGTGCTTGCCTGTGTGTGGGCAGTCACTGGGAGCGCAGCCTTGCTGCACTTCTGCCGAGTCGACTAAGTAGTGAGCTACTTACTTCATTGTGAGGCTGTTTGGACAAAAGTATCTGCAAAATAAAATCAACGTAAAGGTAGATGAACCTTGGGTTCTATTAGTCAATGATGTTTTGTAAAACACTACATTTCCATGCTACTGGATGTTCAGATGATTGGGAAGGTGTACCTTCTTACTACAAGGAGGCGCTGTAGTTAACAGCATAGGTCAGTAAGAGAGAAAAGGCACCGGTGTGTATTGGCCTGCTAGCGCATGCAGCTATGCATGATTGCACATCATCTTGCGATATCATGCTGTGTAGGATCCCAATTGCTGGGGGTCCACGAGATTTGGGGGCCTCCTCTTGACCACATGGAGTGACTATGCCGGGGCAGGGGGGTGGGGCGGGGGCCAAGGTGACTTTCTGAGCACGGCCTCAGAAACAACAAAGTCACCCTTGCCCACAATCAGAAACAGCTCAGTCCTGATTTACAGGAAAAGCATAAACAACAACTCGGAAGCTCGAGAAATGCTCCCTTAAATGTTTATTGTGATGAATTCCAGTGCACTGCTACCTTCTGCTGCGGTGCCTATTTATTTAACTTTATTTATTTATTTACCAAAAAAGCCGCACGCCGCTCTCTTCCGGAAACGCCGCCCCGCAGTGGAGACGATGCGGACGCCTCCCGCTGCAATGCGCGCCCCCGCTATAGAAACGGCCCCCGATCTGCTCCCACTGTGCGAACATCATCATTAACCTCTCAGTGTCGGTTGTCGCGCGCCATCAGACTCTCCTCTGGGCCTGAAATGATACACGTGTGTCCTCTTTGTCTCAAAATGAGGGATAAGTAAACGTGCTGATGCGCAGTGAATGCCCCCAACCCCCCCCCCCCCCCCAAGACTGTAACAGAATTCCAGTGGTTCAAATTAATTGAATTTGTTCCTTAATAGCTGCAAATGCCCCCTTTATGTAAATAAATTAAGCTTGCCAACCTGATTTATTTCTGCTATTAGTTGGTTTGTGTGAGATTTTATTCAGGGATAATTGGTAACCTGTGTAGCCAGGTTTTCAAAGTATAATGCATCTAGGTGACCCTCTCACCCCCTTAAAACTACATGATTAAGCCCCTAAGAATTATGGGAATTATAGATGTTATGGGAGGTGACCGTAGATTGTGTACAGAGAAAGTAGGACAGCACAGGCAGCTCTGCTCAGGGAATTAGTGCAAATTGTACACAGAGCAAGATCTACGCTCATGGGAGTTTTACTTACACAAAAATGTTGTTTCTGAGGGCAGAAAGAACAATGATTGGTACAGAGAGACAACCAATCAGATTGTAGAGGATGTGGGTCCAACCAATCAGATGTCTATTATAAATGTCTTCATTTATATGATGAGTATAGTTACATAGTTAATCTGCAAACAGCTGTATGATGTTTTCTAGGGCAATAAATAACTTCTCTCTAGTTTCCCCCATAGGCCAAAAACATTTGTAGTTGCCAAGTTTCCTGCAGGTGTGGGAATGTTGTATGTGCCTTTTGATGGGTGGGCGCCCCACCCTGAGTTATTTCCGGGATTGGCTCCGGACCCCCCCCCCCCCAACCCTGCGTAGGTCAAGCGAGCATGGAAAATGAATGGATGAATGCACATTAAATGTCGAGGAACTGCCAATGTAAGTGATTTTTATTACATTCCATAAATAAAATGCCGTTTTTATTGTGAATTGTGAATATTGTGTTAATTTTAAAATCCATTTTTCATGCTGATATTTTAGTAAGCAAGTGGGTTGTGAAGATATCACCAGACACTTAGGGCACGTCCTGGTCTCCACTTTCATCCTTCAGGTTCAAATGCAGCCCTAAGTTCCTGTGAACGTCATGTCTATGTCGTCTCTGCCTTTGACCATGTCAGATCACCCCTACTTTCCCTCATTCTTCCCTATGAAATGAAATCCCAAGGCAACCAAAGCTTGCTCCACCTCCTTCCTGGGATAGGCCTTGGAAAATTGCAATCCAGGGCAGATTGTGATGGATTATGGAGAGTAGAGCAGGGATCAACTGAATATACAATTTTCTCCTAGACAGATCCTGCGTCAGCTACTTCCACAGTCGAAATGGTAAATCACTCTTGGATTCTAATAACAATGTACCTACTAGACAATGTTTTTCCGATTCCTTTAAACCACCTTCCCTCATTTCTTGAATTTATCGGCTAGGCAGTACACCACAGTGAAAACGGAAACCAGCTTACTAAGCACCATTAAGGATTTTGATTTGATATCAGCTGACGTACAGCAGGTGATAGAGGAGCATCTGAGATGTATCCCTCCTGGAAAGGATCAGCTCACCTGCCAGTCTTTCATGTTGTGGTGGGAGCTAAAGCGGCTACCCAGAATGCTCATTACGGTTCGTTCTCTGACGAATCGCTGCATGAGTTCAACTCACATCGGCATTCAAGGTCTGAAGTCTGCAGGGTCTGAGGGAACTGACCAAGAATTCAAACCAGATCCAGTCTTTTTTTTTGAGGGGGGGGGGGGGGGGGGGGAT
>JABFEB020000061.1:1334682-1348026 GCA_019775895.2 Stomatorhinus ivindoensis | reverse complement strand
AGTGAAGGAGCCCACTGGCCTGGCAGACAGAGGCGTCCCGGAGAGACTGCAGAATGGAGGGAAGCCTCCACCCTTCGCCAAGAAGGAGAGCAGGGACGACAAAAGACGAGAGAGACCAGGTTTGTCCCCTGGTGCGAGTCTCCAGAGTCACATCTGATGTCGGAAAATAAAACGAGAGGGTCAGAAAATCCTGTACCAATTTAAAAGCTTAAAGCTTGTCTTTTAACTAGTTGTACAGACTGATGGTGGCTTTGGGGTGAGCGGTGAAATTTTCCCTCTAACTGCTGTCCGCAGAGACCCTCCTGAAGAAGAGAAAGGGACGCTCCATCCTTCCCCTGAGCACCTCCATGGACCACCGGCCCAAGGAGGAACTCCAGGAGGACTGCTTGACGCTGGCTGCCGTCAGGCACTCGGAAGGTCAGACCAGCTCCTGAGCCTCTTCGTCGAGGACCCCTCTGGGGTGGCCATGTCCATTGCCTGTAGATAACCACCTACCGTCTTCCCTAGCAGTGCCCAGGCAATGCCTGCCCGGATCGGGAGAACATCTGCATCTGGGCCTGTTTGCGGACAGGCAAGCCCTCTACAGGATGTTTCAGGAAGAAGGTGAGGAAGAGGAAGGCTTCCGTGCTAAGGGTGGCAAGAAGCCATTTTGATCACTTGTGGATGACACTCTTTCGATTGGACAGGGCAGAGTCATGCAGAGGGAGGTCACTATGACTCTGCCATCTACCTGCTGCTGTGGAAGGGGGACGTCATGGGGGCACTGCAGCTGGCTACCGACAGAGGAGAACTCACTGACCACCTGGTCTCCATGGCTCCCATCGGTAGGGGACACCAATGGCTAGAGGTCACTCAAAACATCCGATTCTTGGCTTCCATAATCTGGGAAGAACGTATCATTTTTCGGTGAGCCGGTCTTGCGTGAGCAGACGAACCAGACTCCCACCTCTTCTTCTCCTCTTTAGCTGGTTACCAGGTGTGGTCCAGGACGGTGGAGGCCTTCGCCAAGCAGCTGAGTTTCCAGGAGCAGTTCGTGAAGGCCGCCTCGTATCTCCTTTCCATCAACAGAGTTTACGAGGCCATCAACCTTCTCAAGTCTCACAGTCTTTACAGGTCAATGATAGGTGTAGCTCTAAAAACTACAACGTCATGTAGCAGTAATTTAGATGGACTACAAGGGAGCGCATAAACATTTAAGCATTCTAGTCGGTGTGGGAGAGACCATAGACTAACCCTTGCACATCTGCTTTCAGGGAGGCCATAGCATTGGCTAAAGCCAGACTGCAGCCTGAAGACCACGTGCTCAAAGACCTCTACACTACCTGGGCAGCTGTGCTCGAGAAGGACGGCCATTACTCCACCGCTGCTAAGTGGTACGTGACAGAAGGCTGGTCCACCTCAAAACCGTATTCCCATGACTGTCGATCTTTATTTTTACTGCTTAATTTCCTTGGAACCTCATGAGCCTTGGTGTCGCAGCTACCTCGCCGCAGACTGCCCCTTCGAGGCGGCAAAGGTCATTGCCAAGAAGGGGGACGTCGCCTCGATGAAGACCGCCGCCGAGCTGGCGAGGATCGTGGGGGAGAAGGAGCTGGCGCATTCCCTCGCCCTGAGGTGCGCCAAAGAGCAGCTGGCAGCTCAGGATTGGCTGGGGGCCCAGGAAGTGCTGAGAAGCCAAGACAGCTTATTGGTCAGTACCATTCTCTTGCCACACCTACAGCAGGACATCGGTACCACTTACCTTGACATTGTGGTACTTCACTTTTTGAATGTAATGGCTGAGAAATTTTGCAATTTAAAAGAACTTTTCACGTAAACTCCTCCACCAATAAGCCAATCCTGATCCACAGGGACACCAGTTATTGTTCTGCACCAACGAGCTGCTTGTCGTCAGGCTGGCTGGAACCAATGGGATCGGTCCAAGCTCCAGCCCCACCCACAGCTGGTCGGTGCCTCATGCCCAGAGCTTCCTTGACAACGTGAAGGACGTGTGGGAACGGGAGTTTGCCGTCTCGCCCGATGAAACGGAGAAAATACGTGCGGTCCGCAGCCAGCTTAAGGCATTAGAGAATCCCTCTGTGGCCAGCAGTGTCACCATGAAGCAGGTGAGCCTGCATGTTGGAAGCTCGAGAAGCTGAAACGGGATGCGGGACGGAGTCCTGAAGGACTTTTAATATGGTGACATTAGTAACCTGTTGTAGGTGTTGAAGATGGCAAGAAGAGTATCGATTGTACTTTGTGACTGTTTGTACCTTCTTCTTTTGCCCCCCCCCTCCAAGCTGTTGTTCCACGTGTCCCTGGACATGACACACTGTATGCTGAGCTGGTCGCTGGGAGACTGGGGGGCAGGGCTGGAGGAGCTGCTGGGAGCAGTGGCCAGAAGCGGGGAGGCGGGAAGCTTCTGCCTGATGTCTGAAGTCTGTCAGCTGCTCTTTCCTCAAGGTGAGCTAAGCCCTGGCATCTTGGGGCAGGGGAGCACATGCCAGTCCATGACACACACACACACACACACATTGGCATACCTATCTAAATGTGCATCTTTCATTCATTTCTACAAGAAAAACCCTAGTCTCATTCACGACACCCTAACTGTAACCAAAAGTAACCAACAAGACTTCTGGCATTTTTTAATTTTTTGATTGCGTTTCTATTTTTTATTTTTTTTGTTTTAATATAAAATTGAGGCTATCCAAGGCCAAATACCACCTAAATATGATCTATGCAAACACACCCACATGCGCTCGCAGCGGAGGCTGGATTCGAACCACAAGCCCTGGAGGTGTGCGACCGGTACGGCCTGCTTCCCCTTAATCAGACTTTGAACAATCACTATATCTAGGGGCCATATAAATAACGCAGACGCAGCAGCAGAACTCCCGTGAGGGTAACAGTGACTGATGGGGTACTTAGGAGGGTAATAGATAATAGAGAGAGCAGCTTGCCGTCCTGAGAGGATCGGTCTGTTTAGCCCGTCTGCTGACTGATCTGTATAAATGTACTGGTTTTCAGGTATCCAATCCATCTCCCAGTACAAAGCCAAGCTGGATCCCAGTGACGAGCAGGGCGCGGCCGTCACGAGGGGCCTGGAGGCCTTTCTGAGCTACGTGCAGCTGTATGCAGTGTGGTGGGCTAACAGCGGTACCACTGCGCCCTCTGCTGGTTCTCTTCTGGAGAGCAAGCTGGAGGGAGGTCCAGATGTGGAACCCGGTTCAGAAGTGGGACCCGGCCTGGACTTCTGCCAGATCCTGCTTTCGGAGTCCCATGCCTCCTTCCAAGCCACGCAGAGAGCTGTAGCCGAGGTCCAGCGGAGGCTGTCCAGCATGGTGCAGCAGCACGCCCAGACCCAGCAGTCCCAAGCCACCGCCGGGGACTCTGAGGGCGGAGAAGCCCCAAAGCAGAGGTGCTGTGCCTGGTTCAGAAAATTAGCGATTAAAATTTAAATTAGCATTTAGCGTCAAATTAGCGATTAGCATAAAATTAGCAATTAGCATTTTAAAAAGTACTAGAGCTGCCAGTGAGCCTCAGCGTTCCTGTCTGGTTTGTCTTCAGCTTGTTACCGGTAATCCGTTCTGCAGCTCTTATGTGGCCACACTGTACCCTTATCCTGCTGGGGACTGAAATGGTTTCTTACCCCTTGGGTTCTGGTTAACAGCGGCGAGTCCCTGCCGGCCTTGATCGCCCGGGTGTCGGAGCACCACACGGAGCTGGCCGCTCTCCCTGACCACCTGAAGGTGAGTCGTGTCGGGCTGGAGCCTCTGTTCTAATCTTGATGGGAGGGTGAAAGTGGTCAGTGACTGGAGTCTTCCCCCCCCCTTTTCAGAATATTCCCTTCCCCGAGGTCGTCGAATGCTGCCTTGTCCTCCTGTACATGGCCAGGACTCTCCACACTGTCCCTCCCCAGCTAAGAGACCAAGCACTCCAGCTGCTACGCAAACACGGACCTGCCGCTTACCCCAAAGCCTCCCAGATTGCCTTAGTGGACTGCCAGCAATGGTCTGCTCTTATGACGCAGGCCAATAATGTCTAACTGTCCTTTTTAAATTATGATGACATATCGGTGTTTAGTATGAGCAGAATAAAATTGTAGATGTCTACCCCTGGGGGGACGTCATCCATATGTGGAATACACTTTCAGCGTGTTGAAAGGCACGAGAGTCCCATTTTTATACCAATGCACCAGCAGCAGCTTCTGTTTTACGCCTGTAGAAATGTTTGGTATTAGTATTTTGGAGTAATTCACACCACGTGTGGGGGAAAGTTTACACTGGGACAGTGAAATATTGACTCCGCTTCTGCTGGGATCACCCCTGAGAAACCGGATGCACACCAGCCCCAAGGCGCTGATCCCAAGATATTTCTCTTTGAATTTTTAAAAAAGGTATTTAAAAAAGCACTGTAACTCTGAATAGCCAACAGTGTACCTGGCAGTCACTGAACAGTGATCAAATCATAATGGTCGTGATGTGCCGCACATGAGCTCTAACGTGATTGGTCCACTGCATCACATGACAAATGGTCGCTACTCGTAAGCATATCAAGAAGCTTCTCACAGCAACCTGACATAGCAATTGATACACTCTCCTCCGGAGGGCTCTCCAACACCTTTTTGCAGTGGTTCTCAACTGGTTTAGCCTCAGGATGTACATTATTACTCAGTCGTTTTATAGTTCATGTTCATATTTATTACATGGGGGTGGAGGGAGAGGATGCTGGCAAGAAAACAATTATTACCACGGTAACACTGCATGTCACTTGCAGCCACAATATTTCCAAAATATGTATTTTTAACCACAGTATCTGTGACTGTCAACTGTTCTGTGATCCACGTTAAGGTCCCAACCCACCGGTCGAGAACCACTACCCCATAACACATGCCAGTCCTTTCACACGGTACGCAGACACAAGCGTAGAGGGTGTATGACATCTTAACCGCTTCGTGTTATAAATGTTACAAATTAGATTACAATAAAAGGAAGCACATTTATCGATTCTATAACAATTTTAAAATTAATGAAATGTTTTCTTTAAGTGGTTCGTCCTGAACTATACATAAAAAATGTATAAACTCCCTCTTGAAAAATGTACAATTTCTGTCCCACACGACTACGGAAAAAAAAATTGTTCAGCTTGAATTCTTAAGCTGTTCTAGTGCCGCGAGGCCCTCTTGTCATAATCCCGCAGGTGGAAACGCGACAGCCAGTCAGTGCTGAGAGGAGCCCACGCTCTTCTGGATGTGTGACATCTGCAGTACGGGCAGCAGCAGCTGAAAAGCGTCCTGGATGTACGAGGCGCTGTTGGAGGCCTGAAGACAGCAAGAAAACAGCTCTGCTTCACTGCGTTTCACATGATGCACACGTCCGCACTGTATGTTAACTAGTCACCAGCCAAGTAAATGAGACAATAAAACTGTACTGACCTCCAGGAACACACACGTTATCAGTGGATTCAAGATCTCCCCTTTTTCATTTGACTGCAAAATGAAACAACCTTTACAAATCAAATCAGAGAGCAGCAGGCAACGAAATGATACGAGTTATAGTAAATTAATAAATAAAGGTTAAGGACAAACAAATTAAATAAGAATCATAAAATAGAGCAAAAAAGAAATGTGCAAAAATGTTAGTGTCCATACCAACAGTCTGATCGGCTGTAGAACAGCCTTATTGTAACACTCATCAAAATGCATTAAGAATACTTCTTAATAAAAACGTACCCCAACAGTAGTCAAACACGATGTGAACTTCTTTGACAACAGGGAGACCTCCTTGCACAATACGATAGTGATTCTGCAGAAGAAGAAAAGCATACATTCTGAGCTGGAATAGGCACATGCCAGTACCGAGGCATACGATTCGGTGCCTGGGTATGAGTCACGGGGACGGGGTGGGGGG
Source organism: Stomatorhinus ivindoensis (assembly GCA_019775895.2). Classification (NCBI taxonomy): domain Eukaryota; kingdom Metazoa; phylum Chordata; class Actinopteri; order Osteoglossiformes; family Mormyridae; genus Stomatorhinus; species Stomatorhinus ivindoensis. Next base: position 1,342,135 of record JABFEB020000061.1, on the reverse strand, counting down.
GGCACTTACTGGGAGAGGGTGTGGGCCTGGCCCACGGCGCTGGACCCGGGGCTGTCGCAGTGCAGGACCAGCTCCGCCACCTTGTGGAAGTGCTCGATGGAGCGGGCCGTCAGCTCAGCCAGAGTCCTGATGGCTGATGAGTGGATGTCCTGAAGGAGGACAGGAGACGAGATGAAGACGGTACTGGCAAAGGGATCGAAGAACTTCTGCAGATTCACATGAAAAGTCTTCTAGCACAGATAGAGACAGGTAGACAGAGAGCGAGAAACAGAGTAAAAGAGAGAGACAAAGACGGGTGACAGGAAGACAGCGAGAGAAAGGCTGAGGCAGACAGACAGGAAGAGACAGGGATAAACAGACAGGCAGAGAGAGAGACAGAAGGAGGCAGACAGACCTCCACAGTGCAGGATGGCACTCCATCTCCTTTCTCACAAGACTCCTCCCCGTTCCCTCCTTCCTCCCGTGACAAGCTTCCGGTTGCCTCGGCGATGCGCTCACACGCGTTCCTGCTGGCCTTAAATGAGACAGCACGCCCCCCTAAGACTAGGCCATGGCAGATGACATATCAGACTTAAGACGTTCAGCACCATGTATGTAACGTAATGAGGCTGCCCTACATACTGCCCTCGATCACACTGCCACTGCTTATCTGAACCCAGGCTATTATCGTGCACCAACAGCTGAAACGCTCCAAATACCTTGCTGAGTTTTTCCACAGACACGGCTATCTGGAGCTCCGCCAGGGCGTCCGTCAGCTCCGTTACGAACTCAGAACAGTCATCATCTTGAAAAGAAATGCACAGAGATCAGGACTGATGACATCCATCCAGAAACCACCATCTTAGCACTTTCATTATACTACCACTCAACCGCAAAGCTATCTTGCGACATCTTGGTTTTGAAGTTCGTCTATTCCGAAGAAGAGAAACCCCATGGAACGCTGGCCTACACACCTATCCTGTCGTCGAGCTCCTCTTCATCAAAATCGACCAGCGAGAAAGGAGCTCTGATGAGCTGCAGGTCCTCCTTCAGCTGCACCAGCTCCTGGCCGGAGAGGGTGGACAGCACGGCCTTGACCTGCGGCAGGAAGGACCTAATCAGACTAATGATCCAGTTGCTTGGATTTAAGGGTAACATTTTCCTGGGACTTAAAGAAGTAAAAGGAAAAAAAAGAATAATAATTTTAAAAAGAAATCAACCTTGGTTTCACTCTCTCTAGAGAGGATTTCTAAAGCCTCCAAGTGAGACAGACCATGGAACTCGTCAAACAGCATTCCGTAATGAGCCTTCTTATCCATGTCCGTGGAAACCTCGTCTGACGTTTGCATCTCTTCCCTCTCCTTGGCTTCCCTTAGAACCTACCGGAAGCACAGAACTTAACAGGCAAGCGCCACTTCAACCTTTAAGTATGTTAACAGTCATGTTAATATAATTAATCACAGCCATTTTCCTATTACATGCCAAGTCTTATTATATACCAGTTTTGATTCAGGTTTGATTTCAAGGCCCGTTTGCCGTATTTAAGCAATTCACCTGGGACAGTGTGGATGTCCTGTTCATCAGGCCCTTGGTTCTTTTAAATCCCGGATCCCCTTCTGCGATGACGTCCATGGTTTTCTTCCCAATGAACTCCAAAGCGTCCAGACCGCCAGTTATCACTGATTTTCCCTAGAAAAAAACGGCACCCGCCGTCAGCCCGCCACCTATGTATTCATAGTAAAACATGATGATAAAGTAGAGAATCCAGACAGTAGGACACAGAATCCCGACCCAGGCTTACATTGTCACCTGACCGCTAACTGCCGAGGGAACCCGGCAAATCTCAGACCAAAGAAAAGCTGTATTAATAACCAGTAGGGCTGCAAAATTCTGTGAATTTTCCCATTAACTTCCCATGAAAAGTTTCCAACTTGAAATATTTCCAAAATTCCCCAGCTTAACTTCCCATGGAATGGAAAGTTTCAGAACAATTTCCAACCCTTGTGCAACCCTACTAGCTACTTAACCTTTACTCCAGTGTTTCTCAACCCAGTCCTCAGGGACCCCCAGACAGTCCATTTTTCTCCCTCCCAGCTCCCAGAACATCTGTAATCAAGCAATCACAGACACTGAATATCTATTCGAGGTGTGCTTCGAGCAAGCAAAAGTGTGAACTGTCTGAGGACTGGGTTGACAAACACTGCTCTACACTCCACTACCTACATAAAAACTGGTGATGTCACTTACGGTGCTCTGAACCACCCCTGAGAGCGATGACAACATTCCCATGGCTCCGCCCATTACAAAGGAGCCACTTTCATCCTCTTCTCCGTGGTCAGCTTCACCTGCGCAACAGAACACATTTACCATGTCACAAACCACTACTCCACTCTATACTGCAGAACTCATTCATCGTCAAACCAGACCCTGCTCCCCCACACAACAAAACACACGAGGTCTGTCATTACCTTCCGCTGCTGCAGCCGCTGTGGCTTCCTCCTCGTGCAGCTGTGCGGAGAGTTCTGTGGGGCTGGGCACGCCAAGCGAGGTCTCTGCTTTCTCAATCACTTGAGAAATCCCTTGACCTTAAAGAACAAAATATGCATTGGATGTGACTTGAGAGTACAGCAGTCATGTTAACACAATTTTACAAACACGGAGTTCCACTTATTCGGTGATCTTGTACAATCAGAGCCCTTCGGCGTAAGAGTAACAAGTCACTCCACTGATCCTCCACTAAGCTTGCCTACAGCACCCCTGTGCCAAATCGCTGCTCACCTACGCTGGCCACTGTGGCCGAGGCCGTGGAGATGATGGATTTGCCCCAGCTCCCCCAGTAGCCCCACCCCCCCTCAGACACCGTCTTAACAGGCTCCTGCAGGGGAGACAGACATATGACACATTCATCAGTTGTGCGTTTAAAGGCAATGCCATCTTCATAAATGATGTGTACTTGTGCAAAATATCTGATCGCGATGTTTGATTTTTACATTTATTTATCTGACACCTCCCTCCGGAGCAATGTACATTTCTGAGAAACTAGCATCAGACAACACAGAGCAACTCAGGTTTAAGGACCTTGCTTAAGTGCTCAACAGTGTGTGTTTAACCTAAAATTTCAGCAGAACCACCTGGAATTCTGAGTTTGATCATTTGAACAAAATGAGATGCAACAGAACTAACCGGTGGGTATTCTTCCGCAGATTTCGGCGATTCAGCTTCCTGCTCAGTGGGAGATCTGTTCTCGGGTCTCCTGCGGGTCTTCCAGGCTGGTGCCGCATTCCCGTCATTCTCTCCTTGAGCCTCCGCAGCAGCACTGTCTGCCCTAGAGGGTGGTCGCCCCGGGCAATCTGCATTGGAGGCCCCTTCCTTCTTTTCGGCATCCGTTTGGCTCTCGGTGTCCGACATCTTAACACATTTCTGCCTCTACGAGACACACAGGAACATTAAAATACAAACAGAAGTTACATATGATTTGCTGCATTTATGATACTCCCTGGTTAATCCATAACTGGCCTTTCCACTTGCAATGACAGACTCCAATCTGATAAATGTTTTCTTTCCATAATCAATGTATGCAGTCTAAATCAACTAGTCATATAATCTATGTTAAAACAGCTGCAAAGAATTTAAAAAATCCTTTTTCGGGGGTGAAACAAATTTAAACTAACCATAAAAAGATAATGGATATTTCAGTGCATCTTGAAGGTGTAATAGGAGATTCTAATTAAAGTAAGAATACAATAACGAAATGACCATAGAGAATGCCCATTTGAGAAATATTGCTTTTTAATTTTATACGTAATACAGAAATAATAACGAATATAAGAAACTGATTTCTGTGGAGTCTCGTAACAGGCACACAAACAGATAGCTAAAACGTTTCTTTACTTCACTAGACCTACTTTCTCCAGATTCATAGACCCCTGCCGTCCGGCCAAAACACCCTTATAGAACCGGTTTTTGTCCTTGAGTGATTTCGGATATTAAAACAACGCAGCAGATCTCACCCTCCCAGCCACGTCACTTTTGCTCCTTGTGTTTTGGTCGAATTTTTCCCTTCAGAACCGGATATTTCGTCACGCGGCAAACTTCCGCTTCCTGTTTATCTTAAGGGTTAAGCCACGCCCCCAGAAATCAGGAAGTAGATAGGCGAAGATCGCGAAATGCTGGAGCAGGTGGGCAAGAGCACAATTAAGGTGTTTAAAAATATTGTGGGTTTTATACTGACAGTTGTCCTTTCATATTATTTTCATTACAATGATCTGTAGTTGAAATGATCAAATTTAGCTTGATAAACGGTTTTTTGTATATTGTGATTGTATCGGTAAAGAACAGGTTGGATTTCTATGTATCGAAAACAAACTGTAGGAGTGACCTAAACGGAGTGTTTTTTTCTCTTTAGCTACATGACGCCTAATCAAGGTGTAACGTGTAATTGTCGAACGCCATCATGTTGCTAAAAGACAGACGCGGCGTTTGGCGTCGAATAGTCCTCGCATTCTTCGCGAGCCAGCTGCTCGATGTCAGTCCGGGAACTGCTCTGGAAATCTTCGGCCACAACAGGACTCGCATTCCCATGCACCGGCTCGCAGAATTGCCCGCTTCCCAGGAACTGGTGGCGAAGGAGGGCTCCAGCACGTCGATTGAATGCGACGTGAATGGCACGAGGGATGACATTTTGTGGTACAACTCCAAAGGACACGCACTTGCTCAGGAAGAGGACGGTAAGTAAGACTCCATATTGGTATCCGGGTACTTTATTTTGAATTAATATATTTACTATTGTTAAAAAGAACGCAACGATATGCGTTTCACCATTATTTGCATATATGCCTATATCTGTAGGAGGAAAATGGCTGATATCAGACAGAGGATTCTTGAACATCACAGCTGTCACCTTTGAAGACAGAGGGAGGTATACATGTATAGCGTTCAGCTCAACTGAAAGCTCCAACTACACTGTGACCCTGCGGGTGGCATACACCCACAGTGGGTTTGGTCTGTACTACGTCCTGGTGTGCCTGGTCTCCTTCACTATCACCATGATCCTCAACATCACGCGCCTCTGCATGGTCAGCAGCCACCTGCGCAAGACCGAGAAGGCCATCAACGAGTTCTTCCGCACGGAGGGCGCCGAGAAGCTGCAGAAGGCCTTCGAGATCGCCAAGCGCATCCCCATCATCACCTCAGCCAAGACTCTGGAGTTGGCCAAGGTGACGCAGTTGAAGACCATGGAGCTGGCTCGTCACATCGAGGAGCTGGCTCGTAGTGTGCCTCTTCCGCCACTCATCCTCAACTGCCGGACCTTCGTGGGCGAGATGTTCGAGGTGGTCCAGCCAGGTGGCTTTGACCCGGCCCGTGCTGACCTGAGGTGTCGACAGGCCATTGAGGAGAACCCGAGTAGGAGGGACGCAGAGGTGGGGTGCGAGGAGAGTGCCGAAAACCCCACAGGCTCGAACCCGGGTCCTCCTGAGGAAAACCTGGAAGGAGCTGCCATCTGTGTTTCCATTTTGGGGAGCAAAGGCACCAAGTGTGTCATTTATGAAAGTCATATATAAACCAGCCTGTCTGCATGACCTCTGGAAAGATCTCTGGTAATCAAACTTCGTAATGCAGGAACAGGGGCCATCTAATTATTCTGTGCATATAGTCTTTGTTTATAGATTTTGACGATCATATTAATGCCTGGAAATGTTATTTCCTAAACGCGGCGAATGAAGAGAAAATCACAAGACCCAGTGTCTTAGAAGGTTTTATTGAAGAATTCTTTGGAAATTCTCATGTTGTATCTCAGACTAGTAAATATTTTGGAGGTGAGGTCGTCTTAGCTTGAACTTAGTCATGAAGTTTCCCATCTCTGGTGCTAGATTTCTTTCTATGAACGATGTACTATATTGGGTTATTTGTAAGTGGGTAATATTACGGTGACCTTCATAGATCACATTGAAGGATCAGTGCGTATAGTAAGTAACAGCTAAATATAACCATTTAAAATTAAGTTGCCCCTATTGGTGACCCCTAAACGGGTTGTGCTAGATGCAAGTTGCCCCCGTAATGTGTGACTATGGCTGATTGTCCGTAGCAGTCAATAGTCCTTAGTTTCCCCAAATTCGGTCTTTTCAATAAGAAGCTTTTGTGATGTCATGTCAAAGCCATTATGACATCACTGTCAGCTCAGCCAGACTTATGTGACACATGCGGAGAGACCAGGGCTTTTCATGTATTCTTTGCTCACTAACTTTCCCCTTGCCCAAATGATTTATTGTTAATATTCCCTGAACTGAAACTGACTGGGGCAGTAACTTACATTCCCCAACAGATGGAGCCCTTGGCAAATAAAAGCTACGAATAGCTTATCGGTTTAGCTCTGTGATTTGCACATGTATTGAATGTTATAGTATGTTTTCCATAGTACTGCGCTTCATTTTTGCAGACTTGCTTTAAAGCGTCTTTCGCATAGTATCATCGTGATGCCCAAAGTAAAATGCGATGTCACATTTTTCAGGGATCAGAGAATGTTCCCTGTCAAGTTTCTGCTCACGCATTCAGATCTCTTTGTCTTCCTCAAACCTCACATAAGAGTCTGTAATAGAGCTTAAGGGCATAATGTATGTAGAAAGTGAACACAGAGTAGAGGTGCCCTACGTTCAGAGCCGCTTCATTTATACGTGCACAGTATCGGTGTTGTCAGCCAATCACAGACTGTGAAATGTGCTGATTTCTCTTCGGAAATAGCATCGGTGTCGAGTTCCAGCCACCACCTGACTTCATTGAGTTTACGTGGAGCTGGAAGGTGGAATTTGGGTTTGGCCACATCAGTAATGTACAGTGGGTGTTACAGCCATATTTATCATAGCGGTACCACTGGTAGGACCAGGTATGTGTGTGATTCTGTGAACAGGAATGCGGTACCAATACTACGATTTTAAAAGACTTGGATTGTTATTACATCGAGTTATTTGGAAATATATCGTTGCCGTGGGGTACTTTACAAAATGTCATTGCAGGTAATGAAGATGATGTGAAGTACATTACATCCGTAACATCACTCAGAAGTGTTTTGTCTAGTCACAAATTCACATTTGTCCGTTTGTGGTACTTTCCTCCTACACGGCATGGAACTGCATTTCCAAACATAGACTAAGTACAACTGTAACAATGTTTCAGTTAATTGTCCTCAGTGTTACTATGGGAACCGCAGAAACAAACAATGGCATGATCATAACAATATATTACACTAACCTGCTTTAATACTGTAATTATGTGCGAGAACTTTTATTTCTGGCCAGAAATGTTCCATGGTGCCATGAGCTGAAGGAGAAATAGTTAATGTCTCATTCTTAATTTTAATAATTTGATATTTTTTCATGTCTAAGGTGAATGGACTTTTCTATTGTTACGATCCCCAGTCTAGGGTTGGAGATCGCCAGAAAGGTGTATGTGAGGGAAAGGGGGAGACGGGACAAATCGG
>JABFEB020000061.1:1313649-1328685 GCA_019775895.2 Stomatorhinus ivindoensis | reverse complement strand
GGGGGTCATTTTAGGAGTAACATGACAATGCAACCAGACATCAAGATGGTTGAAATTCAGGAATGAGAGTATCGTCAGGCTCTATTGTCACATACCAAACACAAAGGAGGCAGGAGTGGGCGTAAAGGCAAACGATAATGGGGTTTATTGAAAGGGAGCAGGGCAAACTAAATGGACCACAAACAGAAGACACAACCAGCTAAAGGAAAGGCAGTGAAGCATACACTGGGATGACATCAGCGACCGGACTGGGAGGCACTCTTATACGACACTGATGAGGGAGCAGACAAGGGGCAGCTGGAGTGAGGCGCATGGGCTGAAATGAGAGGTAGGGCAAATTAGCAACAGGCGTGGCTCATTAGAGTCAGACAGAACAAGCAGGCAGGAGTCCAGGGCGTGACATCGATGCCCTGAGCAGAGACTGATCCAGCTCACCACTCTCAGAAGGGAGGCCTCCCCTGATTTAGAATGCCCCCCCTGAAACACGTTATACTCAAACCACGTATAGCACACTATCAGCTGTTGGGTAAGACACTCGGAGCAGCCTTAACAGTGCTTGCTAATTAACTAATGCACCGTGTTATTAGCATACTGTCATCTGCACTGATTGCACTGTGCTCTAGCTATATAAAGCAAATATACAAAATGTGAATTTTAATTATTTTTTTAAAAGGGGCTGGCAGAGATAAATCTTTAGATAAAATATTGATTTATATAAGGGCTGAGTGTATATATAAAGACTGATGGGGATTCTTGTAATTAATTAATTTAATTTAGAATGTAAGCAAACAAGCACTGTGCCATATGGGATGATTTTTAAACCAAGTAGCTAGAGGTACAACTCACACTAATCAAAGCACACTCCAATTACTGATATTAACGGGATTTGCACTTCGGATTAGAACAACCCCTTTAATGCACCGTGGTGCTGTAAGTAGCATGAGGAATTTATTAGAGAACTTGGCTTACAAGCAAAGGTGGATGCTACCTGGGATTTCGCCACCTAATCTGGTTTTCTGCCACAGTCCAAAATACGCTGTTAGGCAAGCTGGCATCTCCAAATTGCCCATAATGCGAGTAAGTACCTTGGGAGGATCTTGCATCCCATGCAGAATGTTGATTAGCTGCTCCTGGGACGGAATTGAGGTTTACCCTGACTTTGTGCTGGATAATTGGTAATAGAAGATGGATGGATGAAGATGTAAGCACATCACTTAAGAGAAAGAAAGAGGATGGGGGCCTAATTTGGTTACCGGAGCTCATTTTTATTCTATACGACAAACCAGGATACCTTTAGTGACTGACTGAGACATCAGGCACAGTGTGAATGTGACCAAACTGTGAGATCCCAAGATACCGTGATAGATTCAGCTGTCAAGATGTCACAGAGTCTGAGGTAGGGGCCAGCGGTGTTCCAGATGTCCAGCAAAAATTCTGTGTTCCTGAACCTCTTTCAGCACAGGGTACTGGGACATAAGGCACCGATAGATAGATAGATAGATAGATAGATAGATAGATAGATAGATAGATAGATAGATAGATAGATAGATAAAATGTAGCTTTCCCTCACTGCCCTTGTCAAAAAAGTGAAAAGACTTTGAAGGCATTTCAGTAGTATATGTTTTCTAGCCCATGTACACCTACAGGTCATATGTCAGAATCTATCCCTGCCATGTTTCTCATGTCCCTGTTTGGCCAGCAGATGTCACTGGTCATTCCGTTATCTTCCTTATTCCCAGTCCTTATGTGTGGATAATCGGTTGATTGTTCACACCTGTCCCCCACGTAGCCCTCATTATTGGAGTATATATATATGTGTCTATCCCTGCCTTGTTCCTTTGTTGGTCATTATAGATGCGAGTGCCGTGTTAGGTTCTGCTGCTAATGAATTTGTTATCCCTGTTAGTGTTTCTTTGTTCCTGCTCGCCCTACCTAACTCTGTGTTTAGATTAGCATGCTCTGTTGCATTTCCCCGCCCTACCTACCTTTTGTTTCTTGTACATTTTATTCGTGGGAAAGTCCAATAACCTTAACCCACTATAAGAAGCCAGCAGTAGTATGTTTGCATCCTGCTAACACTATTTACAACAATAACATATCACATTGAAAAACAGGGTACTATTACTGATAAAATACTGGCGGTGGTACCACTTTTAAGTTGATTGCTATGTAAAACTGCTAATTAAACAACCTTCAAAACACAATGCTTTTCAGCTCAGATACATCAAGTAACGCAACAGAAATTAAAGGCCCCGACGTTTAGACTGTAACCTTAATTAAGCGGATTAATTAATTCGATTTAATTATAAACAATGCCAGCGAAAAGCCTATCTGTTTCATGTGAGAATTTCTGCGGCATTGTTTATAATTACAAAAAAAACCCGCCTGCACATTTCTAGCTAACGGTTCGTTATTTTAATTCTCTGCTTGTTGGGGGCGTAGGGGTTGGTTGCGTTCCAGAAATAATTATCTCAACCAGTTGAAAACAACCCTTTTTATTTCTTCTCAGCCCACTGGATGCAGACATCAAAGCGCACGTAGAACATGAAAGTGGGGTGGTGGTGAGGACGAGGGGGGGGCGTTTACTGATGCTGGATGGCGGACTGCTCCTCCCCCTACCCGAAAGAGTGCGCAATTCATGGGTGAATTAAAGGGCTTTATTGAAGGAAGTCCGCGATAAAGCGCCGCCAAGCGGCGGGGAAAAGACGGCAAGAAACGACAGGTGTATTTTGCGGGCGTCCCGGGAGCAAGGTGTCCCTTCGGCGTCCAAGTAAAAGCGGTTTTATTCCCCTCCACCCGTAGATCTTCTTGTCAATTGTCTGTCAGGAAAACAATCATAATAATTAGTTATTTTTTGCAGACGTGAGCACAGTTCAGTTATTTCCTCTGACAGCTAAGTTAATTGTTTAAATCTTGACGCGTGTAGACAAGTGGCTGAAACAGCTGGTGTCTCCAGGAACGAAGTGCGACGGAGTCATTTAGGTTTGTGTTAAATTTATAATTTTAAGGTTTGATACGAAAATGTTACACATATTCATCTAGGAGCAATAATGAGCAATATCTTGGTTTCTTAGAGATGTGCATTACGTCGGATGTAAGATTGGGGGGTTGGATGACCTGGGGTGGGGTGCAATCATGTGACAAGCCCATTCGTTCAATTCACCAGTATCACCAATCATGTAAGATTTGATTTAAGTGTTGATGAGCCTGTTAGTACAAAACACAATAATATTTTCTTTCTCTCGCTGCCTTTCTCAGTGGGTTAACTGTCTGTGCCTGTGATTGGAAAATTGCCAGTTTGGACCAAAGCAGAAAGGTCACTTGTCTGTGGGCCCTTGAGCAAGGCTCTTAACCCCCAGGTCCAGGGGTAATACACATTGAATGACCCTGTGCTGTGACCTCCCCACCAAGCTATGGAGAGCAAGACTGGGTAGGCAAAGAGAAGCATTCCCATGTACCTGTACTCCTGCAAATGGACATACACAGAAATACACACCCTCTAGAGAGCACTTATAACTCAGGAGGGACTCACATGTACAACAGGGGAGGGATTTGATCCTATAGCCCTACTGGTGTGCAGCCTCAGTGCGCTATAATGAGCCACCTTTTCCCCCCCAGGTGTCCTTATGTGCCCCACTTTGTCCTCAAACTACTTATTTGTCCTGAGCTACTTATTTAAACATTAATTAAAGCTTTAATTTTCTTATAATAATTTAACTTTGCTTGAGCTGTATAAGAAGATTAAGGCCATTTTTCTGCTGTTTGTTTTTGCTCTTATATCCTAAGAACATTTCATATGCTTCTGAAAATGAGAAATTTCAAAAGTCCTGTTGTTTCAGCTTATTAATTCTACCCAAACCACCTCTATCGATTCGTAGCGGTCGAGTACAATTGGATTTTGTTTTTAAAATGCATTTTATGAGCCGCTACCAGTGATACGATTTTATTAAATGGGTATTTTATGTTTCATTAGCTGATGCTGGTTTACCTGCAAGCAGATTAAAAGGCTTATCGATTGCCGATTCAGACACTTTTTATTCTTGTGGTTGAGCAAAGATACATTCAAAATATATCTTTTCAACGTCTTGTTGGACGTTGAAACGATGTCCTCTGAGGAGCCAGAAAATTTTTTTTCATGTTTTTTTATGACGTCTTCTGAACATCCAATATTGGGTTCTGCATTTGTCTTACATGTCCACAGACATCCAGAAAAAATCTCCTAGCCAGTTTGTACCTTTGCTTTTCACTGGGTCTATACCCTCAAGGGTCTGCCAATTGTACCCTTAGCTGTATGTAATTGTACCTTTTAAGGTACATACTGTAAATGGACTCTGAGGAACATCCCTGAGGTACAAATAGCATTAATGCAGCCCCAATGATGCACAAATGTTCTTCAGAGTCCATTTCTATACCTTAAAAGGTACAAGTACCTAACAGCTAATGGTACAATTGGCAGAGCCTTGAGGGTACAGCCTCAGTGACAAGCAAAGGTCCAAATTGAGCACACTTCTACTGACTTGAGATTTAATGGAACAGAACTAAGAAAAAGCTCACTATGACTGTCATTTAATTAATCTCATAACGCAGCCCGTCACTGAGGTAAATCATAGAAATCACTCATTGCTACCGCATGACAGGGGAGCCAGATGTGTCCTATAGCCGGAGCATCCTGAAAACCCTCAAAGTAAAAGCAGCACCCAGTAATCCTGATCTCCTGATGGGAGAAGCAGCATCCTGATGTCCTCTAAGGAGAGGCGATGCTTTATATTCCAGTGAGACTTCCATCCCCCCTCCCGCAAATCCCGACTGAGCCCTCGGTGTTCATGTTGCGAGTCACACACCAATCACCAGTGATGGTCCTCCAGTGGAGCACGTCAGAAGCTTCAACCTTCTCGCCCTCCGGACCTCGGAGAGGCTGAGGTCGGCAGAGAAACACGAGATGAATCCTCACAAGAGCCTGTCAGCGCCTTCTCCTCCTGAAGTGGGCCGGGACCTCCTACACACAACTTCTACGGTAATTCCATGGAAAGTCCTCACCAATGGTGTTACTGAAATACGTGCTTGTGGGTGTTTTATGTACACAAAAATGTTCTGAAGGCAAAATAAAAAATGATCAACCAATCAGATTGTAGAGGACCTGGGCCCAAGCAACTACAGAAGGTGGGACCAAGATGTCTGATTGGTCGGTCCTGCCTCCTCTAGTTGCTTGGACCCACCTCCTCTACAATCTGATTGGTTAGCTTTCTGAGTCAATCATTTCTCCTTCTGCCCTCAGAATATTCTTGTGTAAGTAAAACTCAATTTAGTATAGATCATAATGTATTGGATTGCCACACATTCCTGTCAAGTGCCTTGGGGCACTGAACTATGTCGTGAAAGGTGCTATATAAAAATTAATTGAATTACTTTAGTATGGTGGAGCCACAGCTCTGGAAAGCATTACAGGATTGTGAGGTCAGACCAGAAGATCTGAGGAATGAGGTGTCATCCATTGATCAGATCTACAATGATCTAAATCACTACCAGATGTTTTCCCTCAGGGGTCTGGTAGAAGGACTTTCAGGATCAGAAATCTTCCTCCCCATCCCATCTCCATCAAAAACATGTACTTCTGGACCGCTGCACTTCTTTTCAATTGTTGTGCATCTAGCACAACGTTGAGGTGGCCAACATGCCACTGGGGACAGAAATTATGTAAATGTGTGGATTTCCTCGACAGAGCCAATTACCTCTTCTGTGGAGTCCTGCCTTTGTACATATACTGTCTTTTAACATAGGGGTATCCACCATTTTAGATACGCTTGGGCCTTTTTACATTCTACAAACAATTCACTGACTTGTGAAACTAGCGAATAAACGAATCATGGGTTACATCATTTCTGTCATGATCCGCCCGTCTGAGCCTCGTGTGTGCCACGCCCCCTCATTACCTCGTGTCTGATCCTGATCGCGACCACCTGTTGTCGCTTGATTCCTACGTGTCAGCGTCTGTGTCTACCCTCCGGAGATCAGTCATTGACGTTGTAATGTTAGTCGACGTTCGTGTGCCGATGGTGTCCTGTCCTGCGTATTCCCCGATTAAACCCCGTTTCTGCCTCGTACTCCTGTTTGCCTGCTCTGTCCGCCTGCCCTACGCCACCGACTCATCACCGGACATGACAATTTCCATTTTTCAGAGGCGAACGGAACACATAAAAAAAATGTGAATGTGATTTTTGGTAACTAACAAGCGCTTCTATAAAAGTCAGGAGCCCCTACTTGAACAGATTTGATTTTAATGCTACATATCATTTAGCAGGGAAGCTAACACATTTCAGTGCTTTTCTTCAATTCTTGCAAGCAACAAATATGCTGCAAAAGTAAGTGGGAAATATAATACATAAATGGCTATAGTAATAGGTAACCTGTTTTGTATTTCGTTGATAAAAGCAGTATTTTTATGTATATTTATGTATTGTTGATGCTGGACAAGGGTTCTAGACAGTTCCTCAAGGAGTTTTTGTGGCTCTGCTCAGGATCCGAATACAAATCCCTTCATTTAGTCACTGATGGCTCTTCAGGTTGCTGAACTCCCTTTTTCATCCTCCGGAATATAAAACCCAGTAATTATTGTCATTTACTTAATGGCTGAATGCAAAATGGAGAATACTTAAGATATTTCTGAAACGTCTAAAAATGGCTGAATGCCTCTTGCAGTTCTTCCACAGGCAGGCTGCACTTACACAGGAATTTTGAAGAAGTTCTTCAGCAAATGTCTTACAGAGAATTAAACCCTTGACACTTTCAAAACCTGGATACAGAATTACTTTAATTCCAGTTAAGTTGCTCGATGATACGTGAGCCTAGATTCTTTGACAGGTTTAGCTAACTTCTTCTTTTTTACTTCTCCATTCCCCTGCTCATTACTAGGCTTACTGGAAATAATATCATGTGATTTAACAGGAAGTAAAAAGTAGCTTCAAGGTCGAACCCAAAAACTGCAGTTATAGTGATCATGTATTACTAAGGAACTGAGAGCCTTATGTAATGGTTGTGCCAAATTAAAAGCTCACTCTCCCTTTTCTCCTCTGCCTGGGTGTAAATTTTAATTAGAAATGTATTTCATTAACGATTTCGAAATATTACTTCCTTTGTGATATGCTCCTATTTAAACTAGCACTATGTTACTTAAATGTTTTAATTTGTCTAATCCTCATAAATACGTATTAGATAAGTATTAGAATTTTTTTACAGGCGGTTGTAAAAACAAATACAATTATTTTATGGATTAACATTCTTGATTGCTGCTTAATTTTATCTTGGACTCATTCTGAAAAGTGAAGCTAACACTATGATGTACCAAATGTCTTGTTTTCATTTTAGAGTTATATCTAAATATCTTTTTGAACATGAGGAGGAGGGGTGAGTACAAACATGGCTGTATCCCATGAGATCTGCGGGTGTCGGCTGTTTTATATATATATATGTCTTAAGGCAGAGGAATCATCAAATATCATCTCCAATACATCTTTTTTTCAACCAATCAGATAAAGGGGATCAAAAATACCGAACACTGTGATTGGGTGAAGGAAAAAAGCCGGATCCTCCCACTGCCAATCAATCCCCGACTGCTTGAATGCTCATTGATTCCCTCATCATCACTGAAACTTACCAAGCATCAGGATTGCCTTTCTGATATGATATCCCTCTGTTTACTGTTGTTTTCCTTTTTATTGAATATGAAATGAATCCCCATTCACCAATGCATCTAATGAAATTTTCAGGCAGAGTAATGGCGGCTAAGGTTTGCTGAAGGTAATGGGGTTTGTTTCTGCCGGTCTTTGACGCTGACCAGGGATTTGAATGCATGAGCGGCTTTTCAGGCCGTAATTGCTACCTGCTGCATATTTCAAAAGAGGTTTAAATCTAATGTGACAAAGAAGGATGCTTATGAATATAACTCAGAATGATTGTGTTCAAGTGTGGCAGCTTGGGGAGACGCTGTTATCACACATCAATACGCTTCAGCCAGGAAATCATACTTGAAGTACGTAATGTCCAGGTTCTTTTTAAAATGTGCTTGACCCCCCCCGTGTTAAATTTAAAGCTAATTAGAAACCCATGGTGATTTTAATTGCTCTTAATTAGTCCTTGAGTTTAACGGGATGTTGATATGGATTTTGCAGATAGGAAAGCCACATGAACTGCAGTTCTGGAAATCAACTGTCATAAAATGCTAAATGTTAAGCATTATGTAAATGTATTCACGATGCTTGGCGAACACACATGGCCTTAAATCTGCTGCCTAATTAGATGTTCAGTTGGTCCGGGATGGGTGGGGGGGGGGGGGAGTCTGAACATGATTGTGAATCCATCTGGGCTGGGGAGAGCGGGTTGTGATGCATGCTGGGAAATCTAGGGTGGGCCACCGCAAATTCCCCGTCACCGCTGTATCCATAACTCTCCAAAGACTGCATAGTAATGACGAGATGTATTTCAGCATCGGACCTAGGAATTCTGGGCCCCCTGACAAAATGTCGTTTTGGCCCTGGAGTACCATAAGGAGGGGGATTAAGACAATTCCAAAGGACCCTGGGTGACTGGGGCCTGGTAAAAGTTGGAAAAGAATTGGTCTTGCCCCCCTATGCCCAGTTGTCCATATAATTCAATGTATTCTGGGCACCTTGAAACTCCCAGGGTATTTATGAAGCACCGATTCCCCTGGTCATTCTTACCACACTTGTCCTGGGGGAGGCCAAATAGTCTGATCAGATGATCCGCCCAATGGTGGGATGTGACTCAGGCAAAGGCGTGGTTATGGGTGGCCATAATTATTTGTGATTTAATAATGCAGTTACCGCCTAAGACCTATGGCACAATTCAAACACTGGTGCTCACCCGAATGCCCACTGCAGGATGGCACCCTGTGCCAGGACTCTGGCTGCTTGTTAAACTCATACATTCATGCTAGAAACCGACGGGATTTTTTTTTCAGAATTCCCTAAGCCACCAATTCAAGGGAACTGGAAAAAAACATATTTCTTACCCTACACTTTTAATTGAGCTACATGGAGGTACTTTACTGCAGCAGATATATCAGCATGCTTAGGGGAAGTACAACAAGATTTACCTATAACTTTAACCGAGAATTTTAACCACTACGCCCCCTGCTGCCCTCAAGGTTTAATCTCATAAATAATATAGAGGCAACAGCAAAATGTCCTCTGAGACAACACATGACGAACAAGTGTACAAACCCAGGCAGGGGGAGACGTGATGTTCTGTTCTGCAAAAGTCAGGGTGTCTGCCGTTGCCAAGGGCGACAATCCCCCCAGAAAACAGGGATGTCTGAGTCTGTTCGACAATCGTCCCTGCTGGATGAAAGACAAAGCAATGACGTATGTGCACTCCTCCGAAGTCTTCCATGCCTTCCATGCGGAGAAGGGAGCATAAACGGTGGAATGACTGCAAGACTCGCTGCACCACTTTTCCTCACTGAGACTGACCTGCAGGGGGCAGTGTGCGTCTCGGCACGCTAAAGTCGCTGTGCTTGTGACTGGAAGGTCGCCGGTTTAAATCAGTCGCATCAGCAGAGTGATTTTACCACCGGGCCCCTGAGCGAGGTTCTTAACCCCAATTGACTCTGCTTTCTCAAAAATGCACATTGCTCTGGATAAAAGTACACGTTGAATAAATAAAATGTAAACAAATGAATGTAAAAAATTTCCTCGCCGGTCTTTCTGATTGCTTGTGTGCGTGAAGGTTGTGCTGGTGTAGACGGTCGATTCGTATCAAAGCCCCCCTCCGTACCTTACTGCGGTAGTGTATCCAAGAGGATTTTATGTACTTATGCGTCTACTAAATAAGCTAAACAACATCTGTGGTGACTACCTCCGTAAGATCTCTTCAGAACGACCGAATACGTATTTTAGTGCTTTCTGCGGCCAATAAATGTAGGACTAACCAAAACAACACTAAAAATCTTCACGCAACGCCATGAGAAAGAAATTATTTTTATCAAGTGGTCCGCATTTACCCAGCTGAATATTTTACTGAAAGTATTCACATTCAATCCTCTTCTCAAGTATAAAGTATTACGCTCTTTCCTGATATTGTAACCAATAACAAACTACAATTTTGAAAGCCTTCCCAACATATGAGCCACTGTCCTGTTTTAAAGCGGGTTCCTGATATGAAGCAGTGAATTAAAAGTTAATGTTATTGTAATGTAAAAGCTTGGAATAGCCTTCATAGATCTGTTGGGATTATGTTCTGTTTGAGACCGCTGAAAATATTTATTACTGCAGTAACGTACAAATCCTCTTTGTTTGAAGACTGGGCGGCTTGTGCTTTGTGAAGTGTGCAGAGTCTGTCAAAGCATTTCAGAAAACAATCACCTTCTGTCCTCACCGAGATGTTCTTCGAGAAGATCGCGGGAAGGGAAGTTTGTGATTGCCCGCCAGGGGCATTGCTCGGAATCTGCTAGAACAAAGCGTGTCACTCGCTTGTCTTTGATCCTCAGAAATGCGTTTCTTCTGCCCAGAATCCGACACCCCTTCGGGACCGACGAGCTCGTTGAGGAGACGACGAATGCAAATCGAACACGGAGGATGCTGCAAACTAGGCAGAGCGCTGGCTGTTTGTCAGAATGAAAATGCGAAACCGAATGTTTCTTCTGTTCTCAAACATGACAGAGACTTGCAGTAATATCCACCCGACCAGTCACTTACTCAGTGTCACTGCGAGCCTGGGACATTGCAAACCGCATGGGGCACAAGGTAGGGGGCGCACACACTGACAAACTATGGCCAATTTCAAAACCCCCAACTGCATGTAGGAAGCGGGGTATGGCTCAGCAGATTAGAGATTAGTACCTGTAATCAGAAGGTTGTTGGTTCAAATCCCATTCTCAGCAGAGTAGCCATATCTCTATTTTGCCCTTAATCAGGTCCTTTACACCCCCCCTTTGAAAAACATGCTCCACGGAGACTCAATGGACGGCTGACCCTGCGCTCAAATCCCAAGCTTTGCTCTCACCTGTATATGTTTTTTTAAAGGAGAGCAAAATGAGATGTGAAAAAAAACATTCCGGTTTGTCTCTTTTCATACTTGTACAACCAGCAAATACGGCTTCATTTCTTCATGTCTTTGGACCGTGGGAGGACATCTGCACGACGCAGGGGGAACACAAGCAGAGCGGGGCTGGGATTTGAACCCCAACCCTCCAGGTGGGCGTTGATAGCGCCACCTGCTGTATAGCGCATAGCTCTTGATACTGCTTCAAAAATGTGAAGGATCCCTCCTCGGGGAGGATGGGAGGCATGAGGCAATGGTCGTTTGTGTGAAAACCCATCTTGCTTAAAAATAAATAAATAAGCAAACCACAACTGCACTGATGCGGCACGGCGACCATAAAATGCGAGAGGAAATTAATCTGCAGCAGATGGCCAGGCAGATGGAAACCCGAATGCAAGCCGTCAAGTCGGCTCGAGTGGCACTCCTCTTGCCGTTACCGCCGCTCACTTGCTCTTACAGTGCTGCTGCTTACTGTAAAAAAAATGGCTTAATGGTTTCCCAGGAATTAGTTCAGCGGTGACCTAGCAAGCCAGATTAGGGATGAGATGGAGCAAGCCACGAGACCTAGGGTTCAAGCCAACTAGCATGTCTGGACGTTATCTTCCCAACGAGTGGCAACCAACCCTGGCATACCCTGCCTCAGTGCATTCTGGGATGGGCTCCAGGTTTACTGTGATCCCGCGGTAGATAACTGTTTCAGGGGGAAATAGATGTTTAGTCTATTAGGATCTGAAAGTGAGTCCTTTAGATTATCATACCCCAATTTAGATAATTCCAATTTTCCTGCATGCATGATATGCCCTGTTGTTTATTTGTCTGGAACACTCTCAAACCCTCTACAGTTGAGGGATGAAGGGATTGCATTTTGAATGAGAGTTACTTACCCTGGCTTATCTGATTACACATGCACCTGCCTTTTTGATCCTTACACATTTCTGATCACAAATTATTTTTTGCCTTTTTTTGTGAGCCATTTTTCTCCATAGCCTTTCAGAATGTATTCAGTCTGATTAGAAGGGCTTGTGGGAGTGTTACAGTACTTACACAAAAATGTTCTGAGGGCAGAAGGAAAAATGATTGGTTCACAGAGGTTTCCAATCAGATTGTAGAGGAGGTGGATCCAAGCAACTATTAAATGTTTCATAAAGGGCAGAATACAGAATGGCGTCTGGTTCTGTCGCTCCATTGGGCTGTGGGGGAGATTTGCTCCCCGCGATAAGTCAATAACATCACAAGTCACGTATCGTATTTCTGAAGTGGATTAGGTGCCTGAAGTGTCAAAACGTAGCGGAGAAAAGGTCTGCTGGAAGATTGTTTCCGGACCAAGCTTGGTCGCCAATTGGTGCAAGTAAAAGATGCAGGCGCGTTATTCCCTGTGTGCAGATGGTAATCGGGGACGAGTCAAACGCACAGTGCATACAGAGGGCAGGGCTGCTCTTATGAGCTCCGAGATACAGTGCATCTTATCGACATCAGGAGCTACATGTTTGTTTGCGTCGCCACTCATCCATGACAATCTGGTCGCACAATCACATGATCACATGTGCCATAGACGCTGTGCACAATACAGAACAGTGCCCGACTTTTAGTCAGCGAAAGAGAATGTCTACAGCTATTTATCTGCCACAAATACTTTACAATACAATAGATTTATTTTTTATATAGCACCTTCCACAACAAAGTTGTCCCAAGGCGCTTTACAGGGTTGTGTTGTGATACATAAAACATAGAGAGAGATACGGAATGAGAAAAAGGAAGGAAAGAAATTGAATAAAGAAAGGCAGAAGACAACGGAGGAGAGGAACAAAGAATTCCTAAGGAGGGAGGAAAAAAACCTCGGGGGGGTCCAAGGTCACCTGGCTTTATTAATTATATGGATCTTCTGCTTTTCCACGGACACCTCACCATATTTAATTTATCTGAGGACGCGGACGCG
The DNA here is from genome assembly GCA_019775895.2 of Stomatorhinus ivindoensis. Taxonomy (NCBI): domain Eukaryota; kingdom Metazoa; phylum Chordata; class Actinopteri; order Osteoglossiformes; family Mormyridae; genus Stomatorhinus; species Stomatorhinus ivindoensis. Next base: position 1,315,694 of record JABFEB020000061.1, on the reverse strand, counting down.
TTTGGGGACACGCAGAGAGAAATCGCCACTGACTGTTTTTCTGCCTTATTGGAGGCGAGCGTGTTTGGCAGATGGCGGATGTGGGGTACGAATTACCCGGGGAGGCGGGGAAGGGGACCGGAGATGATGATCACTGACAACGTTCCCTCATCTGAGCTGACAGAATGCAGGAGATGATGGGGGGGGGGGGGTGCATGGAGGATCTCGCTTGTGGGTGCTGGCGGAGGGCGCGGGCTTTAGGAATAACTTTGAGGAGAAATAAAGCACAATATCCCTCCAGTAACATGCCATGCGACCGCGAACATGTCCATGACGTCACCTTTGATTCTGCAGTAAGGGGATAGATACGGCTGACCACAGCTCCGATGTCTGTCCGTCCATCCATCCGATCGTCCATCCGTCCGTCCATCCATCCATCCATCCACACATATCCTAAAATCTTTCCCTGGTTCAGGGACATGGAAAGAAAACTACAGTTCAGCAATAAATCAGCACAGCCGTATCCCAGTATGCTGACTTACAAACCGTATGGAACTTCAGCTTCCTTCAGGAGGAACTGGGTCCTCATGATGGAACAGAACAGAACCAAATTCAGGTTTGGTCAGTCGGTCTGTCTGTCTATCTATCTATCTGCCTTATATCTTGCTTTCCCTGTACTTTGAACTGGATAACCAGTTAAGGAATACAGATGGATGGATTGCTGGATTTCTTGGACATTGCTGGCCCCTACATCCATCCATCCATCCATCCATCCATCTATCCATCTATCTATCTGTCACTGCTTAGTTTCATAATGTCCAGTGCACATTCCCTGTTTGTCTGGCCTGACCGTGCTGATCCCAGACATTTCATACTAAATAAAAACCAAAGGGACAGCAACTTAGGCAAACTGTAACCGCTCTGGGCTCCACAGAGCTGCTGGTCTCCTGCTTGTCCTCCGAATGCGCGCCAAGGCACTTGGAAATTAAGTACATCCAACTGAGCGAACGCAATTGGCATTTCATTAATTAAAACGTCGGCATAATTCATTAATCCCAAAATCATTAAAATCAAGGTGCCACAGAGGATTATTCATTGTTGGACTTGAATGTTCCTTTTCAACGTGAGACTTTTAACAATGTAAACACAGATGCCTGTGTAGATTCCCAGGAAATAAATAGATTTCCTGATTTGTATGATTGTAGTTATTGGAACTTTAGTTTTTGTCATGTTAGTATTGAGACTGGAGGGATGTCATGTGACCTCCCCCACTCCCATCATATGAGTCTTTATTTCAAAACCCTGTGTAACCCCCCCCCATGAGACATGGTAATCACCCTGATGCCAGGTCAGCTCAAAAGAGGGACAGAGAGGCATCATCAAACGAGCGATACAATGTGAAGCACAGGATTTAAGGCAGGAGTAGTCGATGGGAGAAGAGAGTTTAATTAGTGCTTGTTTTTTTTGTCTTTCATGGGTAGCCAGATAATACAAGTCGTGTGAGAATTTGACATGGGCGTCTCAATAAGAGGAGCACAGCTAAAATCTGTCAGTGTCAGACTTGCTCTAATAGGTTCCAGCTGAGTCACTGCCCCCCCGTGTCTGTCAAAGAAACACTCGTCTCCTCTGGATTCACAGATGCTCTGTTAGTCAGAGCCACTGATTGCCAAGGCAACAGCCCTACATTGCCCCACAAGGCAATATCACTCACAATTGTGACTGGGATTTGCAATCTGAGACACTGCCCCCTGGCGGTGGATGTATGGCCTCGTTTGGTCCCAGACCTCATTAACCCAAAATCAGTGTTTTTAGCATCTGTACTGCACTGCCATCCGTAGTGGCAGATGTTTAGGAATAAATTAAATCTAAATATGAAGGTTATAAATAAAGACTGTATGAGTAAAGACTGTTGATTTGGTCTCAGGATAACTTAGCAGATGCTGTCATGGTTAGATAGAATGAGCTTCTCCATGTAATCAGCTGAATGCTGTAATACAGTGTTTGTACTTTACCCTGGCCAAAAGGTATAATAGCTGTGCCCTTTGGGCCGGAGGTGAGGGGGAGGG
>JABFEB020000061.1:1294095-1312448 GCA_019775895.2 Stomatorhinus ivindoensis | reverse complement strand
CCCCCCCCCCCCCCCCCCCCCCCCCCCCCCCCCCCCCCCCCCCCCCCCCCCCCCCCCCCCCCCCCCCCCCCCACAAGTCTAATTTTTTTCATGGCCTCCCCAGGCAGGAGGTGAAAACGTCTTAAGGATACCTTTCAAGAGGCCCTGTGGTTTGGGTGCTGCCATCCTCGCCGAGGGCACTTCCGACTTGTCAGGGGATTCCGTCGGTCGCATGTGCCGTTTCCGTCGGCGGGGGTGCGGTACTGCCCAAATGGTGGCTCTCCAGACCCACTTGCATCCCACTGGAGCGATAATTGACCTCTAAGAGTTAGCTTTATGGGTTCTTGACAAGCGCAATTTGTTACTCCTGCAGGGAAGTTGAACGAGCATGTTTCACTGTTGACTGGGGTGGCAGGGGGGCTATGAACTGGGGGGGGGCTGTTTCAACTTTACAGCAGCACAGAACAGTGATGGGTCATGAAATGAAGAAGAATCGACCGCATTAGCTTGCTCGTTAATTAAAGATACTCTGGCCTACGGTACCTTATATTCTCAGGCTTCTGGCTAACCCATGTCTCTGACACTGCTGCAATTACAATTATAATTACAATTATAGTTACAATTATATTTGCAGCCCTCATATAACCCCTTTCTCCCCCCAGCATCAAAGAGACAGCCACTGCTCCTAGTGTTCACCGAGAGAGGGGCGTAATAACGGCTAATGCCTCGTCGTGATTCCATGTCCGCGTTTGTGGAAAGTTTACGGATATTTGCCAGATATTTTCTACCCCTTTGCAACCCTATACCCAAGACTGAAGAATATATTCCATTTAGAGCTGGAGAAGCTATAGCAGGGAGCCTTTGTTCTTCAGACAGTCTTGTGGGATCTCTGCACATCCTCTTCCCTAGCACTAATGGCCAAAGTGGGAACTCTCATTTAAGACTGAACAGCTCTCCATCATTATCGAAAGGATGGTCCTAAGGAGCAAGCAGAAGCTCAGAAGTGCTTTCAAATGATTTTGAATTTTATCCTCTGTTTTGCACCCATGTCTGATGAGCAAACCTCGTTCCTCATACCTCATTTGCACATCTGGTCACTGTGCATATTAGGCTCATCTTGCACTCCATTTGTATATGGACATTAAAGAGGAATTTCATTGCACAAGACATGCTATTTTGTACATTAGGTTATTTTTCAAATTATGATCATTTTGCACTTTATAACTTTAATTTTACTTGGCGTTTGTGTGTGAACAGCAAAGAAAGAATTTCATTGCACAGAGAAATGCTACTTTTTCTGTACATATGACAATAAACACTTTGAACTTGAATTTGAAAGATTGTGTGTGTGAGTTTGGGGGTTATGGCCATACATATATAAAGAGGTCAGTGTGTGTGGCCATATATAAATAACTATATATATAAAGCATGTCAGGGGTGTAGCCCACATATATATAAAGAGGCTTATGGGGTGTAAACTTCCGTGCATAAAATGGATCAGGGGGTGTGGCCAAGTGTGTGTCCAACGAGTGACCAATCAGAACAGAGAGAAATCAGTTCACTTTTTTTTAAGCATCTTTAAACAGCCGCACAAGGCGCCTGCCATAACTATAAGCAGTAGGCGATTTTGGGGATTATAGATATTTCAAGGTTATGGTTAAGCAAGATCCTTCGGCAGGTGTCCATCTTACTTCTGTGTCTGTAGGTACATTGGTTGTATGTGGCAGCGTGAGGGTCACTATGACCTTCTTCAGGTTTTACAAACTACCTTAAACCCGAAAGGCTCCCTCACTCAGCTAAATTGTTTGGTCCATCTTGTACTTTTACTTGTTTGTATCCTTGATTGAAAGACTCATCCAGCTGTTTCACATTAACATTAGTGACACATGCATGATTATAGGAGGCTGACCAATCAGCACGCAGCAAGAACTCAGTGCTAGAGTTAAATCCGGGTCCTTTTAATTGAAATGGCTGAAATGGTAGTTTACAAACCTTGTGGTAGCTCATAGTCACCCTCCTGGCATGGATTAGCTGGTCACCCTCGTATATGGTCAGGAGTGCGCCCCCATCAGACCGTCCCTCAAGTACAAACTAACAAATGGCCTACTGACTTCAAGTGAGCATTTTGTCAGAGATTTCAGTCACTGAATTTTTTTTAAAAATACTCCTTCAGTGTCAAGTTAAACCCGGGATTCACATCTGAAGGCGTAAGGTAGAGCAGAGTCTGGCTTTAATCCGCACCCCTGAACTGTGTGCCTTTATCTGTTGGCGTTCTGTGTCGTTGGATATTCTTGGCGGCTTTTCCTCGGTCTGCGGCCATTTCGCAGTTTCACAGTGTACGGACTGCACCCTGACGCGTGGGGCCAGATTGCGAGCCGGCGAGCGGTAGATGGAAGACGCTGTGGTCATCGGTGATAGCCAGCCAGTTCACCTCACGTGACCCCTCCGCCTCCACGCTGCCCAGCTGGCTACAAGCGATCTAAGGGATGCTGGAAGCGTGGGTCAACTCGGCTGAAGATGGGAGGGAGATCCTGTTTCAGGTAACCACTCTTAAAAGCCATGTCTATTGGTCAATCCCGTCTGAGACGTCCTCAAAAGCATAACGGATCCACATTCCTACAGCTCACATCCTTTCATATTTACTTTTTATGCATCTAGCAGACTTGCAGGTTTACTGTAGCACAGCACATACATTTAGACAGTAAAGAAAGACATTAACATGGTAATAAGCTGCAGTAATGCAAAGAGTTTCAAGCAAGCATTGAACAGAATTCAGTAGTAATGTTTCAGACATAAAAAGCACTGCACAATGAACAGGTGACATGTGTTTAAGTGGTTCACGTCCATTCAGGGTAATACCCCACCCACCCCAATAGGGTGACTCACAGTAGAAGGTAATCAAATATTTACAGGGAAATGTGCAAAATAAACTGCAGGAATGTCAAGATATAACTACTAAACAGAGCTGCTCTTCTGGAACATCAAAATAGTGAATCAACTAAAAGTTCTGAAAACTCACGTGGCAATTATCACTGCAGTTGGATAATTAACAAACAAAAACTGCAAGACGATTTATAATAATGCTGTCCTTGTAAAAAAAAAAAAAAAAAAAAGAACATAATTAGCTTCTCTGTTTATGCACCACCTCGGCGGCATTTATCACGGAGCGATACGAAAGGCCGCCCGCATTGTAATTCACAAGCCAGTGCGTACAACAATACTTTCATTAATGGCTTACTCGTGTATTAATTTTCAGTTACAAGATCTCGGCTGTTGAGCAAGCTGCTAGGATACAGACAGTCAAGTTTGATGCCAACTTTAAAACAAACTTCAAGGCAAACCTGGAAAAATGAAATACGACTTGCCTTTTACTCTACAACAGAGCACATATTATTTATTTAGGACACGCTTTACACAAAGTGGCAAACAAGTGGGAAAGCAAGGTCACACGATCCCTGGAGTAATACTGGATTAACGCTGGGTTCCATTTGAACTTGGAAGTTGGAATTTCAACGGGAATACTCCCTGAGGGTGGAGTTCCGGACCTCTGCAACACTGACCTAAGAATTCAAGATGGCGGCACCCTTCATCAACCGAAGTTAAAGCTGTGGTTAGAAACTGTTCGACAGCAATTACTTCTTATTTGTAGCTCATTAAATCGGTCTTACACACAATACTGTCCGACCGCTATCTGTGGGCATTTAGCTATGGTACTTTTTATGTGCAAAATACCACGTAATGCATTGTTGTGGCATTGAATTGATAACAATGGCTGACAATGAACCGGGCACAAACTAGGGTCGGTTTCAGAAAGCAGGATTTCTTACTTAGCCAGATAACTTGTCAGATTTAAGGTAGTCTGGGCTAAATGTAAGTGAATGATGACCATTCATACTAGGGTACCTTAAATCCAAAAAGCTATTTGGATTCCCAAGAAACCCCACAGTTCAAAACAGGTCCCCAGTATTGCTAAATGGCTTTTCTAGTTCTTGTACTGGAACATGGCTAACATGTGCGATGTCATTCTCAGTTCCAACGTTTGTGGTAAATGGAACGCAGCATAAGGGCCTTGCCCAACGGCCCAATGGTGACATCACTCTGCTGACCCTGGGATTTGAGCCAGCAACCTTCGGAGCACAATCACAGCATCCTAACCCACTGAGCCGCATAACACAACCGAGTTCCAGCGATTAGTCTGGATTCCCAGTTTGTTATTCAGGTGCCTGGAACTAACATATTTATATCCGTCCCCCAATGAGGTAATTATGTTTCAGACCACAATTCTTATAAAGAAAATGTTATTTCAGACTTTTAACATATTATTTACAGCCCATCATTCTAATTAATGCGGCAGATTTTGTTTATTGCATTCTATGGCACTCAATGTTAATGAATAATTAGCAAACCGTTGACATAACCAAATTTAAGTGTAAATTACGAGACATACGCTCAGTGTGAAATGCCAGATAATTAGTACCAGTCAAAACTGTGGGGGGAAAAAATAAGTTATTAGTCAGACATGGATATTTTGGAAAATGAAACTTTGAGTGTGTGTTGATGAGAGCTGGGAATGTTTCACACAGAGTGTTTGAGAAACTGCTAGTCTGCACTCAAAGTAGAAAAACACATTTATTTAAAGTAAAAAAACAGAGAATAAAGTTTTGCAGAGAAAGTGGAAAACACAAATAAATAGGACTGTGGCTCCCCCATGGACTTGTGGGTAAGCTGGAGAGTACTGCTCGATAAACACGTCAGTACATTAAGTCAGGGGCTGCTACCATCTAGCGCCCCCTAGAGCAATAGGAGTTAAAGGCTTTGATCATATGATCAGTGTCAACCAATCCAGTAGGCTACACTGACACCTTCCTGGGTTGCCATCCTCTGAGTACAGATTTAGCAAGTCAGTTTTGGTCAGACGCCAAAGTGTGCCTAGGGGCCGCATGGCCTTCAACCGGTACTGGATATGGTTATACCCCTGGTTATGTGATTCGATCCCACAACCTTCTGGATACAGGTGCCTAACATTACTCCATCTCTGGTCGGCATTACCGTCAACAGACCTGACCAGCATCACCGCAAGGCCCCAGAATGAGTGCAGACCTGCTTCCTCTCTACACACACAGTGTGGCAGAAACTGACAAAAACTGTTGCCAGGCCATGCAGCGCCTCATTCCACACTCCAGTCCCACTCAGACTGTTTTCAATTCCCTTTTAACCTTGGATCTGCCTGCTTCCCCTGTTTGGCGCTGGAGATGAAAGAAGTGGATTGCACAACCCAGACGTAACCTCACAGCTACAAAAATGGAAAAGTTCTAGTGCCTAGAAATTAAATCAAATACATAAATCACTGCTATAGGAAGGTGGGAATTGTCCTTATCCGTTCACCAATTCATATTTTGGGGGAGATGAGTGAGTCTAAATTGGAATTCTTTAAGGGAGAGGATTAAGTGATAAGACACGCACCCCGTTGTGTGCGAAGCACGCTGCGTGGCTGTAGTGTGTGGGGAATGTGGATCCTTACGGAGTACCACAGGCCAGGGGCGGCGAACAGGCTGATCTCAGGCTCAGGAAAACTGCCAAGGCTGACTTTAAACAGCAAATCCCAAATCTGCAACTGGCAAGGACCCTGTACTGAGGATGATGAGATTTAAACCCATATTTCACCCTCCGGGACCCGAATGTCACTTTTCAAATGCATTCATCTCTCTATACATCCAACAACCGAAAACAGATGGATGTTAAATTGAAAATAAAAATCCGAAGGAGATCAGTCCGGTTTTATTCAGCGTAGAGGGTTACAGGCAGAAAAGTCGCGAAATGATCCTCTGCTGGAGAGACTTTTCAAGTAATGAGGAGTTTTAGGTGAGAGTTTTTTAATCCCGGCCTCAGGGAGCTGTCTGTGTGTTTTTTTCCCCAGCAGAATGAAAAGGTTCACATTCAGCCTCCTTCCATTGTTTTCTTTCACTAAATAAGCGTAAACTGAACCTAGGATTTTCCGTTTTGTTTGTGGGGTGGAATATGACTCAAATGGACGCAAGGGGGGGTGTGGCCGAGCTTGTAATTTCTAGGGGGAGGGTGTTGTGGCACCTAGTGTACTGACTGCCTGTGGCCACTAGGGGGCTCCAAAACCTCGGGGGCCCCACGCAAATGTGTGATTTGAGTGGTGGTAAACACCACCTCTGATTGGCCAGTACTATGATGTGACTTCACACAAGGGTCATACATAATAGCTTATTTTGTATTTTGCAAAGAACATCTAAAGACAACCGGTTTTATGGACATCTCCAACGTCGTGCAGCTCCGGGCCAGGCTAGGGGAGCTAGGAGCAGCCAGATGAAGGAGTTGCTGAGAAACAAAAAAAATCGCAGGATAGCAGCTCGTGCTGCCCCTGGCAGCAGAGGAGAGCTATCTCCAGCCAAACCACTGGGGATTATTCCAGCTCCGGTGCTTCTGAAAGCTACTTACAATGGCCACATAATCCGCTCCATGAGGAAAACCAGACTAAAACACCGGAAAATGACTGTCTTGTGCATTAACTGGTGTCCACATCTTCTGCCTCTTCTATCCAGCCCTGAAGTTTCTCCTCCGCAATTCTTAGATGATGCAAAGCGCACGGCACCTCTAAACTCAACTGGGGCAAGGATGTGGGGAAGCAGGGAACCATCAGGGATGGATTCTGCAGGGATTCACAACTTCACTGCCGCGGAAATTGACTCTCAGGGATAGAGGAAATCTTCCGCGTGGCTGGAAGAAAGAATGGCAGGGATAACAGTAGAGAATGGACACTGTGACTGATTGGTAGATCTGAGGCAGAACGGATATAGCAGAAGGTCTTGTGGCCAAAACACGACACGTTACTCCTGAAGGACCGGAGGGAGATATTCAACAACTAGGTGATAATATGGGGATAAACAGGAGAAAGCTAATGACTGGAGATGTAAAAAGCAGGTTGATCTGTGGGGTAAGACCATCGTCCACAGTGCCCTAGTCAGAAGTTTTCACGGAATGAGGCGTGGCTTATGGTATAATTTTCCCACTAGGAAAGTTTGCCTGCTGGTAGGTTATCGGGCCAATGGTGCGCATGCTTGATCTCCGATGCGTCATAGTTTTCAGCAAAAAAAAATAGACGGGGTTTTTCTCTTTTTTATCTGCTGCACCAAATAAGGAGGAATCCCTTCTGTTAAGCTGAAGAAGTCAGTGAGTGACAGACTGAGCCGCGCTGACACGGGGCTGACAGCTGCCACGTAGCTCGGCACTTTCTGCAGACGAGGCGGCTCAGTCTCCAGTCCTCGGCTGGTTCCCGACCCTCTCCTCTTAACAACGTTAACGCCAGAAGCATGGAAAATACTTCCCTGGAACACCAAAGTCAAAGTGCCTAATTCCTCCTCTCTGAATGATCAATTTCCAAAAAAACCCAGGATACCAGCCCGCATCAGGGCTGGAAGAAGAATATCCTAACAACTGCATATTCTTGTTTACCTTAACATGTCGCATAGGGGAATTAGTTTTTCTTTTTAAAATGCGCCATAAAGAACTTTCCCCATTACACCGCATAGAAGATAATGGATGGCGTGATTAATGCAGCATTCATCTCCCCCGCAAAAGGAAGCACCGAGTCTGAGGCTGATGAGGGCAGCTCAACTACAGCACTGCAATCTCAAACATAATGTTAATGAATTCAAGCCTGTGATGGTGGAACATCGTTTCTTTCACGCTGCTGGTTTGATTACCGCAGAGACGCGTCGTCGCTCAATTACAAAGCAAATGCGGTGATGGCTGATTGCGGGGTCTAAGCGGTTTGCTCTTAGTCACGCAGCTCTGATTTACTCCATACTCTTTTATTAAACTTGTTTTTAACCTCTCTAATTAGACATTGCCTCACGGCTTTCCGCAAATTATTACAATTTATCCACTGAGCAGATATATTTTTAAGCATTTTAAACACACTTTTACATATTTATAAGCCTGGGTGGGTTCGCTAAAGCAAATCAGGCGATTTGGGAAATGGATTTGTATCTATGTGTATTAATCCATCAAGAGAACAAAGCGTGAACGATGTAAGTCCCTTCTGATGAAATGGTCCGTTAAGATCGGCAATTAATGATTATAAAAAGCCGAATCAGCGTGATCTAACTATTTTGTAAAAAGGGCTTTTGTAAAACAACAAGGTACTGAGCCCTTCGTGGAATTTAACGGAATATTACTGGCAATGAGAACTCTAACGGAAAGCCATGCATAAAAGAATTATGCAAATGAAATGTATAATTCACGTTAGACAGGTCCGATAGTGTGGAGGACATTAGAGAAAGTAATTCAGGAAATTCTACGGTACATTTCCTCGACCTAAGTTTCTCATCCGACTTAATTGTTCCCTGCATTTGTGGGCTTTCGACATAACTGGTAATTATGTTTAGATTATCGATTCTAATTCCCTATTCATGATAAACAATAATAGTATTTTTAAAATGCCTCTATCCTGCGTCCCAAGTACACCATTATTGAGCCACCGCCCCCCATCATCCAGAAGTGCGCAAGACAAAGTGAAATTCGGCGCCGAACTTTGCGGCGTTTTTCCTTCAAAGACTATATGAGATTTGTTTGTGATTCTGCTCCAGTTTGTCAGGTTGAACATCTGCACATTTAATAAAAATAGACATACCGTCACCTGTACACATGTACTGTAAGATGGTCCGACAACAGGGATGCCAGCTCCCGCATCTGGCGTGACACTCACGCTTTCAGACTCACACGCAAGAAATCTTGTGACATATCTATATTATTCCATCACAAACCTAAAATTAGCTACATCAAAAGCGCTGGGGTAGTTTGCAAACGCTACATGCCGTTTACGAGGTAATAAAACTTACATGCATATAAATGCGTGTGCGGACTTGCGCTGCTAGTTTCGCTGACCCCGTCTTAGCCATAACTGTGTTGTTTAGTCTGTGTTGACATCGTTACTGCTGTAATCAAAATAGCAATGTTTAGCAAACAGCATAGTAAAAAAAACCTCAATCCTTATTGCTAGATTGAGACTAACCTGTCAACTAAACAGTTGACAAACTGGTAGGATGAATGAATGTATACCTAACCAGAAATCAATATTGTATTGACATACACATTAATATTTATTTATTTGTTGATAAGGAAAATGTATAGTAAAATGTATGTTGGTGAATCTGTATAGTTCAGTGTGTTAGTCAGGATTTACTTTGACACAGCAACGTTCTGTGTTAACGGTGCATAAATGCTGTATACAGTACAAAATATACCTGACATGAAATGATTCTTTCACCACTCCATCAGTGCTGAGATGTCTGTGGACGTAGCATCAAGGCATGGAGACTCGCTTGCGTCGACCAAGTGCAATGTAAGAAAGCTCTACAACTCGGGGGAAGAGATCCAGGCTGCAGGGTGATGGATAGATGGATAGATGAATTGGGAAGATTTTAAACATATATTCTGAGATGGTCACACCTGCACACGTACACCGGACGGCGGCAGAGAGGAGTGATAAAGGCATCATTAGCTAAAACTCATTTAAAATGATCGCTGTCGGTAATAAGTAGTAAAGGTGTAAGTGAGAGATGGGACACTTCACAAGCCGGCGGACTGACATACTGTGGCTGTCAGCATCCATAAATATGGCACTGGATTTAAAATTTGAGGATACTCATCTTAGTAAGGCTGTCCGTGACATTCAGGATTATATTATTAGGGCTATAAAAAAAAAAATAGACGGCTTTCAGACAACATGCAGACTCCATCCTTACTGCCCGAAGGCTATCTTCATTACTACATCTGCTCCATCACCTGAAGGCAGGCATAAAACCAACTTCACAGAGAGGCAGGTTATTAATTAAACATATACACCTCAGCACCGCTGCCGCTGACGGCCCGTATAGGCAGTGTGGCCTACATTTTCACACACTGGAAATGCTTGATGCAGTTTTACAGGTAATTTTATTCACATCACCACTACCAATGGAGAATGTTCCTCCAAATGTACATAGACACAGTATAGACTGATAATGTTTTGGGTATTAATGACACATTCATCTACATTAATTTACTACTGCTATAATAATAATAATAATAGTATCAGTATTGTTATAATAATTATTATTATCACTATTATTATTAATATTAGTAGTAGTTACTAGTAAATTACTTATTGTTTATTTCATATTCTGTTTTTAGATATTCTATTTGTATATTGTGTATTTCTAAGTAATTTTAACTATACATCTACTGTGTCTGCATTTGGTCTGTTTTGCCATATATGTACGTTCAATATGTGCTCTACATGTCATGCTGCTGAACGCCCCAGCATTTACTCCCGGGATCAATAAAGTTTATCTTATCTCATCCTATGTTACTCCATCCATCTTCCATAACCCTTTTATGGGGAAGAGGGTGTGGTGGCGCCTGTCTCGGGAATCACGGGGCACCTTGTGTACAGCTGCTCTGGTCGGGTTGCCTGTAATTGGCTAAATAGCTCAGCAATTTTTCATCTGACAGCTGACCCGCAAGCAGGCTAAAATCTTCATGGAGGAACTGTGAATTGCTGCTGTGGTCGTCGTCTTACCTACTCCCGGGCGTTTGATAGAGCGGTTCAGGGGATGGGTAGATGAATGATTGGATGAATGAATGAGTGTGTGAATGAATTGATCGGTGAACTGATGAATGGCTGATTGAAATTGCTCACAGTTAACGACGAAGATTCAGTTATAGTTGACAAGAAAGGGGGGTTTATGGGCTTTTAAGAGAAATCAGGGCCTTTTATGCTTTCTGTGGTTCAGTAATTTTTTCAGTAGTTCAATGACTGAAAAAGTATTTTGTCATTTTAAAAAGACAGCTGGTCAAACTTTAATGGGCTAGTGGAACGTGCCGGAGAGCACGGGGGCCAATAGGCCTGAGCGCAGGGGAAGGACAGCAGATTCAACTAATCAAAAGGGCTTTATTATTCAAATGGCCAGCGTAGCCCTAACCCTATCTGCACTACATTAATGACAAATTCTCCCAACATCCATGCACCCATTTGACTCTTTTTAAAATCTCCCCAAAGTTAATTGGTTCGGTCACAGCCAGTTAGGCTTCATTAACTGGAGTTTGCGGGCAGAGACTATTGCGACGCTTTATCCTGGCTAACGCTACAATCAACAAAAACACTTCATGCCTATTTTCCGCCATACGTTTGAAAGGCAGCTGCAAGGAACAACGATTATCTTTTACCCCTGATAACTGAGACCGATTTTTATAATCACAAAATACTCTAATAGTAACACTTATAACGTTGTTTTGGATGTAGGCAAAGGGTAGTGGAAAATTTGTTTGTTCGTTTGACCCAGGAAAATGCTTCAAAAGTGTTATGGTCTAATATTACAAAACGACACTGGCATTTTCTAAATTGGACCATAGTGGGTAAACTGCAATAACCAGAGGGCCGTGTGATGTATTAAATGGGAAAGCGGCCGTTAAAAGCATGAGCACTTACATATCGCAACTTACCAGCGTTCCTGAAAACATCAAGAAAGCCATAATGACCCATTATAGCAAGTCGGGTAAAAAAATACAGGGTTATAGTTTGGAGGACAATATGTAAAGACACCAAGCCTGGAGATTTGAAACACAGTCCGATCGATGCTAAAGATATTTGACAGAGCAATTTTAGATATCTGAAAAGTCGTGTTATAAAGCACGACAAGGTTATCACGTCTGCTAGCGGAGGGGTAGCTGAACGTATATCAGAAACCCTGAGGGAGGTGTTCCATTCAGACATGGGATTCCAAGTATCTGTTGCCCGTAATGGGGCAGTTTTCGAAAACCTGCAGATCAATTTGGACCAGAGGATGATGACTGACTACAGATGCGCGCGATGATCACCTCGCTATCCGCGACGTAGAAGCTGACAGGAGAGATGTGGCGGGGGACACGGGGCCGTGAATGAAAAGGATGAGCTAAGTGACATTGGGGAGTCCAACGAGGAATCAAGGGAGAGTCGATAGCGGCATGGGGGCTGTCCCAGACCATGCTGGGAGGTCTGGGAAAGGTGCACTGGCTGCAGCGATCAGGCTGGGAAAAAGTGGTGTTTAATGAGCTACCAAATGAGAAGGTAACTAGATAGAGGTATGGACAGATCCAGATAGGTGGAACTCTCAGTGGTGCTCATGCAGTATTGAGCAGTATAAAGCTCAGAATGCTAAAGAAATCAGCAGCGCAAAGTCTTTTTCACCAGAATAATGCAATATTCATGTGGTATAATGGAACAATTTGGACCCCGAAAATGTCCAGGATATGAGACTCTGCAACGCGGAAGCCATGCAATATCTGCTGACGAGTAAACCCCTTCAGCTTCTCCCCACCCGGACTACAGCTCGGGAGTTCGTTATGTCTGCACGGGAAGGAGAAACGTGTCCACATAGACGCTTCCAGGAGCAAATTAGATAGAAATGAATTACCAGACTGTGAGCAAATTCACGACTAAAAACATTGACCCACTAAGTATAAGATTTATGTCAAAACTCATTCTTGTGTAGTTGGCACAAAAAGACCAACTATTGCTCACACCAAGGTTCAGTTTATTAATACAGCATGTTTCCTTGAAGAGCAATCAACCTCACACACAAGTACAAAATCCAGCACTCAAATTCACTAAACCCGGGAGTAAATGGTGTCCTGTAGTTGAGTTCTGGGCATACAGTAACTCTGGATATAACGGACTCTGGATAGAACGGGCTGTTTTGCCTGGTCCCTTGACATCCGTTATAATTAACGGACAATGTAATATTTGTATTTTTTTATACAGTGAAAATAGAGCATGCACCCTATGCCAGACAAGAAGAAATCTACTGTGCATTGCATAATACAGAATGTATTATCTTGCAATATTGGATTTTGTAGTGATTCAGTTGAATAAAATGTATTTCAAATAGGTTGCATACACTTATATAGCAAAGTCAGCATTCTTCATTTGACCGCTGTCATCTTTCAAGGTCCTCTGTGTCACAATCCACGGGGAAGCAAGCGACTGAAACCGTGCGAACAAAAAGAGCTATATTGCTGGGGTAACAGACTGCAAAACACACGTAATGTCATAACACTACAATGACCGGACTGGGGAAACAAACGGAAAAGCGGACTAAATACACAGGACAGGCTGACCATAACAGGCAACAGCTGGTTACAATCGGGAATTAACACGAGGTAACGAGGGGGGCGTGGCACACAGGAGGATCGGACGAGCCGGTCATGACATTCTGTTTTGATTCACCCAGAATCAGTTCAAAGAAAATAGTCTTTGTAGCCTTAGATTGACTGTATTGATATCAACACACATCCTTTGGATTTCATGGTGCCTCGACCACCTTACAAAAACCGAGCGGACAAATTACAAGCAGCCCATGAGAATTGTTATGTGGCTAGCGAACTGTAGATGATCCCATCAGCCATTAAAGTTTGTGATACAGGAATTCAGAATGATATTATGAATTTTGATACAATGTATTTGGAACATCTTAGTAAGGAAAAACAGAATACGATTACGAGGTTTGACATTTGTGACAATAAAAGCAAAAAACCATTTGTTCAGAAGGGATGTTTATGTGAAAAAGCCTCAATTGCCTATCAACCGTAAACATAAAAAACATAATTCTGGACTGACGATTGAACAACAACAATAAGAATGTGCTATTCTTCTATGACTATTCTAGGCGAGCCACACAAGTACAGTATAAAATCAGAAGATATGTCTGCAGGGAATCCTACAAACAACTGGTTTTCTTTTGTTCAAGATCTCCTTGGAGACAAGGTCGTTCTGTTCTAGATTTTTTCTAACAAATTGCTAATATTACAATGTGTGTAAGAAATGTCAATACAAACTTTTGACTGCAGCAAGGTTAAATATGCTCTTTCACAACCTGTTGTAGGTATCAGTACTGTGCGTTCCTGTTTAGGGGGAAGGGGCTTCTTGATACTTAAAAAAATTGCAAATATAAATCCAACCATTGATGTGCAAATACTGCATAATCTTTAATGGGCTGTCCCAGTCTGCAGGGACATGAACAACAAAAATATGTTAATAACCTTATCAACAAACTAGACTTTTCTGCCTGAAAGTCCAAAATTGGACAAAATGTTCTGTTGGGAGGAAAACAGTTTTTCATTCTCCTTATTAATTTGGTCTTAGTGGTGCCACTGGTCATTTAAAAACTGAAAGAAAAGTTTATGTAATTGAGTCTGCAGTGTGCATTTTGTTGCCAAGCGAATCGTTACAAGGCGGGCCCATCTGATTTTCTGCCAGCACACACACACGCTATGGTTTCTGGCTCAGTTGTTGGTAAACGTAATAAGTGGCCTTTTCTGGACAGTCCATTATCATAAAGGCTGCCTCTGCGATCATAACACCTATAGATAAGATATGCTTAATAGTTTTCTGCATGCAGCAGCATAGGGTGATAAAGTCCACAGACACAAACGCAGTGCAAAGTCTCAAGATGTACTGCAGACTAGTCCACATGTAGTGTAAACTGTAGCTACAAAATATCCACACCTAAGCAGATTCCATCTAATAAAGGAGATTCTTCTGCAGGTGATATTCCTGTGTAGTTGTACTATTTTAGGCATTTCGTAAAGCTCAGATCATTTTTACTGCAGAGATGCTGGAGTCTCAATGGTTACGTTTCCACTGATTGAATGCTCAAGCAAAAACATCAGCGCGACAAGGATTTGGATTCCTCTAGAAGCTTCAATGCAGGGTCAAGATGTCAGCAGGTGTCTGAGGTTATCCAATCATCTCTCACTTACAATGAGGTCGACCACAATTCGCTTTAAATCTTATTTTGGCTCCGTAATCGAGAAATATCTGCTGCAGCCATCAATATTATCCTAATTATAGATGTTAATACAATTTTCACACAAGAATTCCCATAGTGGACAATTTATTTGATTACAATAATAGGAAGGCATGCTGAAAGTTGTCTAATGCTTAAACAAAAGTTAAGAAACTCAGATAATTTTTTTAAAAGAATCCATGCGGGTGATGTTTAAATGCAGGTTCTCAGGAGAAGAATGCCTTCTGGCTGCTGAAAAAATCAACAGGTGCTGGTGTGAGATACTTAAAAATGGTCAGGCAGGTTTGCATAGCAACGCACATGACGGGGGGGGGGGCGCTGTGAGGACGCCGGCTGATGGATGCTTCTAGAAAACGTCACAGCTACTGATACAATCTGATTGCCAGGACACAAACTGCATAGCACTTTGGAGAAAGCAGATTTTCTGTCTTTAAACCTGTTGATTTTCCAGAATATTCTTTTAGGGAACAAAGATAATGTGACGAATGCATTCCCAGTTTATGCTCTCCCAGCAAGAAGTTTGACGCACCAACTGCAGACGCATTATTCACAGGTGGCAATCAACAACATGCGATCACCTGAAAGGCCTGCAGGGGGCGCCGGTGCTCCGGCCTCATGGGGTGCTTACCCCAGCCGGCTTACACCCTCCCCTCATGTGTCGATCTGGTGCCAGCTCTGCTCTGCTGGTGCGGAACAGGCAGCAGATGAGCCCCCCCACCCAATCCCGAAATGCGGTCCACGCGACCCAAGGGCATCGTCGCCACCGGAGCCGCTAGTAACCCTTCTGTTTGTTGTCTTGTTTTTTCTTTTTCAATCTGTCACCGTTTCATGTAAGCGCCCGCCAGCCGCTCCTGCCCCGCCATCTAATTCCTGGGCGATGTAGGTCACAGCATCCCGACAGCGGCTTTAGCTGACGGTGCTTCTGCCCTCGCCGTCAGCATATCACACAGAGGCTGCCCCGGGCCACGGGAGATAAAGAAGAGATCATTCGAAGGGGGCAATTAATACTCAACGCCATACTCCACGGTTACTCTGGGCGCCCGGCTGACAGTGTTAGTCATTCTGCAGGAGAGGCAGGGCTGAGCTGTCGAAGATCAGGCTACATATAAAAGGCAGAAAAGCCATGTTTGTGTTTTCATACACGCAGGCCTACATATCTTTTTTCCCATGTAGCTGAAACACGATTTCCTGTATCTACATCACAGTACTCCACTCACCTCTCAAACATGAGTATTGTTACTTAATACACTTCAGTGTCATTTTCAACAGGGAGAGGTGATGCATTTTCAAGTCAGTTTCCACGTAATTTATTTATAGTCTTTCAGATATCACAGGAAGCTCTTGTCACACAAAAAATATAACATATATACAACCCTGCGGAAAAGCCAGTCAAAGAGTGTCTACGTACATCTTTGTGATACCTCTCTTCTTCACCATTGCATAATGACTGCAGCCTGTAGCCAGGTTGTGCCATCATATAGTCGCCATCACTCACTGGATGTTTTGATCCTTAACCATAAGACCCTCTCTCTGCCGCCTCCTCCAGTCTTCGTACCGCCTTCTACCTCTCACTTCCTGTCAGTCCCGCTGCTGTCAGCAGCTCCCAGGCTCATTGGACTGGGAAGCTTCAGCGCCTCGGTCGGATACAACCACGTCTACCTTCCCTTGTCCCCGCAGTCCTGCACCAGATCTCTATAGCGCTCGGATTTGCTCTCGAGTGCCTCTTCACACAGCCCCTCACATGGCACAGTGAACTCTACTAGAATGATCTCTCTCCCTTTGGCGGAGAACAGAACTGCGTCTGGCTGTAAGGTTGTGTGAATGACCTCCAGGGACTGGAACCTTCTCCTCAGATCTACCCTTAGCTCCCACGCTTGGACTGACTGCAGGAGACTTGCCCTGATGTTAGTGGGCCTTGCCAGCCTTGATCGCCCCTTGACATTTGTGAAAATGATGCTTAAATGATCACATTGGTGTAAAATTATTGTATTATGCCGGTCAAGCTGTGTCCGTTTAGCCATTTCTAAACCTCGGCACATTTACATTTGCAGCGACCATCCTATTGAATACTCCCCCAGCTTCATTGGCTAATCACACTTCCTTGTGTTTATTTAACTAATTAAGTCAAGTAATTAATTGTGCCGGTGGTGGGTACAGGGCTGGGGCCGGGAAGTCCCTGAGGAGAGGTTTGGGACCTGAATCGTTGTTCATCTTTCCATCTATAACCTTTCGGAGAACAGAAGAAAAGATTGTTCATTTCTCTTATTGTGTTATTCTTAATTTGTATATGTTCTAATGTTAAATTGCATTTTTTTTTCTGACCAAATATACATTACCCCAATAGCCTTAAACATTTTCTTTGCCTAAGACTTTCGTACAATACCATATCCATCCATCCATCCATATATCTCTCTTCCTCCACAGGGTCAAAGGTCAACCTGAGCCCTAAAGTAGCAGCAATAAGGCACAAAGCTGACGTGCACTCTGAATATGGTGATAATCTATCACAAAACATATCCAATATATTACAACATATCTGAATTTGTAAATAATGAACACATCATAACTATTCACACAAACGAACATGACATGACTCTTCACACAAAATCTATTCACACAAAATCCCATTTCTACTGTGTTAAATGCCTGAATATTTCTCTATTTATGGTGCCTTGTTACAATGGTTTTTCACACATGCATGCACAACAATAAACTTGACAACAAAGTATTTTTGCTTTCATTTTTTTTACAATGGAGAGAACAGATCAGGACAAGCTATAATTTAAGCTTGCATTTGCTCTCTAAGCGTTCCACTTTGCTTCCCTCGTAAGGAAATGAGAATTGTGTACTAGGGCAACTTTACTCAGTACTTTCAGAAGATTTTGCAGAACATAAATACAGTCATATAATATATTCAATTCAATTCAGTGACTAAACAGAAAAATAATCATAGTCTTTATAATTGTGTTGGTGAGGCAGCATTCTATAATGTAACAAAGGCACTGTTTGCGAAAGATAAAATTCAAGTGCACAGACCTGAAAGGTAATCATCTCCCAGCTATGTTGGGGTATAATTGAAACATTGTTATATAAAGAAAGATAAAGTGTCTCATGGAAAATGCGGCTAGCAAGGGATGGCTTCACACCCACCGCTATGTCCCAGCCGTTGTTATCAACAACGCTGAAGCGGATTGCAGATTAAAACAGTGCAATGTCTGGCTGGGAGCTTTACTCACAAAAAAAATGTTCTGAGGGCAGAAGGGAAAATGATTGGTTGAGAGAGATAACCAATCAGACTGGTTTTTCCCAGGTAGCATTCCCACATGGGCCTCATATGCGCCATCAAAATCTGCACTCAAGAATCATATGGGCCCCATGTGGACCAGCCCAGAAAACCCAGTATGGGTTATTGCTGGGCCCCACAATGTGGAAAATCAACAGTTTGCAAGTCTGATTGCATGTTTTTGATTACACAGTTAAAATGACAAATTTTGCATTTTGCATACTCAAAGAACATATTAC
>JABFEB020000061.1:1277846-1288060 GCA_019775895.2 Stomatorhinus ivindoensis | reverse complement strand
CCCCCCAGATGTTCCTCCCTGTTTCTGCTCATAGAGCTGAAACCAGTGGGATTAAGACCTGCTCTGGGATCTGTGAGCGTTAATGCTCCTCGGTGAAATCACAGAAGACACATTAAGCACCAGTTTTTCTACTAGAAAAGCACAGTTGCGCGAAACCGGTAACGGCCTCCACACAAACAAACGCAAATTTCTCCTCCGTTGCACAAGTCCACAGTGCAGATGTGGATAAAAAATCGCAGACATCTCACAGATCCCAGACGCTCAGGAAGGCTCCCTGACACCCGCAAGCGATGCGCAATGGCTCAGGAATCTGTCTTTCTACTATTCAGCTGTGGTAAAAAGAAGTTTTACTACCAAAACTCCCGTCCCACCCAGTCGGCCAACTTTACTACCACCTCCAAATTATTCCCGCGTTACCCAATAAAATTTCCTGGGGATGCGGGATTTGGGATGTTTTTTTATTGAAATACTACGGTATACTGTGTCCCTTCCCCCGCCTCCCTTAAATCAATATGCCGAAGGTGGGACGGGACGTACGAAGTTACCTGTTGCTCCTTGTTCTCCCAGCAAAAAATACCCCCTGAATTTGTACAAAAAAGTATCAAGTCACATATACAATGCCGTCCCATTTCAGCTCGGACCAACTGTAAGAACATTCCATTCTGTGCTTTTCACAATGCAGCATAATTTACGCGGGCCCAGTAAACGTTCAGCCCAGAATCTACTTACCCAGAAGATTAACAGCAGTATTGGCAGAACTGTAGAAAATTGCATATCAAACCACATCTGTTACACACAGACAGGATCCTATCCGCAGCGCCACAAAAAAGATTAATTTCATCTCTCTGCGATACATTTTCCCTGTCAAAAGCAGGCAGATATTTTCAGGGGATAATTCAATTCCAAGATAATCTTTGATTATTTTTGTTCAAATGCTCATTCATATGTATATAGAGCGCAGTAATATATAGTACTGAAGTTATTGCATTTCAAGAAATATTCCCTGCAGTATTTCAACCTGTAATAACCTAATGTTGAATTGGATGTTACTCGGGTATAATCAATAATTGAACAGCAAAGTTCCAAAAGTCTTTTATTAATTTACTTTTATTTTTTTGTGACGAGACCACCAACGACCTATAGTCAGACTTGCTCATCATATGTTAGTGTGTTGGAAATCCAACAAAGAACTTTCGTTAAATTTTGACAGAAAATTTCTTGAAAATGTATCCTGTCAACTAAGTGAAATTTGTTCTTCAATTTCCATCTATATAGACCATGGTCTGGGTTGAATGCTGGGAAATCACTAAGGTAGGCTCAAGAAGTTCTATTGTGGTCAAGTCACCTGTGGTCTAAAGAAGCGGGGAGCTTGGTGAGGTGATTGGCTGGTTGGGAGGGGGGGCGGAGTTTATAGCCCGTAGTTAGCCTATGGGGTTATTCAAATGGATCTAATTAAACATTCAGCTCCATAAACGGGTGTAAATTCTAAGGCAACCAACACAATCAGCTGAACATGTCAGAATCAGTCCCTGCTGTCTGTCATTTCCCCATTTGGCCAGCAGGAGGTGCTGGCCATCTCATCTCTCTGTTGCTTAGTATCTTTCACAGTCCCTAGTTTGTTTCCCTGCTACTCAGGACACCATGTGGCTGAATGGAGTGATCGTGCGGCTCAGAACTGAGCTCCCCCCTACTGTCGTGGGGACATTGGACATTTCCTGGATATTTGTTGAACGTTTTTGAATTTTGGTTTTCCCCTTGTTGCGTAGCTTGTTCATGAATTTCTGTATTGGTTGCTTTGTGCTTTTGTTCATGGTTATCCTTACTTGTATCTAGTCTTGTAGTAATGCTCTGTACCATTGATTCTACCCTTTCCTAGTGATTGAGTCTGTAGTGGTTATTGGTTACACGCACCTGTTTCTTGTTTATCCCAGTCCCTTGTGTTCTGGTTGATTTAGTAAAAGCCCCCACCTGTCCTTTGTAAAGCCCTCATTATTTGTGCATTTAAGTGCCTCCCTGTCCTTCCTTTGTTGCCCAGTTGGTCATTGCATCAGCTCTGTTTGCTTTAAGTGTTGTGTGTTTGATTCCTCTGGGTTCATTCTACATGCTACATTTGGTCTTGCACGTTTCATGCCTGTGGTTCCCGTAGCTGTTCGGTGTTTTTCCTCTGTGTTTAGTTTAGCCTGTTCACTTCAATTTCTGTCTTTGTTTTGACTCCTTCCGATCCCATTGGTTCTTGCTAGTTTGTCAACAAAACCTCGGTCCGCATTTGTACTTTCTGGACCTGAACTTTCCATCTCTGCTGATGTATATCCTCTACCTCACGTTTCCCCTCCCCCTGTGTTGTCTTTATTTACAGCTCTACATCTTTATCTATCAGAAGCACATTCTGATTTCTTCCATCTCTTTTTCTTCTATCCATTTTTAATCTTCACAGTATGTTTAAATTGTATAATGCATGCGGCAATCTGCATGGAAACAAACCCTTTGTACTTCTTGTGTTTGGCAAATGAAAGGATTTTACAGTAATTCCGATATATTAAAATATCTTTGCGTTAGACATCACAGGTCTCAAGTTACTACAGCACCATAAAATAATTTTTGACAGTTAAATTTCCCTAAAATAATCAAAATCTTCATCACATTTTCAATTCCTACTTTTCCCAATACAGAATTCAAACTGCTCTCCTGAAGAACGTCACTCACTTTGCATATCCATTCATTTAGAGTTAGAAAAAAGCATCCAATGATGCGTGGGTTGTGTGCATGAATCTGCCAATGAGGATGTGTGAGGTTAAAACACGAACGAGGCATCGTGCCCCATTAGCACTGTCATTCAAAGTGTGTCACATGTGACCCTCAGAGTCACAAGGCCGGTTCGTCAAACGCTTCTCCGGAAAACTGAGTGTGACAGATTGTAAAAGAAAACTTACGTTCATTACAGAAAATGAAAAACATTTCACAAAGATTCCACAGGACTTTAAAATGTACTGATGTGTACTTCTGTTTAGCTTCTGCTGGTGGTAGCCCAGACGGGGATAAACCATTAGAAGGCTGATGGAAATGTAAGTTATTATTAGGCAAGCATCTATTAGTTACAATGCATTAGAGCAGTTCAACCTTGGCAATGATTTTATGTGGGAAATTGCTTAAATATGATGTTTCACACACTTTCAGCAAAAGTTATGGAAACTCCACAATGCAGCAGAGCGTGGAACACAGCTGGTGCGTTACTATGACGACATCTATGGGAAGCTGAACAACAAAAGAAAACTTTGCTGGTGGAATATCTCACGGCTCTATATCCTCATGCAGATCAGGCATGTGCAGCAGTGTGCTGCGTTTCTTGTGATGATGAGTCCTGATCATTTCCAGCATTGCACTCAATGCTCTCTGTTGGTGACACTCGTCAGCACTTGAGCTCAGTTGGTTCAGACTGTGATAAATGAGTCAGCTTGGACGAAAAAGGGAGATAAGACTAAGGAAGAACACAAGCGTAGATTCAACTCTATGTTTGCATGCAGCTCTGGTTCAAAGTTTTAAAGGGGCTGAATCCATAATTTATGCTGGTTTATTTATCCTTGGGGGGCCGGTGTGTGGCTCAGCAGACAGGCTGTGAGTGTGATCAGAAGGTCGCTGGTTCAAATCCCAGCATCAGCAGGGTGATGTCACCCTTGGGACCCTGAGTAAGTACCTTAACCCAGCTGCCCCCCCAAATTGCTCCAGGGACTGTCTGACCCTGCCTTATCAAAAAAAATTGCATAAAAGCACATGTTAAATAATTAACATGCTTATTTATTAATAATAATCTGTACATTCCCATGCCTCTGCATGTATAGCACATTAACCTTTTTCAGAACAATGGATATGTTATCCCTTCCTGAGTGAAGACCGCAGACAAAAACACTGACATTTTCCAGCATGCTTGGTTACACACATCCAATAATAACCTCAAGACAGCACATCAACAAACATTAGCAGATACCCTTCAGTAAAATGGGCTACGTATGGATATAGTCACGGAAGGCCCCAGTCCTTATTAAATACAGAATGATGTCTGAAGCGTCCTTCGGGCTAATAGCTACCCAGTGAGTTTGATTCCATTTCTATTTCTGCTTGAGCCTTTCTGATCACTGAATGTGATCAATCTGTGCGCGCGATGAATCTTTGACACGGTTCAAGTGCAGTTCAATTAACAGGGGACGTCCAGCGGAGGCGCAATCAAGAGGGCGGGCAGACAAAAGGAAGAACTGCTTCATTTTTAGCTGAGGATTCTGGGGGAAAGAAAAAAAATTACAAAAAAAAAGTTGCGAAAGACTTTGAAGTAGCAGTCTGTGCCCATGCGCCCTCGGTGTCCCAGAGCTTGGCACTGGAGATGCTAGTGATAGTGAGGGGTGGGCTTTTCTGCTCTCTCAGCTTTGATGAATAATAGATTGAAGCACAATTTAAAACACTTTCTATTTGATTTGAAATATTTATACTTTTTCTTCCTTCCAGGAGACAGACAGGTGGGAGTATTGGAGCTGGAAGGCAGTGGAGTGATATTTACGCCTCTTCTGGAGTGCCAGACTTAATTAGCACTCGTGAACCGATGTTTACAGAGGTTGATGACCGTAACAGTCTCAGGTGTCAAAGGAAAAATTCAGAACGCTTTGCGAATGCTTCACCACCAACCTGCTGTGTTTAAATAGTAGACAACGCTTACATTCTAACTACGCTCTCAGATCAGCGCTTGTATAATCTGTTTAACAAAAACTCACGCATTTGCAAAATGTGTGTTTTCGTTTAGGTGTGCGGTGTGTCAGTTGTAAAGCCCTCTACAGATGCCTTCGGAGCAAATGTGACAGGGTAGGTGACGCTTACGACCCCTCTGGCTGTCACATTGACATTCACCCTGAAAAATGCACTCATCTCCCAGGCTCCACTGTCAAAATATCAGAACCCCAAGCCTTGATTGCCATGACGGTGCCAAATTGGATCACACATTAATATTCTGCATTCATGACTGTCTGTTAGAACAAATTAAAAGCAGGTGTTTCCACGAACCGAATCTTACTGGTGGAAAACTAGCCTGTTTAGACATTTTGGTGTAAGGTGCCATCAATGTGAATTGCAGAACATTAACATAGTAATGATTTATGAATGCATTCATCCGTGCATTAAACATTTATCAGATACCCCAGATTTCTTTTTCAATTTTTATTTTAAATTTTATGTTAATATTCGGCTATATATAGTGCATAGTGCTGAGCAGCAAATGCCTTTAAGCCAACAAGCCTGAGGATTATTTCCATCGTAACCTTAAACACCACAAGATATTTTGGCCGAAATCACCTTTTATTAATCTCTGCCAGTTTTTCTCTCCGGTGCTGATTTGGAACGAAGTGTTCCACACATATCACACATTTAACGTGACAGATGATGGCTTTCGGAAAAAAAAAAAAAAACAGCAATAAAAGTTTAAAAAACAATAGATAAAATAAAAGGATTAAAAAACAAGGAGTTTAAAAATGAGAATAAGGAAATGTTCCTGGTTAAGGGAATAGGCCTAATTAGTAACAATCTGCCTTTATATTATGTATTGTGGTTACGTCATCATCACCATCATCATTATAATGATATTCATCATCTATGATTACATCATCATAATAATAATCATCATCAAAATCATTACCGTAAACATGATCACCATCAGCATTATCATAACCCTCTCCATCATCCTTCATCACCAACACCATCGTCATCATTTTCCACCACTAATCCCAATGAAGGCTGCACTTTGTAGCCACACTAATAGTCTATTTTTGATATTGTTGCTATGGTCGGTCTGACCTCCTCTAGGGGAGAAACATGTTGTTAAGAGTTTTATATAAAAATAAACCCAATTAGCCGCCTGAAGCTGGGGGGTCAGAGAGTTTGATCCTCTGCCTCGCGGCTTCACAGCTGCAGGTTCGAGCCGTCCCATGCCGCGACCCACGCATGCCTTGCCAGTCGCTTTCAATCCCGTGTGGTGTGTAAGAGAAGGTCGGTGTGTGAGCGCGTAACGCACTGCCAGCCTACCATCCGCTCTGCCCTTTTTCCTCCAGGGTCAGACGCCACATCAGAAGGTCACTGAATATAAATTGAACATTTAGAATAAATATCATGTCAGATAAACCAGTTATGAGACACTTTCGGCTTTGTTCTCAAAGTCCAAGGGCAGACTGGGTTCACTGTTTCATTTCAGGATCATCATTGCTCAACCCTCCCTTCCTCCATAAACCACACCCATGATCGCACCATTCACAGCGACGCTCCTTCAATATTTAATGGTCTCATAGACTTCCTGAAGATTTTTCTATTTGTATTAGAGGTCCAGTTTTGATCACAGCACTGAAATTACATTAGTAAAGTATTCTGCTATATAAAACAGCCACTCTGAATATAAAAGCTTCAGCTAGACAGCGAAATCTGAATCTGTTTCTTAAGCCACTCAGTAAAGGCAGCAAACAGGAAAGTGGCGACGTGTCGAACGTCTCAGGGCCGGTTGGGCGGGAAACTCATTGTCCTGCTGATCCTGATTACTTCAGAAAAGTCTCCCAAGGACCATCTCTGATCTCCTTTCCCTTGTATATCTCCTCCCTTTTTTTCCTTGAGTATCACTTATGACCTTCACTAGGATAAGTGGTTGGAAGATGGATGGATGGATGGATGGATGGAATTTCTCTATAGTTTCAAACAGATAGTTTATCTGCCACTTCACTATCCCGGGGCTCTCCAGTTTCATCAAAAGATTGGCGTGAGATTACATCTGATAGGGGCACAGCGCGTGTCTCCTTGCCAGTGTGTGACACCGTAGAGGCCTGCCTACCTTCATCAGATCATGCTCTTCCAATCCCACCCTGTCTGTACTCTATGTATGTGTACATCAATGTAATAACCTGCTTGCAACAGGACTACATGTAACTTATTTTGGAATTTAACCAGAAATACGAACGCCATTAATTCCATACAACGGGACACCTTGGTGGGCGTTACCCTTCGCTTCTCACACAAGGAGTGGCGTGTGAGCGAGTGAAATGGCCGAAATCCCAGTATCTCGCGGTCAATGCGTGAGACAAGAAAGTCCTGCTGTCCTATTCCTGGTCTACGAAGCTCATTACGATTTTGTCCTGTAAAAGGCCTGGCATCCTCCTGTCACATCCACTGACAGGCCGCACTGACTGCTCCTTCTGCGGCAGTGAGATATTATGCCCTCTGGCATAATGACAGCCTTTCATCACACAGGCCTGCAGCTGTGTGATGACACCTTGTCCCAGCAGATATGTTTAGGGCATGTCATGTGGACCCCACAGCCCCAGCCAGGCACTAACTCTCAATAATGTTTAATCAATGCTCCTAAATCACTAACATTTGTACAAAACACCTTTATTAATGAGTTCCTGGAGGAAATGAAAAGTGGACAAACAGCAAAGTGGCAACAACGAACCAGTCGTCTCTCCCGGTGGGCAGCAAAACTGACTGAGTCCTGCGTTCCTCAGCAAGTTGTCAGTCAAACAGAAACACCTTTCGAAGGACCCTCAGGAGCTGCCCAGAGTCCTGCCCGACTCCATCCGCAATGGCTGTGTCCTTTTTCGAGGAGAGTCGGGACCCTCTTCGGAGCCTCCGAAGCGTGCTAGTGGCCTGGGGGATGTTCTGCTATCTCTCATGAGTGAGCCACGTTTTCACAAGGAGTCCCAGTTTCAAAAAGGTCTTCTGATGGGAGCTTAAAATTCTCAGATTTGCTTAAAATAAAAACTATATACACACACACACACACACACACATACACACACGTATTCTGTGACGGGTTGGCACTCTTTGCTGGGTAACTCTATGAACTCTATGAACCTTCTGAAAACCTCTCATTCCCAGTCCAACCTGAGCCAAACGCCATTGAAATTAAGATCGATAAGAACATACTAGATGGAATTATGTGTAAAACATCCTTTTATAGCCTTTCCAGCCCTGGAGACTCAATCTCCCTCCCCTTTTGTCGCTCTTACCTGTGAGAGAGCAAGTCATCGATTAATGCGGGTGTCATTACATCTCAGGATTGCATTACAGTGCCCAGTTAACCAGAGATCAAACCTCCTGATGGGTTTTTTCCCTCAACCGAAATGCACGTTCATTGATTCTCGACGATGAGACGTGAATACCAGGATCGCGCGGAGATCGTGACCTTTCTGATTTTCTGCATTTGACTGTCAGTGGCTAAGAGTCAAGAGCTTCCAGTAGCAGACGGGTGAAGCTGGGGCCAGACTGACTTGTTCCTCTAGTGCTACCACATTTGCTGTAATCTAATAAAAGTCTGTGATATATCAAAGCCCCTTCTTTACTTCAAGTTCACTGTAATTCAAACGAATTTATTCATTGACCATAAATAGGAATCGTTCATTCACAGATTGTAACTTGGAGCCATTCATTAATTGGTTGTAACTGGGAGTCATTCATTCACAGATTGTAACTGGCAGTCATTCATCCTCTGACTAACTGGGAGTCATTCATCCTCTGGCTGTAACTGGGAGTCAGTCATAAACTGGTTGAAATTGGCAGCCATTCATTCACATATTGTGACTGTGAGTCATTCATAAACCAGTTGCAACTGGGAGTCATTATTTCGCACCAAATTACATAAATAAGAGCTACAAGCTTACTGTCCCCAGTCGGTGTCTTTTTTTATTTTGCTGGGGGTTAAAAGACTTGGCTCTCCGATAACATCAGTTCCAGTACCTACTGGAGGAATCAAAACACCATGCAAACCATGCGTCCCATTCAAGGGCATAACTTTGGGTTAAGCACCAGGAGCAGTTGAGCTCTCCACCCATTTAAGGGGGTCCTGGGGCTGTATTGGCTGATCCCCCATAATTTACGCCCACATTCCCATTTCATGGCATATTGCGCAATATGGCTGACGCATGCCCTCCGCTGTGTGCGGACGGTGTGGAAGCACACCCAGGAAACCTCACGTGTGGGATGCAGACCTCCTGCAGTCAGTCTGCGGAAAACAAGGCTTCAAGAGGTCTGACTATGACCTTTGGTACCCAGGGAAGGAGAACAACTGCTGGAGGCCTACAAATAATTGAATGCAAACCCACAAAACTGTATTAATCGAAGCCTGAATTATCTGAAAACATGATTTTTAGGTGAGGCAAATGATATTGGATACACAGTGAATTGAGATCTATCAATCAACTGTTTCGGCTATTTATTTAATGTTGCATGACTGGTAATATTTGCATGGCCAGACAAAAAATCCCTCTCTCCATGACATATACACATATGTGACAGTGACAAGTCTGGACACATCTAATGGAAATCTTTTGTTTTTCAACAAAATAACCACCTTAAGCACACCTTGAGGCTATGCAAGCTCTTTGTCATCTTGCAAACAAGGAAAGAGGTGGAGTGCCATGACAGATGACCTGGCCCCCCCCCACAATCCCCCCTGACCGAAACCCTACAGAGCTGGTTTGGGATGAGTTGGATCGAAGAGTAAGAGCACGGTAGCAGACTTGTGGGACCTCCTTCAAGGCTGCTGGAGAAGCATCCCAGGTCGCTACATCTGCAATGCTGTCATCACAGACAAAGGGGGCTATTTTGAACAGTGTAACATTTGAGAAGATTTTGAGATGTTGAACACTTTTCTTGGTTGTTGCAGTATTTCATATGTATTACTTTATTGCCTCAAGGTCATTTACTATAAGGTGAAAGTCATAGCTAAAATAGAGACAATAGAGACTTCTGACTGGTACCCTACCTATGACCCATGATCAGTTAAAGCTCTGATTGGTCCATTCCTTCTATTTCTCAGCCACTTAAGGCTTTGATTGGTCCATTCCTTTTATTTCTCTGCCACTTAAGGCTTTGATTGGTCCATTCCTCTTAACCCTGTCAATTAGCCCGTACTGGTTAAAAAAAAAAAAAAGACCTCAGACAGGGCTCATCGTTCATTATGCTTTTTGTGATCTTTCTCCTTTTTTAAACACTCACAGCAGAATAGCCATTCATTAGCAGATATCTAATTAATTCCCCTTTTAATTTTTTCTCCCCAAAGCTACCAGTGCCTTACCGTGGCTCTCATAATTGTCCTCGCCGACCTTCCCCCAAAACACGGTCGACTGTCTCTGCTCCTCTGGCTCATGAATATTTCAGCAGCACCCCTACCCCCCCGCCCCCCCCCACCCCTGTCTCCGTCG
>JABFEB020000061.1:1209725-1226630 GCA_019775895.2 Stomatorhinus ivindoensis | reverse complement strand
TGTGTGTGTGTATATATATGTATATATATATATATATGTGTGTTTATATATATATATATATATATATATATATATATATATATATGTGTGTGTGTATATATGGAAGAGATGTTTCATGATTAAGATCTGTTTTTGATTTTACAGTATCGTATTTTCTCGCATTCTTCTATTACTTCGATGCGTAATGACGTCGCCGCGTGAGTGAAGCAAAGGTAGGTAATGTAGTGTATATCATAAGCAAAGCATAGTCTGGCGATCTACATAAGTTACTTGCATTATTTCCAAGTTGGGACTATTCATAGAGGTTATGCTCTGGAGAGCGTTCACATGTCGAACTGTAGCTCCCTCTAGTGCTGGTAATTAGGCAGGGTGCCCAAATAACTGCTGTAATTGAGGAGGAAAGCAATGAGATCTATTGAAATTAAAACTATTTCAGTCTGAAATAAAATATTTTGGCTATTAAAATGAAAGTAAGTTCACAGTCGGATGTACACGCTTTAGTAATGTTTAAATCGTGGTCGTGCTTTCTCATTTTCCACTTGCTTCTTGTTTCATTCTAAATTAACAAATATGTTTTAAATAACGATCAACCTCCGCTTAAATTATAACGGATCGTTCACCATCCTATGTGAATAGTGTCACTATTATTTAATGCAGTAGTTTAATAGGCCCACTCACAAGTATGTTATATAACGGGTATTTAAATATATATATATATATATGTAAAAGATTACACGCTTCATGTAAGAGATACTGTCGCTTTCCCGCATCCAGTACCTATGAAGTACTGCTGAAAGGAGACTGTGCGGGAATCGGGAACAAGGAAGAAAGCGAAGCGAATAAGTTGATTGGTCAGAGATAGAACATTATTACACGAACGCCCGCCTACATCTGAAATCGGACCAATGGGGATTTAGAAACAACACTTCCGCTTCACGGGCCGAACATGTTTCATTGTACCGACAGTTCGGAAGAGTCGTGTGATTGTTGTTTCTAGCTAGGGGTAGGCAAATCAACCAGAAGTACGGATATATGTTTTTAAAAAGACTTCTGCGCGGAAACGGTAAAGCCGACTGGAGTGCTGCGTTTTGCCCGTGGCTGTCTTGGCACCACGGCAAAGTCGACGCGGCTATTTGGATTAGCTAGCTGTTAGCCAGCGTGTCCGTCAGTGCTCGCTGTCGATGTCCTAGCCGATAGCGAAACGCGTCCTAGCTGCTCCGGAGAACCTGCTCGTCATTTCAAGTGAGCGCATCGTCGCCTAAAACCTTTGCAAATAACATTAAAAAGTTAGCTATTTTTTAAATGATCTTGTAAAATTTCCTGGTAGTGCGGTATTTCCAGACGACTTTACGTGGGACATCCCGTTTGATTTGCTGTAACCCGCGATCTGGAATCTTTAAATAATACAATTTTTCCTAAAACACGCAGTCCGGCACTTATTTCTGGTAGTTGCTGGTTACTTTGCCGGTAGTTGTGCGCGCACCGGCCCGCAAAACGGGGAACTGCGGACACGAGTGACGGCGATCCATAGGAGTCCCGAAAACATCCGCCATGAACGGCTTCAGCACGGAGGAGGACAGCCACGACGGACCCCCGGCGCCGCCGTTTTACGGCCAGAGCTGCTGTCTGATCGAGGACGGCGAGCGCTGCGGCCGGGCCGCTGGAAACGCCTCCTTCAGCAAGCGCATCCAGAAGAGCATTTCGCAGAAGAAGCTCAAACTGGATATTGACAAGAGCGTACGTATGAACTTAATCTTGCTGTTATATGCCAGATCTGTGCTTTGCAAGTTGGGACACATGGGTGTTCACTTTGGCCGCACTCTTTAGCCGCTGCAAGTAGCCCATCCATTACGTTAATGGCATTAACTGATAGAATGCGAGCAAATACCGACGATCTATTGAAAGCGTTTTTCCAAAATTAAAAAAACAAACGCTTCAACTGACCGCACATGTGATTCAGTTTCCGAGTTTGCCCTTTTATTCTGTTCCTGCTCGTACGTGCACGTCTGCTGGCTAAGATGGTGGCTGTTTCCGCAGCTCTTGCTGTGTAAAAACTGTTCAGTTCCTGCGGGGAGGCGTTTAAGCTTTGTGAGCAAGCTTGCTGTTCCCGGGGACGTCTTTCGAGGCCTTCAGACTGTTGTTTGTCGCAGCAGGGCTGCATTGGTCAGACGCCATGTCCTGGAAAAAGTACCATTCAGTCCGTGTTGCCACGCCCCCAACTCCTCCCCACAAACCCCGCCCACATATTCAATCCCAGCGTGACGTAGCCCCTCCCACTCAAAGATGGCCGTTGCCAAGGATACTCAGGCCATGGGCATGACGCATCACTGTGAGAGCTGCCTTGAATTTGGCTCCATGCTGGCCCTTAGTTTAAAGGGAAAGACTGAGTATTGTTGTAGCCGTGCTTTTTTGTGAGTTGTGCTGGACAAGTGCCCAGCCTTTGCTGAAGGGAAAGTGATTCTATTATCAGGTCAGGCACCTGTACATCTGCGACTTCCATAAGAACTTCATCCAGAGCGTTCGTAACAAGCGGAAGAGGAAGACGAGCGATGACGGCGGAGATTCCCCAGACCACGACGTAGAAGTGCCGGAGGTGCTTACAGCGACTTTTTTGGCGATCGTATCTAATCGGTCGTTTTAACGATCTAGCATAAAACCAGGTCCTGACACTTAATGTTTCCTGGTGTTTTTAAACATGGGACAGTGCACGTTTCCAACTGCTTGTCGAGTTGAGTTTTTATCCAGCTGTTTTATCCAAATGTGGATTTTAAAGGTAGAGTTAATCTAAGCTGACACAGATCCATTGTTGGTTTGAAGTTTTGCCCCTTTAAATAAACATAACGGCAGAGTTAGCTTGTCAGATACTAAGCTGCCTTGTCGTTCTGTGGTTGCCATGGTAACGCTACAGGAGGTGACCTCAGAGAGCAAGATAGCGATGGCTGTTTGTGTGCCCACAGGTCGACCTGTTCCAACTTCAGGTGAACACACTGAGGCGCTATAAGCGACACTACAAGCTGCAGACGAGACCGGGCCTGAACAAAGCACAGCTGGCGGAGGTAATCATTCTGCGCGTCTGTGCTCATCTGTGTACTGCATTGTAAGGACCAAATGTCCCCACGACGTGTCATTTTAACCTTGGGATATTTATCTGGAAACTCAGCTCTTCTTAAAAATCTGCGAACGCAGTCAAAAAATGTATTTAGTTTGGCTACTTACGGTTAAGGTAAGGGCTGGGTAGGAGTTAAGGTTGTCATTGTCGCGATTAGGGTTATGCCTATAGAAATGAATGGAGAGTCCCCACAAAGATATTGATTTTTAGTCTGTGTGTTTTTTTTGGAATGATGTTCACTAGCGGTGCTGATGTAAGCTGTCGCCCATTTCAGGTTTCGACTACTAATCACATTCTTGCTAGAAGTGTCAAGAGTGTTTCATCACTACTTAATTATGTTTCCTGCTGAAAATGGTATTGTTAATTCATTTTTTTTTCTTGCAAAATGGACTAACAAAGTGGGCAGGCTAGCAGGAAGCTCGGCAAACCATTACAGGAGCGCGTTTGCCGTGACGCATCATTGAGACAAATATTTACAGTAGGGGATGGGGTCCAATGTACGAGATTCCGAGACGAAACCAGCGACGTCTGTAGAGCACCGTGAGAGTTTCAGGTCACGGTTAAGGAAGAAAAATGTAGTACCAGCACTAAAATGACTGTTATAAACCCCCCGTCCTCCCCCAGCAGTGTAACTAGCTGCTTAATTGGCAGCTAGGCTCAAGCCCCTAGGGAGTATCACAGTCTTATGTTTCCATACCCTTCAGTCTGAGTTAGCAGGCTAACTTATTTAGCGTCCCCGCACTCGGAACCGCGCACGCTGTATGCTGTCATCTGCCTGCACTCTGCGTCAGCCTCAGCCTTACACTCTATTAATAACATTTTTCCTGAATCTTCAGACAAAGCCGAGCCTACCGGAACAGTCTGTGGTGTTCAGCTGCCGCACGGACAAGTGCGGGGGGGGGGGAGGTAAAGAAATCCGTTTCCTGTCAAACGTGTTTAGTTACCTTATAGGTAGCTATATTTTTTTGTTTTTAGTAATAGATTTAGCATTTCTGGAAAGTTACATTTCATAGCCAAGTCAAAAAACATATTCTTTGCCCTTCGCGGTTGGTGGTGGTTTGGCGATATTTATGACTGCAGTTTTGAGTTTTGAGGTTCAGTTTTGCTAAAACTTCCGTTGTTGGTCTTGCTCAGTTACGCATTCGCTTATGTCATTCCTTAAGTGTTTACTCAATGCTTTCGTAGTTTTGTTTTTGCCATTTAGCGACTTCCCCACTCAGTCATGCACCGTCACAAGGCGGGTACTGCACATACACGTAGGATTGACCTGAGGTCCTTTGGTGCATTTCCAGTAATGACATGTATGCATGCCACTTTGAAGCGGCTATTCTCGACCTGTGGGTCGCGAACCAATTCTCGATTGAGGCAAGTTCTGAAAGGGTCGTGAGGCAGAGTTGGAAATGTAAGTGTTTTAAAACCAGCAAGCCTTACGCTGATCCACAATCAGATTTCCCAGCCCCAATCCTAGGATTAACCTATATAAAGAGGTCTTGGGTCTGCAAATGCTTAGCGTAAAACTAGTGAAGATTTAACCAATCCGAGAAGCCAAACCACAGATGCTTAATTTAAAATTCACTGGCACATCAAATCAGATTCATGCGATGGGCATTGATTGGCGTAAATTGCAGAATGCACTGCGTGCTTGATCATAGCTTTAATTTAAACCTATACTTGATATAGGGTCGAGACTGAGCTGACATGGCAAAGATTGGGTGGTGGCACAAAATGTTGAGAACCACTGATGTATTGGCCAGATTAAAAGTGAGAGAGGGGGTCTAAAACACATTACCGGGGAGAATATTAACGAGAGCCTGACATTCCATCTACAGCTGATTCAGGGCGGTGAAGCTTTGAGAAAGTTGACATAAAGTAACAGCTGTGATTTCATGAATGAACTTGAATGGATTATTGGTTGATAGCTTAACAACATATGCTACTGATTGGGGGGGGGGTTCTCCACCCATGTTTCATAACTGGATTTGGAGGAACCCAAGGACGGTCATCTCTTTGGCTTTTGCCTTGTCTTTTGTGATGTAAAAAAGAAAATTCCATGATCAATACACAAGGGGGTCACAGATTAACAGCAAAGGACACGTAGATTGCTTAGTGCTGTTTGAAGATGGGGAAACTGGATATTTTTCTTTACATCTGCTGCTTAAACAACAGTGAGGTACCTTGATTAAATATGTATGTCTTGGATATATAAACATTTCAAGGTGTGTGTTGTAACTGAGCAGGTTACAGTGTGTCTTGTAGTCTTTTCTTTCTGTAACGAGGCTCATTCCGTTTTGCCGTTACGCCCGGGCTCATTCCGTTTTGCCGTTACGCCCGGGCTCATTCCGGTTACACGTTGACTTTTGAAAACTAAAAGTACCATGAGGAGGAAAGTCAGCCTACAAAGTTTGGCACTTTGGATGGGCTGCTCGCCGGAACATCAAGAGGCCGTCAGACTGCTGCAGTGGTCCCTGCAGGGTGAACACAGGAAGCCTCCAGTCGGGGTTGTAGGAAGGACGGAGGGGGTAGTGTGTAGAGGGGCAGTCGATGGTAGAAAATGGTTTGGGCGTTCCTTTTGTAAACTCATTTCCAGTAAAAATAAGCCTGTTTCAGCGAACGGCCCGGAATCCTGTTTAGTATCAATATACTGAGATGCCAAACTGGTTCCTCTTTGTTGTCAGAAAGACAGAAGGCAGAGCTTTAGGAATATCAAACATTGTTTTCCATTGCATGCAAACCCCCCCCCCCCTTCTCCATTCATGCATTCCTGCGACCTTAAGCTTTGCGGTCATTTGCGATCCCGCAGTTCACGCTGACGCTTTGTCTATCTCAGGTGCATCTTTGACCTCACTGGACTTCCGACGCATTCTGCCCTAAATCATTTTTCACGGTGACGTGGCGGCCTTGATTGAGAGACAAGTAGCTTGTTATATGGAGAAAAACGTTAAACAGTTCATAACAAGGGGGGGAAAAAAAACAAAGCTCGTCCCTCAGACTGCAACAAAAACACTCCGATTTAAAAAATAAACTACAGGCATCGTGTGTTTTCACCGGTACCGAGCTGGATCTCCAGTCTCGGCTTGCGTGACGCCCTCAGAAGTGAAATATTAAACGGAATGTTCCCTTTTCAAGACGTTGATCTTATTAATGAAAGCCACACAATGCCTTGCCGGTGATTTATGTGGTGAAAGCGATTCAGGTTCGAGAGCTAGCGGTCACACAGTAATTGCTGAGTATTACTGCAAAAAAATCAACAGGTGAACTCATTTCGATGTGGCAGCTGGCATAGAATTACTGAAACGACCCTCTCAATGTGTCATTCCCAGCCTGCTTGGGAGCGGGGGGGGGTTGGGTGGCTGCGAAAATAAATTAACCTGACCAGGTCTCCCTAGGCTGCAGAGGTCCAGACATTCTATAATGAGACTTGCACACCATTAATAAAGTTCAAGTCAACGATTCAGTTCAATTACCTCTCCCCAAATCACGCCACCTTAAACTAGCTTTCGGATGAAAACTTTCAATCTCCTTTCGTTTGTTTTACATGTGCATTATTATTATTATTATTCTCTGATTGCCCAGAATGTGAAAACGGGGCTTCATTACATTGCTCTGACTTCCTGTCTCTTAATGTTTAAAGTGAAGTGCATGGAAACGGCCACTGGAGGGGGGGGGGGGTCACGATTTTCCCCGGCAAAGCGGATCGTGTAATCATGGACACACAGGCTTCCCTTATTCACAGAGTCCCCTCCACGCTTTTCCACCATCGCTGACACGCTCGTCTGTTTACATTTTCAGACGGTCAGCCGTCACTTCCGCAACATCCCCGTTAACGAGAAGGAGACCCTGACCTACTTCATCTACATGGTAAAGACCAACAAGAGTCGACTGGACCAGAAGTCAGACAGCGGCAAACAGCTGGAGTGATGGGTCTGCACCCCATGGCGGATCATAATAAAAATGGACATGCGTGTTTGAGCCATGCAGACGCGAGGACCGCACGCACACAGGCAGTGGGGTAAAACGGTTGTGAATATACTGTATAAAAAAAAGAGTACACTTCTGGAGGAGAGTATTGTAGGTATTTTTGCCTTACATTTATTTTTTATTTTTTCGTTAGATGTACAGCGTGAAAAATCGAGCTTGTGCGCGCCTGCATGGTAGGAAAACGCTTCTGAAACATGAGACCACGATTTGGCTCCAAGCAAGGAACTTGGGATCAAATTTCCTGTTACCTGTTTTTGTAGTTTAACAGGGATCTCTGTCGTGAAACTGGACGCTGTTGGTGGTCGCTGTGCCTAGACTGGATATTTCATGGTCATGTGTCTCGTTTGCCCAATCAGCTTCCACAAAGTTACGTTTTTTTTAGTTATTTTCAGTACTGTTATTTTTATCTGACTAGGATGTACTTAAGCATAGAGAGTACCTGTAAGTACTTTATAAAATGTGCGTTATTTTAGTTTATCTGTGTCCATGTCCACTTGATTTCCATTCAGTGTTGCTGTGAAAAATCACTTTTTACTGATTTGCCGTTTCATGAGCTGTGTGTAAATGCATTGCCAATGTTGTTTCATCGCTTTGGTCATGGTCTTGCATACGACAGCTGGGGAACTGGATGAATCGCATAGGCCTACACACCCTTCAGTTTTCCGGACTGCATAACCTTGCAAGGATTCCGGTATTGCAGCTTTTCACTGTTATTTATTTATGATTTTTCTAACCTACTGGGAAATGGATATCCTAAGATCAGTTCCTTCTGCACCACCCTACTCCACCTTCCTTTTGCTAGAGTCTTAAAATGGCAGAATCAGTTTGAAAGCGCTTAACATTTCGCAGAATATCACGGCAATCAGTCAGACAGCAGGTATATTGCACTGGATCAAAATAAGCAGTTTACTGCAACATGGTGCTGGTTATCTTCGTTACTCCAGGTTACGTGCTGGGACACGTTGCCTAGCAACATAATCCTGGATGTTACTAGTTGTGAAATGTGTTGCTGATAACTGCAAGGAACCGAATTAGGAGCCAGTGTGATGTCACTAATGTTTTATTTAACGATTGTTCGTCTCGTTATCTTGCTTTTGACGTCATCTCTGAAGGCTTTTGAGATCTTTCAACTTGAACTCACAATACAAAAAATGTACTGAATTACAATGCAATCTGCGTTTTTAAGCTATTTCATTATAAACTCTGGCATAGAATTAGGTTTCCTCTATACCACATGCCTTTCCTTCATTTGGTTCTGGTATAAATTTGGACTTCACATAAACTGATTTTTTTTTTTAATCAACAGCTTTATTTCAGTCCAGAAACTTAATTCACTTGAAATTTAAGAAGCCTTATTTGCTGAAACTTATGTCTGTATATGTTTTGTGTATTTTTTTTCCTTTTTCAAATGAGATATGAACTATAATAGACTAGTGCAATACTCATTTTTAAATATTTGTAAGTACATCAGTTTCTTATGTTTTCGCTTTGACATAGTTGATGTTTTAGGTTAAACATGCATATATTCTTGTGGCTTATTTAATAAAAGTGCCGTCACAACCAAAGGAGTTGAGACTTTTGCTTGGTTCCTGATTGACTTTAACCATGTAGTCAAACTGGACAAAATTCTCCTGTTCTTTTCTCGTTAATATACTAAAGTGGGTTGGAGGTCCAGAGCATCAGAAAGGCCGGTTTTGGCAGATGCTTTACATGCGATCCATGGCCTCTTCGTCAGTTTCGAGCAGTAAGGATATAGGTATCACGGAATTTCGCGTCGTCAGCAGTGAAGAGTCTAGAATCTTCATTTTGTGTGTCAGTTGCCCAGGTTTAAGTAACTGCGATCAGGATGAAGTATATCCCGTCATATCGAATTTGAAACTTCCTCGATGTAATTATCCATTGGTTATGTAGGACTCCTCTTGATATTATATACCATAATTTGACTACTATTTAATACGAATAATATCTTGGAGCAGTTTATTTGTGACTTTTTGCTTTATAGTTTCGGTATAGGCTAATTGTACTGCCAGATACTGTACTACACTGGCAGTACAATGCAATGGCGTAGTACACAGCAGTGTTATATGCATTGTCCTACCACTGAGTGGCGCCATTTTATATATGTTGGCGTCCACCACACCGGCTTCTAGAGCTGTGTCTATAATGGGAAAACGACAAAAGACTGCCAGTGGAAGTAACGATGAGTGACGACCACAGCGTGACGTCTCAAACACATTATTTGGGACCAGTGCCGTATTGTCGCCGCTCATTAGCCCGTTATCCCCATGGATAGAGTATCTAGTGTTTGCGGCTAGCTGATCGGGCTTTCCGACGTATGCACCTGCTGCTTCGTTTGGAAATAAGTTGTAGGTCTACGTCTCATGTCTCCCTCATTGGAGAAGACATGAAAATTGCATGTTCAGCCGTAAATTACATAGTTGGAATGAGTTTTTCACTTAAGAAACGAGTAATTCATGCTAGACGCGATTCCCAACCGCACCATAAATACTAACTCAAACAAAACTGGTAAGAATTGCTATTAGAATTGCAATTAGCATCGCGAACTGGGACCTAGTTCGTTATAAAATTCCACCTACGGCCCACCCCAGCACAATGCCACTTTTTAAGTTAGTTTTACAGGAACTGTATTGTAATGCATTGGATTAGTAGGCCTCAATCGTTATGTTGCATTTTTAATGAAAACTTGCTAACTCACCAGTATGAAATCTTCCATCCCCTATATATCTATGCACCGGAGTTGTCACGTCGATTTTATACGACGGCCGGTATGACGTCTATTCTGTAACATAGCGTAATATGTTAAATAACGGCAGTTGGACAGTAGCCCTATGCAAAATTTAAATGTTTTTTTTTTATTATTATTGAACAAAAAAGCCAACTGTTTTTGAAGCTTTTTGGCCCCAAAAAAAAGAATAGAAAGGAATTATTCGGTCTGGATACAAGTTAGTTTTCTCTTCACCGAATCATTCGTTTGTCTGTGGAAATGTGTTGTCACTTGCTTTGCAGAGGTTAGTTATTAGGTGTATATCCAGTTTATTGACTTTGAACTAATAACTATACAATTAATGAGCTTAGAATAATTTAATAAAGTCTACATTAAAATATCTATATTTCATCAAGTACCATAGACGAACTCCGATGGTACTGCGTAGTTTCAACGTGGTTTTCCCGTTAACAGCGAGGTGTACCTTTCGGTCGATTTTTATTCATTTTTTTCCTTTTTCGTATTTTTTTTCTTATTAAAATTACCCAAATTATTTATAGTTCGCTTTTTCTTAGGACTAAATCCAACTGACAACAAAATTGGTAGTATGATAGGCGTAACCTGAAGTTAAATATAATGCATAAACTTATCGTTTGTTTTTATGTAGAGGTGTATGTAGGCCTATGTCTGCTGGGACAGTGTATTTAATTGTTAGTAATTAGGATTAAAATGAATGCATCTGATATTTAAATATAGGTTATGCATAAAATGGCTGCAAATTAGAAGCACGCGTTCACCCCTCCCGTAACATGAAAAGCAGAGCCGGTTCCCGTCATTTCTTCCCGAATACACCGTCCGAGGGGAATTTAATGCGGCTCCGTCGCGTCTCGCTGCTTATTAACCCCTTCGTGTCGGCCTATCAACGCCAGAGCGATAAGAACGAGTAAATAAACAGACGATATTTTAAAACAAACGCGCACCTCGAATCCATCCCTGGCCAATATACAGGGCAAACTCCATCTGTTGTGTGCGATGGGCATTGCTATGCAGTTGTCTTGCAAACATGGCCTATTGCAACCAACAGTATTATTTTTGAGGTGTTGCGGCACGCGAGATCACTTAAATTCGAGAAGGGTACGAATTTAATAAGTAAATTTGTACATAGCCTAGTGGGCATGAGCGTATAATATACAATGATTTCGGATTACCTGACCTAGTGTCTCGTAAAACTGAGCATTGCTGTTTATTTTTTTAGGAAACATATTACAGCCAACAGTAATATTTCTGAGATGATTTCATAATAAACCCACTTGACGCTATAGGCGTGTTTCATGTATTCTATTTACTGTCCTGTCGAAAACCATTAGCTATATAATTAACGTGTGTTTGGTGGCG
The DNA here is from genome assembly GCA_019775895.2 of Stomatorhinus ivindoensis. Classification (NCBI taxonomy): domain Eukaryota; kingdom Metazoa; phylum Chordata; class Actinopteri; order Osteoglossiformes; family Mormyridae; genus Stomatorhinus; species Stomatorhinus ivindoensis. The sequence goes on along the minus strand of JABFEB020000061.1, from coordinate 1,215,423 downwards.
TTTTACTAGCTTATTTTGTGTTATAGAAATTAAAATAAAGAAATCCGACAAATCAGTCAGGCATTTTGAGGTGTAACGCGTGCTAAGAAATATAATAAACTCGATATTTATATTTATTATATTTTAGTCTAATAGTGACATTATTTTGAGGTAGATTCAAACATACATATACAGGATACAGTACGACAGATACAATAGTTGCTTGTCAATACCACCTCAGTAGAAAAAAATAGTGCTAACTTGTCAATACCAATTTCAGTAACAATTTCGGGGAAGGGGGGGAATCACCATTTAAAAACACAAAAAACATTTTTCCGTTATTTTTCCGTTTTTATGCATACGAAGTTAAATTAAATGTAGAGAGCGTCATTTGGTAGGGGAAAAAAACACCGAACACATTTTTAAGGAAGGTTAAAAAATATTTGGTAGGCCTAAATTATCTTTAAAGTCTCTCGGCGTGTTCCTTGTGGTTTTTAAAACTCTTTGCACGTCGATGCAGGCCTGTACCAGCATTTGTATTCCAGGTGACACGCGGATAAATACGGAGTCTCTGCGAGACACGCGACTTTCACTGGCTCAGTTCCAGGGCCCAAACCTGCTGGGGCCACCCTGTCCGTCCTTTAAATTTTTTCTCGTTTCCCAGTGATTCTTGCTGATCGTCACTCTGAAAGACAAAATTAAAAAATAGTTACAACGTGAGATAAATATGCAAAATTGCCTGCCTTAATAAAGTTTGTTACAAAATTTCGATTTCACACTTCGCTCCAATAATGTTTACTACCTGAATAATACGCTGACCAAATTCAAGGCATGTTTATGCACACCATAACGTAACTAATACATAATAAACATTTTTTTCTTAAATTCTTAAACGTTTGTAAAGTTGTAGGCCTGCGAAAAAAATCAATGTATTTATCTAACTCGTTTAAAAGCCCGAAACTTACTACAAATAATTGCAAAGTCCCTGCGTTAATACGGTGGCACTGTTAAATGATATTTCAAACATTTCAAATGATTCATAGTATACAACTTTACGATTAATTATTTGCCCGTTATTGTTTGTGTATAGCAATTGTTTTGTTTTAAATATAAAATAAGTTCACAATGTGTTCTCATTTTCACTTTATAAGTGGTACACTAATATTACCCTACATTACATAGAAAATGTGGCACTCTTGAAAAATATTGTAAATGTGAAATAGGGAATTTATAACTTACTATTATGTTTCCTGTTTACTTGCTTTACCTGTAGTGATAGTTATATTTAATAGCACCAAACTATATAAAATGACATAGAATTGGTTGCAATACATATTCAGTAACTTAATATAAGCTCACCATTTCTCGTTTCTTCTTCAAATCTCTATTGTCAAATTTCTTGATTTCAGCCTTGAATCCTTCCGTCTCACCTGCATCTTTAGCCAGCACGTCCATTAAATAAGCAATGTAACTCGTTGCCAGTCTTAACGTTTTTATTTTAGATAGTTTTGTGTCCGCGGGCACGTTCGGGATGCATTCCCGCAGCTCGGCGAAGGCCGTGTTGATGCTCTCCGTCCTGCGTCTCTCTTTCTTCGGTCCGGATGCTCGTCTCTTCCCCATCCGCCCGGCCAGTGAATCCAGCTGGGTGTCATGTGCAGGCCCCGACGCCATGAACTCTGAAGTGTAGGAGGTCTGGATCTGGAAATCTGGCTGTACTTCTGCGTGGTTTACCACCCAGCTCTGGAAGTAAGGGTTATCTTGATGACACCTTTGCGCGAAAGGAAACGTCTCGTGCATCAGATGGTGATGCTGGTAGCTCCCAATAAGATTCATTTCGAAACTTAGAAAAGCCAGAATAATGGTCTTCCCCAGTCTTCAATGTCTTCAGTATCTTCAATATTCTCCGTTTTCCTCTAAAGGTTTCGACTGTCCTTATATAAACACTAAGATACAAAAGCAAATAAATTGGGTACCTATCCAAGGCATCAGTTGCTGCTTCTGCGAAATATCATTTAAAGATACATGCATTACAATTTATTTACTTTGGAAGTCTGATTGTATAGTGGATCGCTGTCATAATGTCGTAATTAAAGAAGTAGTATGTAAATATGACAGATCTACGTCCCGCGCAGCTAAGGGAAAGTTCCCTTTCCGCGCAGCAAAGTCATCCGCGTGCGGGAAATGCGGCCCTTTCCGTGCATGGCCAAGTCGCAGTTTATACGGCCTTGACAGCCGAGGAGCCACCGACCGGCCAATGGCCGTCTCAGATAAGGAGTTGGGAGGAGATTTCGTTGGGGTGGCGGTGGGTGGGGGGTGGCGGGGGTTCTCGTTTGGCAAAGCTGCACATCACTGGATGACATTACTCTATACCCTGAAAGACTGTAGTGATGATTAAGGGCACTGATTTGGTGGCTACGCCTCAAGCAGCTGTGCTAATAGCAGCATATGTAGCCTACGCATGCATGTGCGCGCGTACATTTCCGTGTGAGAGTTAGATAGCCTAAAATTAAAAGCATACCTTAGTGCTGAATGAAAATAAAAACTAAAATAAAAAAAGCATCCTTTTGAATTCACTGTTTAGTTTCATTTGTATCGAAGGGGGTGTATACTACTAGATTTGTGATGTAAGACTTACAGTTGTTACAGTTGTAGGGTATAATATATGTGAAATGCTTATTTTTTTGTTTTAAAAGTTGTGCTAGATTTCATTACAAATAATTAGGGGTTCACGGAGAGTAGGTGATGGAATCCTATGTATTTTTCCGTTTGTATTTTAGTTTAAATTAACAGTATTGTCTATAACTTTGTTTGGGCAAAAAAAAATATATGACCTAATGTGAAAAACAAATACGAAAGTGGTTTGTCGAAAACAATATGTCCATGCAATTAAACGTCTAAGTACCTAGTGTAACAAAATCCTATACCAAGTAGCCGTATAAATTGAGTCTTATCGCGTCGCTTTGTAGTGAACTAACGTTCGGGGAAGTGTGCTTTTTATGTACAATATTTCGCTGTGATCCGTCAGCAGGAAACCTGCATTGTGAGGGCAATAGCCGGGTGATTTAAGTTTAAAGGCGGCGCGGGGGCTGGGACTCACACCAACTCCTCAAGGGCTTTGGCAACTTCATTAAACTGGCGAAGGCATTTTGCATGACTTAGAACTCACGAATGTGTAAATAAATTACTCAGTGAACAGTCACGAATTAATTGCAGATTTTTAACGTCTCCTGGAGTAAACAAGTTATTATATGTTTTACAGCGGAAGTTTTTTTTGCGGCGAATTTACTTGTTTTTCCTAAATTTAGTTGGATACCGTTAAATTCAATAGATTATTATCTGTGCTGGTATAGAGTATGTTTAAAGTGCCAATTGTTCGTATCTCTAAATTTTGCAAGTAAACTAAAATTTGAGTATTGGATTGTAAAGGGAGTCTTAATTACTTAAAAATATTTTGAAATTATTTTAGAAAAGCAAATAATTATCAGCGGGTAGGCCTAGTTCAATATTTAATTTCAGAAAATACAATGCGAAATTTGTGTTTTATTGTAGCCTACATTTTCAACCTGACATGGTTGTATAATCAACATTTTTAAAACGACGCGTTTACAAAAAATAGTCATACATAGTATACAATAATAATCCTCAGTAGACCTATAACCTAATATTAAATTTACTTCTGTGCAGTTTTATGATAAATGTAGTTGCATACTCCAGAAATAATTCGGTATTCAATTTTTTTCTTTTTATTAATCAGCTAAAAATTAAAAAAAGAATATTTCCCCCCGTAATAGATTACCTATCTCTGTAGAAAGTGTCAGTTCATGTAGACTTTCCTAAAACTATACGGGTACTATTGCACTATTAAAAGTATTATACACTTTTGAACAGTACTAAAACTTATTAAACACTATTCAAAACTACGGAATACTAACGATATACTGTCAAGTATAAATACAAGGCGACATGTTCTTAGGGCAAACTGAGGTGTAACAGTAAAATAAGGATGCATCTCCAAATAGGGGCAGGTTTGAGTGTTTGCTGCTCGCGCGTACAGTATTTTTAATCATCTCGAGGCAGCTGAAAGGAACGCGCCAGTTATCACTTTCTCCCGCTTGGTATTGTTCATTCCTCGTGCCTCCTTCAAGTAGCATTCTTCCCGGCGCGCTATCATCTTATCTTCATCGGGCTAAAACATTATCCTATTACATTACATGACCTTGACGCTATTTAGAAACCATTTACTGCATTTCTTATCTAAATATAGCAATAAATCAGAGGTGTCAAGTTCCAGTTAAACACACATATTCCATAAAAAGCCTCCCTACAGACCTTTTGTTTATGTTAAAGCAGTTAGCTACATCTTTTACTGTCTCCTCTGTTAATGCCAGGGAACACAGGGTTGAAAACACTATTTCATATCCTCGTGGAAAAAAAATCCATAATTACCGCTACAAATTAAATAAATTGACAGGAGATTGTCCTTTCGTGGCGCTGAAGGGAAGGCTGGGTCTTGCGGAATAGGCCTAATCCCCGCTGCCTTCGCACTATCCGTCCTGCAGAATCGCCGCTTCTTTACTGTATTAATTAATTGAGCACCGTGATTATGTAAAATTAATTTTTATCAATGAAGCATTTAGTGTTACAGCACGTTTGATTTAACATAGCACTCATTTTTTACAATGGTTCCAGCCAGCGTTTCCAGTAAATGATATACATTTTCCTAAGTAAACCTGGGTAACTGTAGTCTCTGAAATTGGTTACAGTGCATAAGAATAGTATAATAATCATATAGTACTAAGAATATATGCAAGGTGGATAATATTTAAAAACCGGCATGGTGACAGGTCTACAATAACAAACGATGACGAAGCAATTTTTACAGTCCTAAAAATACAAGCGTGTGTTCTTTCCATAGCGATTCCCATAGGCACCGGTGGGCCTGCACACACTCTCGTGAGTAGGAGCAAACTCTGACACAGCCGATTAAATCGTCAACTATCCAGATATGAAACCCAACACTGCTCATTTTTTCCCAGCGCTCTTTGTAGGTGACACGTCTCCGCACCAGCCAGCCATCGGCCGTCCCACCGACTTGGACGTGCCTCTGTGTTTTCATCCCAGCTTACACATCAACGGCGGCACTCAAGTACACTGGCAGCCATTGATGACCCCACCTCGTACACTCCCCCACCCCCCCAACACGCACACACAAACACACTCTCTCCTCAAGACCTTTCTTTCTCCCGATGCTTGAAAAGACACGGAAATGGTCGAAAATAGGTCATGGGAAGGCATCTTGGCCGTGTTATGAATTTTCCCTGTAATTGTTTGTGTCATCATGCAGGTTTCCCAAGGCAGCCCGCCCCCCCCCACACCACTCCACCCCCCCAGCCCCGCCCAGCCCAGCCCCCACCAACCCCACATTAAAGGGCTCACTCCAGGTCCTGGCTTTTAAAATGGATGTGCCCACTTCCACCTCAGCATATGTACTTACCCCGAAAAGGACTTTCTGCTTCTTCAGCCCCTAATCTGCACTCATCGCCTCTTCAAATCACATGAAAGGGATACGTTTTCTACGTGTTTCTCGGGATTTGAACCCACAACCTAGTGTCATCAGCACAGTGCTGTACTTGTAGAGCTGCATTTGGGTCAGCATGAGCTTTGGTCCAGTCCTTTCGTCCTTCGTGTTGCTTTATTTCATATTATGCAAATGGCCCCC